>JAODJX010000035.1:3121164-3135327 GCA_026776945.1 Isichthys henryi | reverse complement strand
CTGGGCCTCCCTGCTGAGACTGCTGCCCCCGCGACCCGACCTCGGATTAAGCGGGAGATGATGGATGGATGGATGGTTTTTATATTGACAGTTAAATTTAGTGTAAAGGGTATTGAACAGTGTTTAGTTGAATTACAGGTATAATAAACTGTTGTGATACACAATTTTATTGTTATAGGACAAAGAAGAAACTGTGACACATACTAGTATCTCACTCAATGACCCTGTTCTGACCCACACGTCTTGGTGACTCTTGTTTTATTTTTCTGTTTTTCTATTGAGGCTACTAACTTTAAATGAGTGGACTGTCGTTCAGGAATCGGTGTGTAAGATAAAAGGTGAAGAAATGGAAATTCATTGGCACCATAGTATAGGAACAAAAGAAAGTCTTTGCAATTCTGGAAAATTAAAGCTGGCTAAAAGATTTACATTTTCCAAAAATGACCAAACAAGTAAACTAACAAAAACTACAAAAAGACCTTTTATTGGTCGAAAGGCCATTAAATAAACCATTGCTGCAAACAATGAACCAGGATTAATCACCATTACTTACCAGAAACACAAGACTGGACACACATGTTAATGAGCGAGTGACAAAAAGGAGGAAGGAGCTCTATAGAAATATATTTGATCTAGCTGGTGGGATTGCTGGGTGCCATGGCAGGAAAATATCCTCATTTTCCTTTTCTATTGTATCTCCCTAATGTGATTGGACTGGTCTAGGCAGGGGGTAGAGCGGAGCGGCTTCTCTCCTGACAGGAGGCCTAATCTCTTCTCCCCTTCTCAGTGGGAGCAAGGTGGGTGCTTCCTGCCATCATGTTACACTCTCCACCCTGCAGGAGATGATTTGAAAGATTCTGCAATTTTCCCTTTATAGAACATAAAGTTATAAGAACAACTTTTATGAAGAGGGAAACAAATTACTAAAAGAAAATTAAATAAAAGGATTTAAATGATGATGAAAAAGAAGCAAATACCTGCAGATGCCTTTTGGGATCAGTGTGCAGCTCACAGAGTGCAGTCCTGCTTTTCTATTTGTCATTTGCTGAGAGTGCAGGCCTGCTTTTCTATTTGTCATTTGCTGAGAGTATATTCCTGCTTTTCGATTTGTCATTTGCTGAGAGTGCAGGCCTGCTTTTCGATTTGTCATTTGCTGAGAGTATATTCCTGCTTTTCGATTTGTCATTTGCTGAGAGTGCAGGCCTGCTTTTCTATTTGTCATTTGCTGAGAGTATATTCCTGCTTTTCAATTTGCCATTTGCTGAGAGTATAGGCCTGCTTTTTGATTTGCCATTTGCTGAGAGTGCAGGCCTGCTTTTCTATTTGTCATTTGCTGAGAGTATATTGCTGCTTCTTTGTCATTTGCGGAGAGAGTAGCCCTGCTTTTTGATTTGCCATTTGCTGAGAGTGAGTGCAGGCCTGCTTTTTGATTTGTCATTTGGATTTAATGGAAAAAGTACTTTATTCGTGTAATTCAGTTGCACATATTATGCATAATTTAATATTGGAAGACTAAGCAACTTGTTGTACCAGATGGGAAGAATCACCATGGTCACTGTTTCCACAATCAGTAAGGCAGGGTGCACGTTAATAAGGAATCCTTTCATTTCTGTTTCAAGCCAATATATTTACCTTTGCATTTGAATGAAAATTGGTATTTGCTCACAAATCCAGAGCTTATTTTCCACAGGTTGTGCTCAGGTTAACTGGAAAGAGCTATAAGCCGAATGTGTTCTGTTTGCCTGATTCTCCCTGGTGCCGCTGTATGAGCTCTGAGAGTGAGAACCAGGTGATGGGGGGGGGCAAAGGGGTGTTAGAAGTCTTAGCCATGGAGTTAACTTAGTCTTTAACACAGGAAGCAAGACTAATGAGTAATCAAAGCAACTGCGTTAACAGCTGCCGTCAATTTTTGATCAAGCGTTTTTTTAGTTAAAAGACAGAGAGGAAGGGATTGCGATGGGAGTGGTTTTAATTACTTTTTTGATGTTTGGGTCTCTGAAAAAAAGAAATTAAAAGAATTGCATAAAGAATTAACTTGCGTTTATCTTAAATGCAAAATATTCTACTTCCTGGTAACAGTACTGGTTGTAGTTTGAGAAAGTTTAGAGGTAATCCTCTCTTTTTGTAACAGAATTAGGTAAGATTAATTATTTGCTTTAATTTCCTATGGATTTACGGATTTGTTAAGTGGGAGACAAATCTCTTTCTATTAATGAGAGAACCACACTTTCATTTATTCCTAATAAAAGATTAATTCGGCCACAGGATTCAGCACAAAAGTAAACAACTTTTAGGGACAAAAATTAACAAAAAAAAAATAAATTAAGCAGTGTGATCTACATTCTACTACATTCTATTTCCACAAGTGGTGAGGACGGCAATATGTCATTATTTAATTCGATAACATTAAAGACACACACCAAGGAAGTAAACAGAATGTGCTGGCCGTTTCATTGCGGTCAGCCTACAATGCAATTTTGACCATTTAGTCTAGTCTAGCAATATCAATGGATTTATTGCACAATCAACATATGGCTTCGACATTTGCTTTAAAGCCCTGCGTGATGGAGTATTAAATTTCAGACATTATGCCCTCCGGTTAGAGAAACTGCACCAACCCATGCAGGCCACACTTCTCCAAAGTGCAGATTTAGGTCACATTCAACAAGCTGTTAATCAGGTGGCATGGCTAGTAATTTAGAAACTTACCACAAGGTGGCAATCTTCATGTCACAACTAAAAACATGTAAGCAGCACTTACAGAGCAGCCTATTGTGTGTCGTGTAAACACATAAGCAAGTATAAATACATTTCCTAATTTTATCACTGTATGTTGGGAGCATAAACAGAAAATAGCACATAAATGCCACAGAGATGCTGTTGTCTTCTGCATGGAAAGATAGACTTAAATTTAACATTTTCAATCCTTCTGCATACAATGTTCAAACTGCTTTGGCAAATTTAGATAACAAGTGCTCATTTGCATAAAAATTCTCTTCAGACTAAGTAATCAACTATCACCTTGGATCTAAGAGATGTTAGCTCACACTTATGTGCAAAAGAAGAGATGATCTCCACATTTCAAGCTGATACTTACAAGGCCTGTCCTCTAGCAAGCCGGTCTGAGTGTATTAATAACCAGCACGAAGGTTAATTTTTTCAAACAGGCCGGCCAGCCGGCTTGCAATCTGGATTGTGTTATATTGCAAAACTTTTGAAACTTTATGCAAGGAAATGTGCTGGGTAATGTACTGATAACATGACGGCCTGTGATTTCGACATCAAAATTTATTCCGTACATTTGGGTTTTATTTATGATTTTGTATGCAGAAAATTGGTGGGAATTAGCAGTTTATGAATAATACACAATCTGTGGCATAGAATAGCACTTGAACATGTATGAAAGACATCAGGGAATCTAAAATTTTGCTCGCATCTTCTTTTTTTTAAAAAAAAAAAAACTTTTTTGCTGAATATTTAAGCAGCCTTACCTATTGGCATATGAATGAATTCCATACAAAATTGGGACGATCATTCATCAAGGGTGGCGACTGCAATATTGTGTAGGAATGACAGTAACATGGTGCGAATGTTAAAGAGGCAGAATGTAACCAAGATCCCTCAAATGCCGGAGTTAGAGAAGCAGGGCCGGCAGTCTTGTAAGAGGCTGCCATATCCTCCAGATGAATACGATATTCTACAGCCTCAGTCATGGATTCTAAGGCAGTAAGTGTTGAAGGTGACGTCAAGGTTAACTTGAGTGTGAATGATACTGGTGGCAGAAGCCGTTTGAGGAGGTAACAGAGCCATGGGGTGTGGAGTAGAGAACCAGCATCAATCCCTGAGGGACTCCAGTCAGTAAGGTCAATGACACGAGAAGAGAGCCAAGGACACAGGGTCGGGTGTGAACCGGCCAATGACACGAGAAGAGAGCCCAAGGACACAGGGCCGGTATGATCCGGAGTTACACGTCCCTACCAATATTGTGGGAGTACCGTTTATTTTTAGGAGGGCAGGGGGTTCTGGCCAGATTTGGTCCCTACCAGTGTTGAAACCTAACCTGCGCCCTTGAAGCGAGCTTTACCATGTTTCCGGGTGGCGCCTACTAAACTGGACTGATTGTAAACAGTTCTGCAAATATGGCTCAGAAGGTCAGTAGGCAGGTGCCAGATAAACAGAATCAAATACTACAGATGAGTCCAAGAGAATAAGGATAGAGAAAGAGTACAGATACACAGAATAAGCACAGAGCAGCCTGTCAGTTACTATTTGCGTGTGCACTAATCCAATAATGCATGAAACAGCATGGAGCGGCGCAGACGCTTCTGCCACATCTTGGAGGTTGGTGTATGAATGTAACGAGCGTCTGCTCTCCTGGACTTAATCTGTGGACTGTATGTAGCTGGCGCCAGGCTTTTATGTAGAAGCTCTTCCTGCAAGTGCCCCGGCATGACCCTTCAAGGGCTCCCCAGCCTCCTACACACCAGGCGTCACCCAGCGGCTGCCACGGGGGGGGGGAGGGGGTGTCCTGTTTCGGCCTAAGTGGGAGGAGGCTCGATTTGAGGACCAACAGCGTATCGATCAGGAAGGAAAGCGACAGCACCACACACAAGGAGAGAGGAATCTGTTTTGGGGGAGTCTTACATCCCCCTCCCCCCTGTCTGCGAAAAGTGAGGTGAATCGTACAGATAAAAAAAAATTGCCCTCGCTGAGCCCTCTGTTAGGTTTTGCTGGAGTCCTGCTTTGCACAAGCTATTTTTAACTCCTGCTGTGCTCACGGTGCAGAGGTCCCAGAGTAAAACACTTCAGGTGGCTTACAGACCGGCACAGATCTGATGGAAGACATGGCAAATGTTAACTCTGCAAACATGCGCGTGTGCATGCGTGTCTGCGCATGTAGTCCCGATATACCTTACCTTGTGGGGACCAAATGTCCCCACAATGTGATTAATACCCGTTTTATTTTTTGTTGTTGTTGTCATAGTTAGCAGTAGCATTTTTCCCATAGAAATGAAGGAGTGGTCTCCACAAAGATATGGTTACAGGTCGGTGTGCATGTGTGTGTGTGTGTGTGTGTGTGTGTGTGTGTGTGTGTGAGAGAGATCTGATGCCACTCTGTGCCTCACCCCCCGTGCTTTGTACCGCTTAAGCACAGATGTCACAGATACTCCTGCGTGGGGCATCTCAGCCCAGCTCCGGCCGGCGGGCAGCGTCCTCTGCGGACGTGACAGATGGAAGCCTCTTCGGCAGACGAGCAGTGTGGCTAAGGCTCAGTGCAGGTTCCATTTACATGTTGCCTGGGGGGCACGTGTCAGTTACCCTAAGCAACATCTGTGGGGTGTAGGAGGAGGGGGGGGCACAGTCCAGCCGTCTGAATGTCCACAAAATCACTGAGACTGAACAGATATTTTAAAGGGGCATAGCTACCTGAGCACGAGCCTGAAGCTGAAGGCGACAGTGACTCAGCCCCACCCCTCTGCTCCACTACCAGCATGTTAAATGGCTTACATCATGACACACCAAGGTTATGCATAAAACAAATATTAGACAATTCCATAATGCATTACATTAACTGTACCTTCATGGTGCATTCTTCATGTATTCATGGAATTCAGTGCATCTTCGTAATGCATTCATAAAACGTTCATAAGCAGCGTTTAAGCATACCTTAACATCGTAACATACCCTGACAGCTTTAATATACATTTTTACATGATAATAGCGAACATTATAATCATGTAATCATATAGTGTTTGTTATTAGGGTATGATAACATTCCCAAAAAGTTTTACCCCCAAAGGGTTCGGTATTCCTGATTCGAATGTGGCTCAAAGATACTGTACACACTTTTTGCACAATAAATCCGGACCAGACATGGAATCGAATGAAATAAAATTCAATGAAGAACAGCAGCAGGTCGGACCAATTACCGAAAAGGTTCATCATCATAACTACTACTCATAAACAGTGGCTTCCTTGCCAGAAAGTCAACTTGGCAGGCAGTAAGTCTCAACTTTCATCTCATTAAATCCTGAGGATCCGCCCTCCAATATGTATATACTCTGCATGCATAAATTCATAAACCTTGTTTTCTCTCCTGATTACAAAATGTTGCCACAGCAGTGTGATATTGAGTGAAGTGAGACCTATGACATACAGTATATCCATGACAATGTCGTAATATTATTGGTACTGTAATACTCAGAAGCCTGTCACTTACAGGTGTAATATAATCCACAAAGAATAGGTATATAAGTTAAATGGGAATTCTGTGAACGGATGCTGCTGATCCAACCTTACACTGGATAGCTTTTGCAGTTGTTGGTTTTCCAGTGGTCAAAACTTGGCACCTGCTCAGACGTATTTAGTTCTAATAACAGCTTTTTTTAATGCCACACTTGAGTTTACTCTGGGGTTAGCACGGTGAAACATGGATGCTAGTATAAAGCATCAAGGTAAGCTATACAGCTACACTTGAAAAGCAGGGATTAATAAAGTATCGTTCATATATCTGACATTAAACTTGATGTAAGTTCCATAATGTAAACGAAATAGCATTTGCTGAGTGTGCATAACTGCATTTGCTGTGGATTACTGTATGCGCGTGGAGGGTGGCGCGATGTTCTGCTGCAATTGCCAGCAGGCTTTGCAGAATACCTGGTTCCTCTTCTGTCACTTTGGGAGCAGCTGTTGATATGAGACCAAAATCAATAATGTCTCGTCCAGACAGTGCAGTCCCAGCCCAATTTGGTGGTTGTGGCTGAGCTCAGTGGTATGGGGTCGCAGTCGGGAGACTGCGTTTTTAAAAACAATATTATCATTATTGCGACTATAGAGAGAACGCAGAGTCAGAAGCTCGGTTTGCCCTCCCCGGCACGGCATGACAGGGTTATTGAGGACAGAGTTTCCCATTTCACATAGTACAGGAACTGCGCGGCAGTGGGGTCAACACGACACCATGGGGAAACATGAAAAAATGAGTGAGAAATGAAAAAGTCAGCCATGTGTAGTGGGGAATCAAATAAACTGTAACAAGAACCAAGATGGCTATCAGAGTCTCATCAGGTATAGAGAAGGAACAGAATGCATCAATTTATACGTGTCCTCATGAAGAGGACGTTTGCTCAGTGACTCAACACCAACCCCAGTCACCTGGCTTCCCAGTCTCCCCCCCCCCCCAACACACACACACGCTTTTTTATTCATATCTTTATGGGGACCATCCATTCATTTCTATGGGCATAACCATTATCCCAGCAATGGCGACCTTAACCATAAGTAACCAAACAAAATACCACACTTTTGGCATTATTATTTTTTAATAAAATTGAAATACCAAAAAAGTAGTTCCCACAATGTCAAAATATCAAGTTTGGATCACATTTGGTCCCCACAATGTAATATACTGTATAGTGACTCCTCACATACGTACACAGATACACACGCACACACACCAGTTCCTATAACTCCCCCCTTCAGGCCAGGTGACCCAATTTATCCTTAACAAGCTGTTCAGTTTCATTATTGCCAGTTGGGTGTCTTTAACAGCAGTGGCTCTACACATGCAGGCTAGTAATCTATTGCCATGACAACGTAAAGTCACTCAAACCTGATTCTTTGCCTCTGCGTTACCTCTTACTGGCTCACATCAACACATTCACATCAAGTTTGACCTGATTTAAGTAATGCATTAAAACTTAACACAATTTTTAATAGCCAACAGCGCACTCACACGTGCACACACACGTGCGCACACACATACATCGGGTAAACATATCTTTATGGGGACCGCATATTCATTTCTATGGGAAAAATGCTAACACTAACTATGACAATCTTAACCCCTAACCATAACCATAAGTAACGAAGCAAAAAAATTTTGCATTATTAGTTTTTTCATTGCGGTCACAGATTTTTATTGAATTGATTTTTCCTGGTCCCAATAAGGGAAAAAAAGGGTATTCATCACGTTGTGGGGACATTGTGTCCCCATAAGGTAAGGTATATCCGCTCACACACACACACACCACAGGCCAAAAATTTGATTCCGATGTCCCGGCCTTCAGTGTAAGTTCATATGTACACAGTATTCCAAACTCAAATGCTCAGTGGCATCTGTGACATTTTGCACCAGTTGCCATCAGTTACTGGCAGCGTTTATGTGGTTTACTGGAAAAGGGCTCGGCACGTGCTTCTCCCCCCGTAGACTTTAGTAATTTTGTCTTTTGTGGTTTATTAAAAGCTTAGACTAGCTAATCTCTTCAGAGACTGCGGTCGTGGACAGCGCATGTTGTTCTGACCTATTAAATAAGCAAACAAGATTGTTCCTCCTCTGTGGTCCGATTGTATTGGCCTGAAGTTATCAGAGCTGACAGCTTTGCAGGACCCTGCCAAAAGTTCAGAGTATAACAGCTGGCTCTGGGTCGTGTCATACGGCAGGGAACTGCTCCACTGTTTATTTCCCCTTCTACATTATGGCTTTGTTCGCATCCGTTTTGATCAGATAGATGGCAGCTCAGAATGAAATGAACCACAGGAACTTTTCACTCTCCCTGTTATTCCTGTTCCTTGCCCCCTATTTGTGGGTCATGAACATCCATGTCCTAAGATACTTACAGGTGATGTTTCTTTTTTTACCTAATCTGTGGGAAAAAAATCTTTTTTTTTAATAAGAGAATTTGATGTTGAGTCAGTTACCACCCTACTCTGACTCTGCTATGAAAAGGAATCCATTCTGAACCAGTTTTGCTAGCTGTGAGCTGTTTGCTCACTTACATAATCCCCAGAAGAAGAATTTCTCTCTTTTTTGGACAATTTTCTGCCATGGATACTCACTTTTTCACCGGCATAGCCGCAGTCCTTACTAGATTATCGCACCCACCACTTCTTAGAGCTTCCTATGTCACGTGATCGCCTTCCCTGGGCCTTTCTGCACATGTACTATTTACAACAGGTTTTATAGGTCTTTGCCCAGTGCTGACCTGCTCTTGTTGCTGGTCCTCCACTGGAAGCTCAGCCAAGCTGCTCTCATGTCTTATTAGCAGGGGTGTTAGACTGTGGGTAGTGGTGGACCAGACTGAAAAGGGTCCTGCCCGGAGGAGGGGCCCTCCAGAAGATTTGAAAATAGTTTGATTTTGGTTTGTAGTGTTACTACATCCTTTTACAATAGAAATAAATAATAATTTATGTGATAAGTTCTGCTGATCTGCTTGCTCCCTGCCTCCATGTTAGTTTTTTTAATCTATATTTCTTTTTATTTATTTATAATAAAGTAAATAGTAATGGCAGGCAAGCCAAGAATGAAAATCATTATGGGATTAATTAGGAGCGTTTTTCTTGGCGTACTGAAGAGCACATGCTACCACCGTATCCAGTGCGGCTAACAGGCAGCCCCCCCTCAGGATCTGCTGGGGAGATGAGAGGCTGGTAAAGGCAGTGCTGACAGCAGTATCGCCCCCCTGCCACCGTACCTGCTGGGTCTTGGAATCCGGCCACCGCCAGCTTTCCTGTACCTCCCCGAAAATGGGCTTAGCCTTGTCGCTGCAAAGTTCCGAGGGAGCTGGGAGGTACATACTTATTGCCAGAGAGCGGTGTTTCCCCAAACGGGTCCTCGAAAACCCACAGCCAATCCACATTTTTGCTCCCTCCCAACACCCTGATAGACAGGTCACATTTTTGTTTTCTCCAAGCAGAAACGTGGACTGTCGGCGGGGCCCCCAAGGACTAGACTGGGAAACACTGCCAGAGAGGAATTGCAGATGTTGACCCCCTGGAATATTAATTCAGGCGATTAATGTCTGGGCAGTTTCCCAGTGACAAAACAGGAATGTCGAGTTGAACATCTTCATTCAATATATCAGAAAGTGCTGACCACTGTAATCGATATGAGTCACAGAGTTAAGGAGTCGCTTCCCGGCGGTGAAGTTTTCAGAGATGCTCCTGCAACCATGTGTTGAAAAGGTTAGAGGGCTTCTGAGAGACGGGGCGTCTGAGAGACGGGGCGTCTGAGCGACGGGGCGTCTGAGAGACAGGGCTTCTTGACCTGCATGTCTAAATATTCTATATGTTTAATCATCTTTACTGCTCATTAATGCTATCAGGCTTCTTCTATAGATGGTCGTGTCATGTTATCACAAGCTTTCTTTTTATATATGTGAATGGTGTATGATTGTGTCAGAATACACCCTCCATTTGTCACCCTAGATTCACGGTTGCCAGCTCTCATGCGGCACTCATGTTTACAGACTCTCAGGCAGGAAATCTTAAGGCAAATCTGTATTATTCCATTATAAACATAAAATTAGCTAGAACAAAAGTGTTAAGGTAGTTTGCAAACCCTACATACTGCTTACAAGGTAATAGAACTGCTGCATACATGTAAACGCGTGTGTGTGTGTGTGTGTGTGTGTGTGCACACGCACGCAGACTGGTCTCGATTTATAAATCTCATGCCAGTCAGCTGACCGAAATTGGCAACCCAGTATATCCGCACTGCAGCGGTTCATCAGGCAGTGTCACTGCTGAGTCTAATGCCTTTTACAAACTTTCACTACTTATAGCCCAGATCTCTCTCTGATTCTTACTTGTTACCTTTCTCCTCATTACATCATTGCAGAACTTGTCTCTCTCTATAAATACATTTAAAAATCTATTAAAGCTTTTCTCCAAGACTTTGAATGAAATTTCTGCTCCTCTGTTTATTTGTTTCACTTGATCTTAGTGACTGGAGAAAAAAAAATTATCTTCAAGTAATATAAATAAACATTACGTCTTATTCTTTGGCTACGACTGAGCTGAAATAAACAATTACATGTCAGTTCTTATCCTAGTGGGGATATTTATTTTCTCATTTTTTAGTTCCAATGATTTAAAATGTAATTGCCATGTTACTGTCACTCTGAGGATGTCCAGAAAGGCGAGTGTGTGTGAAACAATAAGGGGAAAAAAATTCGTTGAAATCTTAATGAACAATGTTTTGCTTTACTCTCCATTTCCCCCCAAGGGCAATCTTCATGCTCAGTGAAATGGAATAGATCATTATTCTACAACAATGGTAGATGATACTTTGATTAATGATTTGATTGTGCACTTTTTGGAGGACATATTTAATGAAATCAAGATTATACAGCCTGTCTCTCCTGACAAATGGCAGGCAAACAATAGTTAAAGAATAAAAAAAAGAGAAATTTCTTATATAGCAAATTTATCACATATTACTTATTTCAGAATGACTGTTGTAGTAATGATCCTGCCACCATACATTAATGTTTAACTCTTTATTCCCCTTATCCCCCCAGGCAAGGAGTTCGATGACGTCATTTATCAGCACCGATATCCAAAAGTAAGCAAAAAAAAAACAGTTGTTGAATTATAAAATACAGGAATGCTGATCACAGTTCTATGACATTTTTGCTTGATAGTTTTATTGAAGAAGGGCTAATTTGGGGTGAAGCTTTACAGTTTAACATTATAAATCAGGTCAAGTCATTTATTTAGAGATCACAAGTCCATCCCCAGACCTTCGTCCTCCCCTATCGTCCTGCCTGAATATTAATAGAGATGATTAACATTAGAAAGAGAATTTTTACAAAAATTAAAATAGGAAATGGGGCTGCAGGTAGCACTGTGACTTCATACTGTGGTTTCAGTTCCATCTGCGTGTGTGTGTGTGTGCGCGTGCGCGGGCACTTTGGGGACCACATTTGTGGTCATTTTTATAAAAATGTGTGACTACAATCAAAAAACTAAAAATGCCAAAGGTCTTGTATTTTGTTTGGATACTTATGGTTAAGGTTAGGGCTGGGTGGGGGCTAAGATTGTAATTGTTGGGATTAGGATTTTGCCCGGTCCCCACAAAGATATGCATACAAAGGTGTGCGTGTTAGCGTGCTATCCTTACATGTCCTTCCACTGTTTGGTTTCCTTCCTCAGTCCTAAGACATGCAGCCTCATTATATTGCTATCATTTAAAAAAAACATGATGCAAGATAATCATTCAGTTTGCAGTGTGTATACCAGGACCCCTATGATCCAGATATGACACGGTTTCACACAAAGAAATATCTGAAAACATCCTAGTACAAAAATAACAGCAGACAGAATTAAGAATATAATTAGGGACCCAGCCAAGGGTGCAAATACTATATACATTGAGTCACATGAGAGCTGAAATGAAAGGCAAGACTAAAGAGGCAACAGGTGTGGCTCGTTACAGTCAGAAAACGTCTAAACACAGAACCCTGTTTAAAAACTGGATTAAAAAAAAAAATCAGAAATTATCTGTTTGTTTCCGCTTCCGAAGTTACATTTTAGTTACCTCCAGCCCGGGACCCTGTGGTGTCGCACCTCCCACAGAGGGACGTCTGCAGTGACTTTGCTCAACAGCATATGCAGTCTATCTTGATTCTGACTGGCATTTTTCTTTGTTGATGTTTATGTACATGCAGAGCGACATTGTGGGATGCATGTGGATGCCATCCCCCATGTGGGAAAAAATATATAAAAAAACATCCATCCCCTTTGAAAATATACCACCCCCCCCACCATCCCTCTAAATTGTTCTGCATAATTTCACTCACATAAAGATAAATCTACCAGCTGTATCATGGGCATTCAACTTGCAGACGCCAGACCGCAACAGAATTTAATTTGGACCCCAGGATCCCCCCCCCAGGTCGATAAATCACCCCCCCCACCCAGCTAGAAGCTGGATGCCCCTTAGCGAACTCCCCCATGCCAGACAGTGACTCGGCCTTGGCCCTCCTGTCTTGAGACGACCTGTTATAAACACAAACCACAAAATCGCCCCTGTTAATGCACAAAGCTAGTATTCCTCGCATGTACCACTGCTGACACATGCAGCCACTCGGCTGCATGTTAATGTTACCGCCCAGATGTGTGTCTGGTGGGGGGGGGGGGGGGGTGACCTGAATTATCCAACCACGAGTCTCAGAAACATCCGTGGCAGGACCGGTCACTTTAGATGGCATGGAATGGAGTGTGGTGCAGAACAGGCGCCAAGCTGCTGATCGTGGCGCAAACTAGAAGCTTCCGACAGATCGTCACAGACAAAGCCATTAGCTGGAGAGTGCTCTTCTTGTGATTGATCTCTGCTCCAGAGAATCTCTACGGCTGCCTCTCTATGAACATTTGCTGCTTTTCCGTGCTGCAGATTTGCATCGCTTCAACATGCTTTTATCCTCTCACGCCAGCCACAGTCTCGTTCTCCCTCTCTCTGCAGAAAGACGTCTGACATGCTTTCATTCAACCTAATAGCAGCTTTTGCTACATCTGGGAAAACAAACTGTAAAGGAATCTCTGCAGGAATCGTGGTATCCAGTTGAAGCCGGAATAATGAGGACAGTAAATAATATTTTCACCGATTCAGGATTGTCTGAAGTACAGCAAAGGTCATTCTCTGAAAAAAAAAAAAAGATTGCGCGTGAAATCGCATCAATTCACACGTTATTTAAATGAACATATGACAATGAACTGTATATTTTGCAGTTTTTCAGTTTCATTTCTGTTGTTTAACTGAAATAATTTCCTGATAATAATGATCTGGTGCTAAGCACACAATCATCCCTAAAATTAAAAAGTTTATAAAAAATAATTAGAAAAATGTATTGTAATCATCAACATCAAGATATTTTAAATATCTCACCATTAAATATTAAAAACTCTCAGAGAAACATACAAGCGATTTCCGCATTAAGAAGCAAAAATTGTCTTCATGTTTGAACAGGACACTTTAACTGGGATTACTTTTGCTGTAGTACATAGCTTGGTGGTACCAGCCTACAAAGGTGAGGACAACATTAAGTTAAGCCTTCGGATCAGCTAAATGGATGCAAGAGTGGTGCCCAGGTAACAAAAACTTGGATACGCTGTATAAATACTGGGTTATGGTTCAGAACCCTGAGACTCTCTCATGATGCCGTAGTCACTGTGCCAAAATGAGCCCCGTGTTTAAGTGACTGCACTTACAACATCGCTTAACTGATTAATTATGCTGCGTGTGTAGCTGAACCACCCGTAACAACCATCAGTAACTACTGCTGTCCCCACACTTAAGTAGCTTTGGGAAAGGCAGGCGGAGGGCCTCCCTTCTCCACTGCCTTCCACCCTTGACGGGGGGGGGGGGGGGGGGGGGGGGGGGGGGGG
>JAODJX010000035.1:3082390-3108785 GCA_026776945.1 Isichthys henryi | reverse complement strand
CGTGCCCATTGCTTCTGGGATAGGCTCCGGACCCCCCGCGACCCAGTAAGGATAAGCGGTTTGGAAAATGGATGGATAGATACAACAAATAAAAAAAACTAAGAAAAATTCAAGTCACACAGGCATTTAATTATGCTTCGCATTATTGAGCTGACCTAACTTTTTACTGAGTCCTTGTGACCTGAGTAACAGTGATGTTCAAATGCCGCAGGTAGTGAAGCCTGAATCTCATAATTAATTAATTTGCTGCAAGAAAAAGATTAGACCAGATTGAGAAACACTGGCGTAGAGTGTTGCATCCTGGGAAAGATGGGAATAACCCCAAGCAACAGTCACTGATAAGTGCATATTGAGTGTGTTAAGTCCCAGGCTCAATGGCAGTGTACCATGGCAATAGCATAACACCTATCCTGATAAAATACACACTGCCCTAGGAATGATCTTTGTTCAGTTCAATTGAATTCAGTTTTATTTGTATAGTGCATTTTCACAACATTACATTGTCTCAAAGCGCTTTACATTATCCTTGCCCAATATCCCCAGTGAGCAAACCAGATGCGACAGTGCTAAGGAAAAACTCCCAAGAAGGCCGAAACCTTGGGAGGAACCAGACTTAAAGGGGGAGCCCATCCTCCAGGGGGCGGCAGAGGAAGCCCTAACCAAACCCAAAGGGGGAGGTATCGCAAGTATCAGTGTAGGAGGGATTTCTTGATAATATCTCTAGGAAGCACACCCCAGGAGGAGTAGGAGAAATAAAATGTGCAATTAGCTAAAGTAACGGAGACTAGAGGCATTGCAAACAATTAGGTGAGTGCAATATGTAAGCTCCGGTAGATATGGCTATGGCCCCCATAAGTAGGAGAGAGAGGCAAGAGAGCATGCAGGCCTGGGGTGTCCCTGAAGTATCATCACCCCAATTCCACAAGGGGGAGTGAAGCTAGAGTGACAGCACTTACAGTTCAGTTCATCCAAAGGCACCGATCCCCACCCAGCTCTACATCCCACACTATAGGTCTGACTGGGAGTGAGGAGTTAGCTAGAGCTAGAACTAGAGTCCCTATAGGCTAGACTGAACAAGTGTGTTTTTAGTTTAGACTTGAATATTGAGAGTGGGCCTGAATCCCGCACATCCGCTGGAAGACCATTCCACAGCTGAGGAGCTCTATAACAGAAAGCTCTGCAGCCTGCCGTAGCTCTTTGTACTTTAGGTACTAATAGATATCCTGCTCCTTGAGATCGAAGCAGGCGAGGAGCGTAGTAATAGACCAGAAGATCTCTAAGGTACTCTGGTGTGAGGCCATTCACTGCTTTGTAAGTTAACAGCAGTATTTCGTAGTCAGTCTGAGACTCAGCTGAGAGCCAGTGAAGGACGTGTAGAACAGGGCCAGTATGATCACATTTTCTATGTTTATTGTGAACTCTGGCTGCTGCATTTTGTAGAGATGATCCAGATGGGCACCCAGAAAGACAGGTATTACAGCAGTCCAGTATTGAAGTTATAAAGGCATGCATTAGCTTTTTTGCATCATGAAAGGAGAGCATCTTCTGAAGCTTCGCTATGTTCAGTAAGGGAGGTTATACGGTATATCAAACGTTAACAAGTAATGACCCTGAAAGCAGAGGATTTTGAGGGCTACAGCTGCATGTTCCACCAGGACACCGTGGCTAAGAATCAAATCCAGGGTGTGGTTACAGGCATGAGTAGCCCGACTACATTCTGACAAACACCTACAGAGTCTAGAATAGCTGCAAACATTGTTGTTAAAGGAGCACCGTCATTCTCCATGTCAATATTAAAATCATGAAGAATCACGGCTTTGTCAGTACTGGCCACCAGATTTGTTAAAAAATCTGCAAACTCCTTAAGCAAATTACTATACACAATAACAATGGTGTTTGGAGGTTTGGGACCAGGCGATCTATGCACAATAACAATGGTTATTGGAGGTTAGGGACCAGGCAATCTATACACAATAACAATGGTGTTTGGAGGTTTGGGACCAGGCGATCTATGCACAATAACAATGGTTGTTGGAGATTAGGGACTAGGCGGTCTATACACAATAACAATGGTGGTTGGAGGTTAGGGACCAGGCGGTCTATACACAATAGCAATAGTGGTTGGCGGTTAGGGACCAGGCGGTCTATACACAATAACAATGGTGGTTGGAGGTTAGGGACCAGGCGGTCTATACACAATAACAATGGTGGTTGGAGGTTAGGGACCAGGCGGTCTATACACAATAGCAATGGTGGTTGGAGGTTAGGGACCAGGCGGTCTATACACAATAACAATGGTGGTTGGAGGTTAGGGACCAGGCGGTCTATACACAATAGCAATGGTGGTTGGAGGTTAGGGACAAGAAGCCCGTGGGTCATTCATGTTTGGAAACGTATGAAAAATTGGAAATATATGAATAATAATGTTAGAAATATTTTTATACCTGCTGGAAATGCCAGGAAAATTTTTATTACGAGGCACAAAGAGATAAATTGTCATTAGAAAATGTACAGTTCTGAGTATTCATCCAAAAAAGTTTAGTGTTCTACATTGACAGCAATGTGATAATGGAGCTGTTGCTCAAAGCACTGTAGCAGTTTCACTTTCACTTTCATTAAGAGATCTTCCATTAATACAAGCACATTTTATGGATGTTTTATTTAAAGTAGCTTACTACAGAGGAGTGTGTCTCAATTCAGGCTTGATGTCTGTACTTGATTTGTATTTACAGAGAATGTTTCCCTCGTTAAATTAGCAAAGTGTATGGCTTAGAGAATAAGCAAAAGAACCCGCATATTTAGCAAAATATTTCACTTGTACCCAAGGGATATCAATTTTTTTTTCCCAATATTTTTTTCATTAACTTTTAAAATTGCAGCTACGTAGCGTAGAATCCGGTTTATTTTAGTTTTACTTGTGCTGTTGGTTATTAAACAAAAGGTGTTAAGTTTTAATGCAGTACTTAAATCAGGTGCTCTTACTTTAAGGAAGAAGTCGATCACTGATTTTCTAGTTTTGGTTGATGTGAGCCAGTAAGAGGTAAGGCAGAGGCAAAGAATCGGGTTTGAGTGACTTTACGTTGTCATGGCAATAGATTACTAGCCTGCATGTGTAGAGCCACTGCTGTTAAAGACACCCAACTGGCAATAATGAAACTGAACAGCTTGTTAAGGATAAATTGGGTCACCTGGCCTGAAGGGGGGAGTTATAGGAACTGGTGTGTGTGCGTGTGTGGATTAGATTTATACTACATTGTGAGGACAAAATGTCCTCCACAATGTGGTAAAAACCTGTTATTTTGATGTTGTAGTGACCATTTTTCACATACCCACAAAGATCTGTGAATGCAATCAAAAAATAAAAAATGCAAAGTCTCTTATTTCATTTTCTTACTCATCATTGGGGTTAAGGTCATCATGTTGGAATTAAAGTTTTCTTCATAGAAATAAATGGGGAGTCCCCACAAAGATATAATTACAAACCTGTGTGTGCGCGCGAGTGTGTCTTATGCATATATTACACTAAAAATCTGATCTTTTGACGATGTGGGGTCCATATCTATGGAATAGGACTTAAACTGAACTGTTGGCTTCTCTATTTCTAATAATAATAATCCTTCTCTCTTCCTAATAATCCGTACTTTTATATAACACCCAACACAATAATCAAATCTATATTTTTATTATTTATAGTAGATGCAGCATTATTGCTAAGGTGGCAGATGATACCACCTAAGATTATTTAGTTAATATTTTTAGTCATTACTTCCGTGTAAATGAGAATTCAAAGATCCCAAACTAGTCTGTAGATCTGGTCAGTGTTTCTGTGTTTCAAGTGAAAAACAAGGAATTTATATTTTATAAAATCAGGTTATTATTCACGTAACAAAAAGATGAAATAATTACCAATTACCTACTTGTTTGTTTTTGATGCATAAAAGCTCCACTTGTGTGAAACTATAGTGACCGTCACCGGGGGTAGCAGCGGTGAATCGAGACAAGATAAATGCAGAAACTATCTGAAGATGTTTTCCTGTACAAATGAATCCGGTAGCTAGATGCTCTGTATTCATTCCTTCCCTAAACCAGCCGCTGTCACCCAAACAGCATAAAGATATTTTAATCTCAGTGGATACAATTGCTTTCCCTCTCTTGTGATTTAGCTGCGTTTAGCAATGTGCACAACAACAAGCAGGAGTATTGATCTGTAAATGGGTCTTATTTTTATACAGAAAGCATCTGACAAAGGCAGGGCCAGAGTGAGTCTCTCTTCCAGCCAGGAAGATACCTGATACATACCAGCCCACCGCAGCTGGGGGTGAAGATGTCAAGTGCTTTTTTTTGTTTGTTTGTTTTTGAATGAACAAGCCCCTGACAACAATCCTGTACTCAACACAGTGGTCATGCCTTCTAACCAGCAAAAAAGAAACTGAGATATAATTGAGAAATCAACCGAAATTCCACTTTATTTTCTGAAAAAAAATAAAACTACTTAAAATCAGTAGTGGACTTAAACTGTCTGTAAACTCAAGAAAATTTGATAAATATAGACTGTATACCTGCAACTCGAGTAGCTGTCACAATATGTGACTGGTCTCTGCAACCTTGTTTATCGCCCATCAGTAGCCAAGGATGTGCCTCTCTTTGTTGTCATGAGTATAAATACTTCCACTGTAAGTGCTCCTGAGCGCGAGTGCTTTTAAATCTGCTAAAAACAGCAACATCGTTTCAGATTTATTGACCATCTTTTTTCTTTACCTGCTTGTCCTATGCATGGTCACAGGTGGTCAGAGCCTATCCTGGGTGCCATCAGCACAAAGCAGGGAACAACCCAGAATGGGGCACCAAGCTGGGTTGTTCGCAGGGCACACAACCTGTAATCTCTGCACACATAGAGCCATGGCAGAGACTGGAATGGAGGCCCCAAAGATGGGAAGCAACAGTGCTAACCACTGCACCACCACACCACCCTTTATTGACTGTAATACAGGCAGAATGTCCAAGTTGCAGCTCTACACGAAGCCCCTGATGCATACCGCCCTGCTAGACAGTGACATGCGGCAGTCCTGTGCTTGTGGGCAGAGTGATGCCTCTTGGACAGCTGATGGAGTACCCACTCTCCAGATTTCCATCCTGCCTCTTGGCTCCTGTCCATAAACATCATTTCTGAGGAATTCTTCGCATTATGTGAACTTGGAGAAGGGGACTAGAAAATAGCGAAGGGAGGGGGAGGGAGAAATCAAATTAATCCGCTAAAAGCCTTTGAGCAGTATTGCCATCCAATCACAGTCTGGCTCAGGTAGTCTCCCACCCCTTCTTTAATTCCACTGGAAATTTCATTTAGTCTGAGAGCTCTTCATTTTGTCAATTAATCACTGCTTCTGCTCTCCACCATTCCTTCTTAATCTCTCCTTCCCATTGCTCTTTCATCTCTACTATTCTGTCATCTCTCTTTTTCCTCCATCTACATTTAGTTTTTTGTTGTTTTTTTTTTTGTCACTCAGAATTTAGCGAATTCATTTTGCCATTTTGCTAAGCGGCATGCCACTCTGAAAGGATGACCTACCGCATTTTGTTCCGATTTACTTTCCTGTAATTTTATGGGGATATTATTTGCTACTTATGAGTAGTAATGGGAGGCTTTGAATTTGCAGGCGTATGGGAGGACCATGTGCTATCAGTCACCGCTTGGTTTAACAGAACAGGGTCTATGGAAAATCTGGCCAGTCCTTCTCAAATAAAACTGAGTGAAAATATCTAGGATAACTGGGTTATTAATTAGTAATTTTAATACAACAGAGTAGAGATAGAGGTGTTTAAATGGATTTGTGTTTGTAGCTAATATGCTTAGAAGAGAATTGCTTTTAGTTTTACTTTTTTGCATTTTGCATGGGGCAGTGCCCCCTTTTTTGACGTTTTGTTAATCAAGATTTTGTCAATCCTGCTGTCCTCTCATCGCCGCGTGGGAGATCCTAACTAAACAGGGGAGTGAAAGGTACCCTGTGTGCTGAACAGACCAGACATGCTGTAAGATGTCAAAGGTAATTGGATTACTGAACAAAGAAAAGTGGTTTTGAAGGCAAGGTCGACAAAAGACATTGTGGAGGGTGCCGGGTTCCCCATGATAAAAAGATACTGTTTAAGGTAAATTGAAATATAATGGTTCTGCACCTGGGATTAAAGCATCAGTTTGGGGATCTATGCAGTATTCAGGGTATTTGAAAAATAATGAAAATCTGGACCCCGTTTTGGTGGGGGCTCATCACGCCAGATGATTATGTCAATTAAGTATTGTCTCATAGATTAACACTTTATATATATATATTCTTTTGGCATTCCATTGAACAGTATGATTATGTGATAAGACCAGATGTGCATAAATGTATATACATTAAATAAATAAATTCACAAACAAATCAGTGCACCTGGAGCACACCTGTGCATACGAGTCTCGTGCCCCCGCACGCTTCCAAAACACGCCGCGTAAATACCGTTTAAGAATGCGCCACTGACTGTAGACGTGGTTTTTGTTGGTCGAAAGCACAATGTCAATTTGCTGTGTTAAAATAGCGATGTACCGACAATGTACCCAGCTACACCTCATTGAAAAACACCACTCTTATGAGGGCAAAGTGTGCGCAAAATCATTTGCTATTTTAATGGGCCATGAAAATATGCCGTGCGCTGGTACGAAACTAGCAAAACAGCTTTGCCTCGTGCTTTGTGTTGGTAGAAAATAGGGCCCCTTGTATTTAAGGACCTGTCTACTGCTCGGCTCCAGCCAGTCGTTGGCGTCATACCTTCCTGTTGCCTGTGACCTTCCTCATTTCCAGTCTTCCTCTTTCTGATCCCTTGTGATCCTGTTTGTTTACCGTCCTGGCTCATTTAGTTCAATAAAACCCTTTACTGTTTCGCCCACACACCTGCCCTCGAGTCCCTCGTCCCTCGAGGCATGAAGAATTGTGTTATGATTCTCAAGCAGAACCTTAACTATCACCACTAGATAAAAGTCAGGAAAATGTCCAGATGTCAAAATTAATTCTGGACACAAGCTTCATGCGTGATGAATATGTTTAATACATAAATGATTATGTAACTTGGATAGACCCATCACTAGTTTGAAAATCCTAAGATCAAAAGGCATAGAAAATTCACCGGTTTTCTGTATCAGACATGAATTTTTAGATGATTTTAATGTTACGATTTTGCTTAAATGACGTTAGAAAAAAGCTTTCCATGTTTAGCTAAGAATGACAATATTAAAAAGGAAAATGTGTGGTACAATACAACCAAACTGATTAGAGAGACTGGATGAAATCATTTACTTATATATTCGGGGAATATTATTATTGCTTATCCTCAGTTTAGGAGTCTGAGCTTCCAGTAAGCAAGGCAATCCCTTCCGGAAGTGACCCAGTACTGGATAAGCAATTGAACGTCAGTTGGATTGATTAATTCTTTTCTGCACTTTTCTGAGTTTCCAAAGTAGTATTTTGCAAGCAATCTTTGGTCCTTATTTGAAATTGCTGAATGAGTCTGTTCCTGCCTTACTCACACAGCTGAATGTGGGATGCTTTTATAATGCTACCTTGTTAAGAAAAGGGCAGCTGAGATGCAAAAGAAATGTTTCCACCTCCTCTGTCATTAATGAGCATTTAATTCAGAAATACATTTTTATTTAAATGTAGTTGAGGTGGCAACTCCTAACGGGGTTGACTGTATTTTTAACACAAGGTTTATAAAAATGATCACCCTGCTTCTTATGCTGTAATGGCAAATGAAATAAGGGTCACCAAGTTCCAGGGCTCCACAATTTTAATTAAAAAGGGGGGTGACGTGTCCCTCTGTGAATTTTCAAGCAGATAATGCCCTTACGGAAGTTAGCATGATCCATCAATAGTACGGGTCGAATTCTGACAGAGCTGAAGATTGTTTCTGTGAATAGCAGGTTGTGGCAGCAACTAAAATGGCTAATGGTAATGGGCAGCCCTCTGAAAAATACACCACCTGCACCTAGACAGTAAGGAGACATCTCCCCACTGGACCCTGTGCCTTCCTGAGCCACCAGAATTAAGAAACGATCAATAGGAGACTCTGCAGAGACCAGAGCACAGAGCCGAAGGGATGGCATGGGTCATGTTATGTTGGCCTACGAGGTTTCCGAGCTGCGTTTGTGGAGCCCAGAACCATGACAAAGCATGTCACTCTGTCTGAAGAGCATTCAGGTGGACAAGGTTCACTTCGGGCTGTTTATTTACATACAGGTTATGACTCCTTTCACCACATCTTGACCTGTTTAGGAAGCACGACTGTCTCAGTTCACCATGTCAGAAATAAGCTGCAAATAAAAAAAACAGTTAAATGGACCGAATATAGAAGGACTGCAGTATTAAGGCCAAGGAGCGTCTGTGGAATGAAAGAGCACCCTGCCAATGTTCATGAATTAGTCCCTTCATCTGCTGGGGCTCCGTGGTTCAGTATTTAAACACACTTATTACAAAGTATGATTAATTTAGGGAGCCTATTAATAATCCATCTGAAATAATAATGGATTGGACACAGGGGATAAAGAGGAAAAATTAATTGTTTGATTAATAATAATGTATTATTAACACCATGAAAATCAGTAACGATAGCTATTAATAATCAATACAAAAATGTTGTAATTTGTTTCATTTTGCGAAGAATCTGACTCTTGGGCATCCTGATTTTACTGAGTTCAACTCATCCCTGGGTCAATAAAGGGCTTGTGTTTCACTGCTTTAACCAATCACAGTGTTCATTGTATGACATCACTACATCGGTCTGTTTTTTCACAGCCGTTGACCTAGGGTCTATGCCTCTGTGCTTATGATCACCGCTTCGAGCCTGTGCGCCTTTCCACGTAACAGAGAGCACTGGTGTTAATGTGGTGATGTCATACAATGATGACTGATTGAATAAAGACAAGCCCCGCCTTTTTTAACCCAAGCATATGTTGAACTTGGCAAAATCGTACTTGACTCAGCCATACAGAACTTGAACATAAAACTGACCCTTTGATTTCCAGAACAAAATTCAATCACCAACAATTGACAGTAGTTTCTGTCTAATAATGTTAAGCTCTTTTCATTCTTTAGAAATGGTCATTTTTGGTATTTTGCAAGTAGCTGACAAAATGTTCACCTAGAAAGCATGCAAAATCATTAATACCCTCTATTATGCAAACTATTAGAAAGAACCAAAATATTCAGTTTTGGTGGAATTCCCTTTTGAATAAAGATTTTAACTGATGATTTGCACATTACATGTTTACAGACTGTACCCAGACTAACAGACATTTTTCCTGCGTTTTCAGTAGTGGTTGACTCTCCTATGACAGACAGGCGTGGCACCATTCTGAGCACTGTGACCTTTCTTATTCCAGAAGGATCTTAATCTCCACTTCAAACAGCTGCCTCATCCCTCTGAGAGATGACCACACCGCCACCCCACTGTCCGCACGTCATCACGCTGATCAAAGCACCCAAGACGCTTATCCTGGCTGCCTTGCAAGGGGTCCCGTTGCTTTGATTCCTGCAAGTTTTTAAGCCTCGACAGACCACAGTTTCATTCGTAGATGCTTGTCACGCACAAACCAGCCCCCGCCCCCCCCCCTCCCGCCAGGTGCACCTTGCTTGCGTCCTAAAAGCTTCTCAGATAAACCATTTATTTTTCTGGCTCTTGCATAAGCAATTTACAAGGAAGCGCGGGAAAGACAGAAGGGAAACACAGAGATCTCTTTGATGTGTCTTCCAGTGTTTATGAATCTGTCTCTTAAAGCCAGTTTTTTTTCCATGCTTTTTAGTTTTTCTTTCACACGCATAAACTTCCATGCAACATGCATCTTACGAGTGTCTCATAACCTGCATTCGTTTTACTCAATTTTGCCATTACAAAAGCCTGGTGCTGGGGAACTTCTTTTTTTATTGGCTTAATTTGACCATGCAGTTAACGTCACGATCAGATAATGTCTCAGTTTTTCTTTAAATGGCCATGAAGTCATTCAGCACTATCATCTAAGCAGACTTGATGTGGAAGAGAAGCTTGATAAATCACAATGTTTGTGAGCAGCTTGACTTCACACATAAATGGTACCTCTGATCATTTTAAGAAGCATTCAGGTACGCGGACCTTAAAAATTGCTCTGAGACGCGACCGATTCACTTAAAGCAACGTGACAGCTGTCCTTAAATTGCTTTTCCTTAAACGCTGAGCTCTCTCTGCGTGCAGGTATGCTCGCTTATATGCAGGTCATCTACTCCGCAGCTCATTAAGATAATTATAGATCAGGTAATAAAATATGACCGATTTATACTGGATGGTGGATAATCTGAGGAATTAAAACAAAATCTTATTTCTCCTGCAGCAAACGGCTATGAGGGGTAAGGAGGCCCAGGGCTGGAGGGGTGCCTATTTAGGGACAAATGGACTAAGGTGAGGTGAGGTTTTGGCCAGTCACCCTCCAATCACTCCCCCTACCCTAACCACGGCGCCCCCTGTCTGGCGTGATGAGCGGCTGCCGACCTGCGAGGAGATCGAGGCTCGATGTCGTTCACCGGCGCTGAGGTAAAACAGGAGACGCACATGGGAGCTGGGGGCACCGTCTGCAGATGTCTAAGTCTCTCCGTGTGCAAACAGGCTTCTGACTTTGTCGTCCATCAAATGTTCACTGTGTCAGACATACACTCAGTGAGCACTGTATTACGTACACTGGGTACGACCTGCTAGATTAGGGACACCTAGCTAGTACAGTACTGGGTATGACCTGCTTTATTAGTTACACCTAGCTAGTACTGGGTAGGACCCACTTTTACCCTACAGAACCACTTCAAGGATAGTGGAGCATTCAGAGAAACCTTTGCGCTCACTACTGTGATAGTGAGGTGTTATTTTTTTGCACTCTTGGCCTTTCTGTTAATGATCTCTCTCATTAAGGAGGTGTTTTCAGTCACAGAAATACCGTTGACGGAACAGCCTTTGAATCGCACCATTCTCCGTAATCTCTTGACACGCTCGTCTGTGGAAATCCTGGACGGTGGGTGTTTCTGACATCCTTGGACCCACCACGCACGACATTATCACACCATATTCAAAATCACTTAAATTAGACATCTTAGCGATTCTCACGTGCAGCTGAGCAGTAGCTGAAGCTCTTGGCCTGTCTGCATTGCGTGTGCATGACTCTGCAGTCACATGACTATCTGTTTCGAAGAGTTGGTCACTTTGGCAGTGGTGGCCTAACGGTTAGGGACGCATGTTTATAACCGAAAGGGTGCTGGTTTGGACCCCTAACAAGCAAAATACCACAGAGGTTCCCCGAGGAGGGTCCTGCCCCCTGGGTGCTGAATTAGCTGCTGTATCATGATGTCTCATATAGGTTAAATGCATTTCAATGTTGTGTGCTGCGGTGTGTCAACAATAACAACGAATCACTATCTTCCTCTTCTCCTGCTGTAGTTTATAGCCATATGTTATCAGTTATTTCTAACACAGTGTTGTTATTGACTTATGTCCTGTGTGTGTGTGTGTGTGTTTTTGACTTCATTTGATTTTATTAGTTGAACAGTAGACATTTCAACACACATGTACGCATATTCACACAGAGGTTAAACAGCCAACAATAAGCAGTGACTAAGTCAGAATCATATTTACACGTAGGGGAGGGGTAAGAGACGTGTCAATTATTATAAATAGAACTAGACATCAATAATAATAATAATAATAATAATAATAATAATAATGGGAGATCAGAAAAGAAACGAAATGAGAAAAAAAAGTTATGTTCACAGGTAGATTTAATAAGAAATACTGAGTTCCAAGTTTGCTCAAAATAGTGCAGTTTATTTTTTAAGGAAGCTGTCATTTTTTCTGTAGTCAATTGAATCCACAGTGATGTGTTATCTGTCGTTTTCCACTTCATAAAATTGGTTTTCTCGGCAAAAGCCAAGGTGCTTATTGCATTGGAAAATGCTTGGACGTACTGCTCATGCAGTGGTCTGCGTTGTACTGATGTATTCCATAACTGCCCTCATATCCGCATGCATCCTGCTGACACACAGCATGTAGACTGCAACAGACCTAAAGACGTTCCTGTAAAGCCCAGTCACAGAGCTTACAGTTCAGGAGTCATGAAGCCATCCCACTTTCCAGGAAAGGAAGTGCATTAGCCTTTTTAAAATTTTCTAGACGCAATGTTTGCTTCTCTGCACTCATGCCTCAATGACTTAATCATTATTGAGCTCACTTTGAGTCTCAAAGACACAATATTTGATGTTTTTCGCTCTTTCTTTTCGGGTTATAATAATGCTTCCTGAGGGAAACCCTCAGTGTTCATTTTTGGCGATTAATTGCGCATTCTATTAATCGTTTGAGAAATAAGTAACCGTTTCTCCCACCTTCATTCACAAATTCTTCTTTACGTCCAGTGAACTACAATCCCTTATACCATGCACCTATGGACCATGGTATGATGTGGATATAGAAATTAAGAGAGCTCATCCCAGTGTCCACACTTTGGCAGCATGTAATGTACAGCATGAATTCCTGGTGAAAACAGAGGTTATCTTCAGCCGGTTGTTACCAGCAGGTAAAACTGAGTTTTATTGACAATGTCAAACTGACAGCGTATCTACGTGCTCTTCTTACCCGGGTGATCCCTGGGTCCCATCCCTTAGACACTGGCTATTGATTTAGCTTTGTCGCTGACAGCATGTGTCCCTGAATCTCCATCCGAAGGTCATTTTCTTGGCAAATGCCCACCTCTCCTCAGACGCTCCCAGTCTCTGACAGGATCCTTGTTAGAGGTGCTGCTTCTGGCAGCAGCGTTGCCCATAATTTCCTCCATGTGTGTCAGACTGTTTCTGAACCAAGCGGTGAACTTCCTGGACATCTGCTGAAAGCTCATAGTTTCCATGAGTGGATGCAGATCCAGCGAGGTACTTTATTCTGTTTTTTTATTATTATTATTATTGGTTAGTAAAATAGCAATGATACTTTATTGATTTTAGCAGGGAAATTGTCTTTTTGCTTTGTTCATCATGCATCGTGACACACAGACAGAGGTGAGAGCAAGGTTGGCAGTGAAGGGCAGCCACCCATAGCGGAGCCTGTGGAGCTGGGGGTTAAGGGCCTTGCTGAGGAACCCTCAGATGTGGCTCTCCTGCTGAGGTCAGGCCCGAACCAGCAACCTTTCAGTCAGGGGCACACAGGTTTAGCCCACTGACCCACACACTGCCCATGTATGTAGCTCTTCTCGCAATAATTAAAACATCAGTTAGTAGTATGTATCTCGGTACGTATCTATGTACTGATGTACGAAAGGCGGAAAAAAAATCAATTTACCGCATATGTACAACATTGATGTACATGTGACATAACAGCTACAAACTGAAGAGTCCTCACTGAGCACTCTATATATTCTAATCGTACTGTCCCTGTGTGCCAGGGACTGTCCTCCGCAGCTGTCCAAATCACAATCTGGGTTATGACACTTCATTTTCACGATGTCCCTTCAGTGTTCTATCCCACGGCTTCCCATGCTGTTTGTTAAAAATAGCACTCCGTATAGTAGAAAGTAGTATAGTAGTAGTTTTTTTTTGTATAGGTGTGAAACAAGTAGCTGCAGTGAAAAAAATAACATCGAATGAGTGTTTTGTTTTGTTGGTAATGGGACTATATAACCTAGCTGGTTTGCCTGGTCAATTTGAAGAAAATATGTCGCACTACTTATCAGTCTCTCTTCCGGACTGTTGTTCTCTCGTATTGTTGCTGTCCGTGGTCCTGAAAACTTAGTTTTTTTTTTTTTTTTTTTTAAGTTTAGATGGCTACAACTTAATGTACTCGTCATGAATTAGTGGTACGTTAAATCTTCTCATTAAGGAATTTTCAAAATGCGGTTGCACTTCTCCAATTAAAATCTGTAACGGAAGAATATGCTGCACAGAGACATATAATCGGGGACAATGCAAAATTCACTCTATTCTGCCAGTTGCTGTTCTCTGTTTTGAAACAGCATTGTCAGTTTGTGACTGCAGTTGTTTTAATTACTACTACAATTGCAATCTGTGAAAACTTGTATGTTATTAAAAAGTATACAACGCAAAACAATACCATTCCGGTGCTTAAATGAGCGATGTAATTGGATTTTTATATGCACATTTTTCCTATCTACAAAATATATTGCTTCTGGTGTATGGAGTGTGTTTCTGTATTGGTTTTATTAGTTGAGCAGTAGGCAAATGAACATATACGTTCTTTATTAATAATGAAAGAAATTGGAAGAATTATCGTAAAAATCTGCCGTCCTTACCTGGAGAAGTATCATGAAAATGAACGGATTTTAAATTCTGTTCTCATCGTGCTGAAATGCCCTTACGTGATGAAGAATTTCTTTTTTTTTTTACAATAGATTTTTATTAAATTGCCCCCCACTGATCTGTCTCCACCTTCAATATGCTAGATCTACCTGTGTGATTTTTTTTTTACAAGTATAAGACATGAACATTTGTAAAGTGTAGTTCAGTTCTGGGCATTTGATAAGACACCAATTCCATTTAAGAATTCTTCCTGCTATTTTTTTTGTTTCTTTTATACAGACGTCAGAGTGATGTGGGACAGTTTATTTCCTCTCCTTTTAAAATGCAACAAATGTTATTTTTATTAAATGATAATAATAATGAACTCATTATTTACACATGGATGAGCATGCATTAGCACAGGTGTGCATCGGGACTCTTCTCCTTGCCTAAACCATCTTGCTCTCCATAGTGTGGGAGGGTCACAGTGGCTCAACCAATGTGCGGCACCCCGGGGGCTGGGGGTTAAGGGCCTCGCTCATGGGCCCACGGACATGTGACTATTCTGCTGAGGCTGGGGCATGAACCAACGACCTTCTGATCACAGGCACAGAGACTTAGCCAACTGAGCTTCTCACCGCCCCCTTCCTGAGGGGACCCAAAGTGTGGCCTTCAGAGGCAAGATCAAAATGGAATTTCTCCATGGGCCGGGCATCCAGCTTACTCCATACACATCTCATCCCTCGTGGGGGACAGAGCCCTGTGCTTCTGCCCTTCATCTTAACCTCAACAAATATCACAGAGCTTTATGAAGGGAAGGACAAGTCCCACTGTAATGTTGCAGAGACCTTGTGTCCTAGTGTTTGGTACCACTGACACTGAAAGATTATAACAAAGGCCTTGCCTTGTCCAGAGGGATGCATAATGTCTTTATAACCTCATAAGTGAAATCACACGGATTGTTCCGTGAAAGTGACAGGAATGACGAACATGTGACCCTGTGGCGGGTCAGTGTGTCCAGGCCTTAAAAGTTAAGGAGATGTGTTTTATTTTATCTCTGCAAAAGTAGAGGATAGATGAAAGAATAGCCAGTGACTGCCTGTAGTGTCTCTCAGTGCTTTAATATTTTGTGTGAGCCAAAGGGAACCTGTCATTACCCAAGACTGGTTTACGAATGAGGGAGCTATTTGATGGCTATTTGATGCTTCGAGCTGTATTACATTCTGGTTACCTTAAAGCATTGTCATTAAATGTAAGATATTCTTATTGAAAAGATATTCTTTGAAAAAAAAATCAAAGCATTTTTAACTTGAATTCAATTTTGCATCCCATGTATGAAAGAAAGATATATCAGCAGAAGGCTGATGCGCCGGTCAAAGAAAGGGCACACGCTTGCAATTTATAAACGCCGACGAGCCTGACTGCATGTCTGTGGACTGCAGAAATTAATGGAGGACAGGGACCCTGTGTGACACAGGGAGAACATGCAGACCCCACATACACAGAGCAGGGATTCAAGCCACCAACCTACTCTGATGCCCACTGAACCACAGCACCGCCCGCCCAATTACAGCTTAATAATTAATAATTCATTAAGAAAGCTGAGCTCATAAATGCACTGGAGGAGAAAGCAATGAATGAGGTGGAATGAGGTCTCTCTGAAACAAATGTCTGCTCTCCGAAGAGGACTGATAGAGGACAAAGGTCTCCTGACGGTTGAGCAAAACACAGGACAACTTACTACTTCTGTAACAGAAAGGCCTCGTCTTATATCACCATCGATATCATTTTCTTTAAGATCCCAAAGTAAAGCAATTTGTCTGCTGGCAATTCATGATGCTTTAGTCCAGTCTTCTGGGAACCCTGGACAGTCCACGTTTTTGCTTCCTCTCAGCTCCCAGCCGCCTGTACCAGGTATTCGGTGTTCCTAATTGGCTGGGAGCTGGGAGGGAGCAAAAACGCGGACTGTCCGGGGTTCCCCGAGGACTGGGTTGGGAAACATTGCTTTAATCATAGGCCATCAAGCACCATTTGGTTGTAAGCTTTATTTTAATAAAATGAATGACTGGGTTTTACATATACAGTATGATACCGTCACATACTTCAATATATTAAGCAGTATTTTTATTCATTGCATTTCTTACAGACCCTGTCAGCTGAATTGCCTACATTGGTTTTGCAGTATACAAATATGTCTTATTTATAAATCCATTCATTCCATTTACTAATAACTTAATATGCTGCATTTTATTATTATTTTCGGCCAGTAATATTATATCAAGCTCACATTCACAATCGCCTTCCACTGTGTTGTAAGAGATGGTAGATTGAAGTTATGCTTTTGCTATTTTAATCATGTCTCAGTTTTCCCAGAAACAGAAGCTATACATCAGTAACATATCTGCTGTACTATACAGAGTCTCCAGCTGCCCACTGTCCGCAGCGTCTAAATGTTTAGACTTGTGGTTCAATTGAGCTCTAAATTAGTTAATTACGACCACAATTGAACAAATTTGTTCCAACCAATAAACCCTTTGTTTTCAAATGGTCTGTATATATCTTTAAATCATCAGCTACTTTCGGAACCGAAAGGAGACAGATTTGCCTGGTGAAGCGAGTAATTGTTTCATCTGCTACCCAGCGTTTAGGTAACGAAAACAAAGGGGGACAATCTAGCTGAGTGCAAATGTTTTCTGATCCTCATACAGTTTTGTTCAGTCGACAAATAATGGCAAGAAAGGGCCCAGATCAGGTCATATTTGTACTCATACTATACTCAGTAATCATACTGATACTATTTAAGATTACTTTTCCTGTATTTGTTTGAGAAATCACTTGATGAAGTATTGTGATATCCACACATCTTTACACAAACCAGACAAACAGGCAGAAGAATGCGGTTATTGTTTGTTATGTTACATTCCCAAATTATCTTCTTATTATTCAAACAAATCAATCAAAATAACAGTCTTAAGAGATAAATACATGTGGGATGCCTGGTTTCTTTTGAGAAGCACTTTCCAGACAGCCTTCTAAAAATTTTATTAAGCAGTGGGAAAATAGCGACTTTTTCCTAAGTAATAAGGGCTCTCCTTTTTCCCTTATCTTTAATGATAAAAAACAAAACTTACATAACCTAACAAATTTTCGGTTATGTGTGTGTGGGGGGGGGAATTACAGATCATTACAAATCAGCTAGAATAAACATTAGAGGAAGCGACTGTTTACGGGATGGCGAGATATAAATAATTAAAGGCTAATCCTCTTGTTATCGCCTTGTTTGTTTGACAGCAGCTGAGTCAGCCTGGGTCTGTGCACTTTTATCAGGTTGCCTTAATGGCAGTCCGCACAAACTTCCCGTCCAAACTTTGTTCCAGGACCACCCTGCATCTCCAGGAGTCATTGATCTGTTAAGCAAAGCGCTTCGCTAAGTAGCGCGCAGAACTACCAATTTAAAAACAATCAACACATTATTCACGGTGCCATTTCAGAGTTTATCATCTTTCAGTGTGTTTTACACTGCGAAAAGATACAGCATGCTTTTCGATGACATTCGGGGGGGATTTAATGATGGCACTTCTGCCATTATTTTATTTATTCATGATGTGCATCTTGCTAAGGCAATTTAGGCTGTTTCGTGTTTGAAAGTACAAGAACAGGCTCGCCCCTTGGGACTCTCACTTAAAGCCTTGTTGCTAGTCCATTTTCTTTACCTACTATGCTACGTGTCGCCCCGTTTGGCATCAGTTCAGCTGACACATTAACGCTCTCTGTTGATTATTCTTATGGGACTTTAAATCTCGCAGGCCCATTGTGAAAATGACATCACCGTGTATATAGTCTCTCCCTTTGCTGCTCAGCATACTGTAGTTGCGGTAAAACCGAAGGCGCGCATCATAAACTTTTAACGACAACGAGTGTCAACTAATATTCAGTCCTTCTGGCCTTTTTTCGGAAAACCCCCGTGTTCTGGTTTGGACTGCAGTCCCACAGGGTTTGGCCAGGCATGCTACAGCCTTGTAGTCGATAAAATTTACAGGGTGGGTTTATCTGCCCTGGCTCGTTCTCTGCCGCCTACAAATCAGTCTTATGAGTGGAGCACCAGTGTCCCTTCTCCAGGAGACAGCTTGCATCTATTTGCACAGAAAGACTCGGCTGAGTCCCGGCCGTTGTTAGTGGTCACGGCACAGACTGTACTTGTTGGGAAGCCCAGTCCTTTCGAGGCGGCGAAAAACTTCACCTCTAGACCCAATGGGCATGTGAAACGCAGCGATCCGGCCCAAAAGCGCGTAGGCTGCAGTGCAGTGCCCGGCTGACCGAGAGCCATGAAAAATCTCAAATCGCAGAGTAGCTCTCTTGACTTACATGGGGCCTCAGTTCGCTGCTGGTCAAACGTGTTGAATATTTGCTGCAGCAGTTCACAGCATGTCCCCAAAAGTATGGCCAGCTCCAGCCTTTGAGAGAATCCTCGTAAGGGACATCATGATCCGTCCCTTCCTTTGAGTGTGTGCAAGGCCTCTTTTATTGCAAATCCGCATGTAATTCGAAACGTCTCTGTGACTGTGCTCGCCCCAGGGTTACACTGCCCAGAATATCTCACCCTACCACAGACTCTCGGGACATTCTGCTGTTTATCTCCTGTCAGGCCTTTTCCATATCAGTCTGCCTCCATGTCCTGCACCGCGACCCCCTGCCACCTGAGTGCTCACAAAGGCTTTATATTATTATGTATCTTTACATCCCAGCAAGGCGCCTGCACCCTGTCAGCAATAACTGTCCATCTGTCCCTGCATTCATCACTAGGCTCTCTATCAATATGAAACCGAATTTGGGGATTGTTTATTAAAATCTATTACCTTAACTCTGAGAAAGGCCACGGAATTAATCACAGAAAATAAGCAGTGGCAGTCTTTAATATTCTGGATAACACAAACACTGACCAGCGATTTGTGTGTTTGCCTGCTCCCAGAACATCACAGGAACACCCCTATTTTCATAACCTTGAATTCCTTTTTATTTTTGGTATAGATTTGGATTGAACAAGAAATATAGATTAAGGTAAAGTAAGCTGTAAAATGGATTAGGGTTGGGAAGTACTTTGGATAAAGACCACAGTTATATTATTGGAAAATAACGTAACCGTATTGAGTAAAGAATTAAGAAGAAAACACTGTTGAGTGTGAAGATGAGTGAAGAGTCTACAACATTGAATCACTTATTGTATTACATACTGAAAATGGAAATTACTTCTGTTTAAGAAACTTTCATCAAAACTAAGGAAATGGTTACCTTACTGGTTAAATGGTGATGTTATATTTGATTGAACATAAATGATTAGGCCACCTCCACTGACTGACAGTATAGTTATTCTTAGCAGATGATTCTGTATCCAAAGTAACATGAAGTCAGGAATGTTTTTGGGTATCAGAGAGCAGGGTTATGCAGCATGAACATCCTTGGGCTAACTGCAGGTATGAGTCTAGGGTGATAGCAGTACTGTCCTGTCAGTACTCTCCTGCCGCGTTACTCTCCTGTCGTTACTCTCCTGCCGCGTTACTCTCCTGTCAGTACTCTCCTGCCACATTATTTAAATTCCCACAGGATTTCGGACATGTCCCGAGCCCCTGAGCTCCACATCTAGATGTTTACTTAATAAAAACTGGCCCCAAGCCAAGTTTTAATTGCTGAAGCCCAGTGTCTGTTTGCTTAATATGCTATGATACCTAATGGTACAGGTGGAGCTTCTGGGGTATAATTCGTATCCCATTAATCTACGCAAGTGCACGGCCTCTAATCTCACTGGGAAAAAGTGCCTGTTTCCTGTAACAAGTCATTGAACTGCTTATTTACTTTGCAGTTTTATCTGTTTTTTTCCAAATTTATCATATCTTGCTTCAGCTGTTGGACCAATGTCTCTGTGTTCTGTTGAAGAACTCTCGGCTGAATTAATTATCCCTTTAATGATGTTCAGTCCTCTAGGTTCAGAGGAAGAAGAAGAAGCAACCGGAGACCATCCCAATCCCACCAGCACGTATACTGTAAGTGCAGAGACAAGGTTTTTGCCAAAAAATTTAAATAATGAGAGAAATATTTACATCCAATCAGTCTCACGCTGAGCAGCTTTCTTGTAACGATGAAAGTATCGTATACTGTTTCCAAAAGACCTGATTGGTCAACATAGAGGACCACTCAGGAAACACAAACGGGTGCTTAGCCTACAAAAACACAATGGAGAGGACGGGAAGGAGAGTGACACCTGCTGGTCAAATGGGGAGACAGGCAGGGATAGATCCTGGCATTTACAGGATCTGTCCCACAAGCACAATTTTCTCTCTGTTTTCAAGCACGATGTTGAAAATACAATGAATATTGCCATATAATCCTAATATTGACAAATTGATTTCAGTATTAAGCTTTTGCTTAAATGAGGATTATGCAATATGTGAAAATAATGTCTTGAAGTGCAAATGTTTAAGCCAAATGGGTAGTAACCGTGGTAAAAGCAGGCTAATGCACTCCAAACTGTGCATTATATGGTGTGAAATCCATGGCGGCGGAGACAAGGAAATGTAAATATGATTTCATTGAATGAATACTTAATTCAACTTAATGTACCTTCTGGTCTTACACAGGACTGTAAAGGATGAATGGACTACTAGTACATTACATTAGTAAATCATTTTAGTATTAAATCACCGACCACAGTCTGAAGCACTGCTCTCGTCTAAGTGATCTGTTGCAGTTTCTTTGTTTTTATATTTAATGAAAGAATATGATCACACATTGATTTGCAATTGTGATTCACCCGATTGGCACTACGTGTAGTAATAGAAAATTGATCAGCTCCCTTCTAACCAATCATTCAACAGTGCTGTATTAAAAAAAAAAAAAAATAATGAATGACTGTGATGGAATTGCATCACAAATTTCCAGATCATATTATTTGTGGTACATTCATCCCTCTTAACAAAATTTATCATGACTGAATGTATCACTTGCAAATTTAAATTAGTTTTTTGGTCTATCCGTTGACCGCTGAAAGGCTAAAAAAGACCAAAACAAATCACAGTGACTGAAATTTATATCAGTTTGTAGGGAAAAATCTTTTCAGAAAGAAAACTAAAGAATGAAACTGAGCACACAAAAGAATTTTCAGTGCCGCCTTACATCGTAAAGGTGTTTTAATGAAAAGTTGCTGATTCTACAGCTGTGTCTCATTGTTGAAATGCCACACTTCATATCTGCATATCTGCAGAAGAATTCAAAAGCCACCCTGCTTGGATGTCCGCTCTGCACCCTGAGAAATTAATTAGCATGTGGACCTTGTGTCTGAAGTCAACAGTGTTGTAATGCTGAGGCGGCTTTTATCTCAGTCTGGCAGAAATGCAGGGCAAGGACATTAAATCAGTCATTCAGGTGGCAGTAGACATGGTGATCAGGGAAGACTTATTAAACTTCCTTTTTGTGGCCAGCACAGAATTAATCTAGCGAGGCTAAACATAGCACCACAAAAGAAAAGGTTTATTTTGTTATCAATAACAGCTCATTCTAAACAAACCGAATACGGAATCCTTAATGAGACTGTTAACTGAATAGGGAAAATAAATAACATTAAGTCGAAACCAAACATACTCTTTCTGCTCTCCCATTTCCTTCTCTTGACTAATTTCCACATTCGCAAACAGACACCCACACAAACACCATTCTTGCCATTTGAAAAGTGAAGAGTCTTCTCTCCTTCTTGACACAGAGCTGTCACAATTAGTGCAGCATAGGCAGCTCATTAACACGTTCCTGTCTTCTCAGCAAAACTCTTTCGCCACCTGTACCATGTCTGTTCCACCAGCAGTGCTAATTGGTGCAACAGCTAATCAGAAATTAAAAGGTTTACAGCACTGTCCAACTTGGTTTGGATACCAAGATCCTGGGACCTTCCCTGTAAAATGGTAGATACAAAGACTTAGAGTAATTTTAAAGTTTTATTTATTTCGTTTTTTTCATTTAAAAGAGTCATGTTGTCTTTTTCTGTTTTTGTAATTAGAATGTTGGTACACATGGATTCAAGCAGCATATTCCTGTAACTAATGCTGTAATGCAATCATTCACTGGATCATTAAATAAGTAACTGGAATAAAGTTCTGCAGTCTAAAAATTGGAAGCGTTTCCACGGTTTTGGCTACTGGTGCGTGCGTGTGTGTGTGTGCGCGCGTGTGTGTGTATGTATGTATGTGTGTGTGTGTGGGGTGACTGTGTTTTCATGCAGTTGCTTCAGGTGTTCAATCCTGTAGGTGAAATCCAATCTGCAGTTATGTTATAGCTTATTTATACAAAAATTCACCAGAACGTCCACAGCTATCTGTGATATTTATAAATAATCCCATTGCTCTTGAATAAGGATTGTGAAACACAACCTCAAATAAGGTAAGATTAAGAGTAAGATTTCCTACAAGATTTGCCTTGTTTATGCAAGTGTTTGCATTGTTAAAATTTAAGTGTTTGCATTGTAGGAATACATTGTCATATCCAAGGCCGCTTTATAGTACTTTAAGTTTTATTACTCAGTAAGTGTGACCCACAGAAAATTTGCTTCTGATTTTCCGCATGTGGAAATAGAGAGCAGCATTTCATTGCCCGGTCTCCCCGGACCTGCAGACCGTGTGGTTCCTACTTATCCTGTCTCCCAATAACTATGGTAACCGTTTCTTTGCTGAGAGGAACAAACTGGAAATCTTCAAATGAGAGGTGCAGGTGGAAATTTAATGACCTGTAAATGGAATGGGGACCCATTTGATTTTTACAAGCTTGGAGGGGAAGAGAATGTGTGCCTCTGTAATGCTGCTCAGCAGTGCAATAGAATTCTTATTCATTTCGGCTTCATCTTGCCTCGCCTGCTTTACATAAAATGTCAAGGCAAATTAGCAATGATGGAACTTGGATTTTAGGAAACAATTTAAGTGGTTAATACTATTAATAATGATGGTGTGATTCAGAGGCCTTCCGTGAGATTAAATCACAGTTTATAAATGTGTCTGCGATCTATCACAGCGGAGCCCAAAACAACTAAACCTCAACAGAGGAATGCTGTATAAAAATGGTAATACATTTACCTTTCAATTTGGCTCTGCCTCATCGGCAAGCACTTATAGACTAGAACAAATGGCCATCAGCTTAATGCTGTTCTTTGTTTTCACCAGCATTATGTATGGTTGTAATATGGGAAACATGCCCCCAAGCTCTCTAGACCCCACAGTAACACTTGCACCAGCAAAAAGAAACGATCAGATTGCTTTCAGATATTATGGTCTGTCTTGTTTGACTTCAGATATTTAGCTCACTTTGAAAACTTCAAAATGCTTCAATGATGCTGGGATTCCTTTAATCATTATGTTGCCCTTCTAGCAGCATTCAGCAGTGCTACATCATTTAAAAATACAAATAGTTGTGGATTTGTGACATCCCTCTTTAGTTTTACAAACACAATGGTTTGAAAGGGACTTTATGGAACAAAGCCGCCAGATTCATTCAGCCGAATCTCTAGTATGGTCCCGTTCAGCTGAACCGCAGCAAGCAAGAGTACAGAACAACGAATAAACTTTCCGAGAGCGTAGATCAGTGAAAAAAATCTAGAAATGTTGACTCTTCGAAAATGTCGCTTTTGATTTAATGTTCGATAAAAGGGATCTACAAAAACAATGAATCTTTGGTTCTTGTTTCAAAAAGTGTTTCGACACACTGTGCACGAGACTGGGTCAAGGTTTTCTGCCTTTTTCTGCTGAGAGGAAAAAAAATTCAAAGAATATTTAGTGCTGTTTGATCAGTATTTCAAGCAATAAAACATGCAGATTTCAGATGTGAAAAACAAATGAGCATAAATGTGAGCTTAATCATGGTTGGTTGTTCGAATATTTTGACTGTCAGTCATGCCCAATTTGATCTAATCGTTTCCATTGACTTTAGTAATTTGTCGACGTACAGGTTTAAGAAACATTTACAAAAACGACTTTCAGAAAAATGGCATTGCTGGGCGCGATTTTTTTAGGCAAACAGGCTGATGTGTATCCTGTCAGCAAATACTTGTGCCTGCACCAGTTAATCTTTGACATGAACCTCATTTCCAGTTCTTGTCCTTCCTTCTGTTCACTAGCATTATGCACGCGACAATGCTAATGCAATTACACCACCCTTCAATGATAGTGCCGTACTATCGAACACGTATACAATGTCAAGCTAGCATCAATGCTAAGCTATCAGCACAGCTAGGCTGTCCAAGCACCACCCTCCAATGATAGTGCCTTAGTGGACAGCACAAGCTAAGCTCGCAAAAAAAAGATAGATGCTTGGAGGCGGGAGGGTTGGATAAATCACTGGGGGAATCAGATGGGTACTTTTCTTACTCGGGTTGTTGGTAAGACATTAATTATAAAAGATCAGTAGGAAATTTTATTCTTAATTGGCTGTCATAATTTCTGTATTGTGTTCATTAAGTGAATTGGCTAAATATGGACAGAGCGGTGGATGACTGATATGCTTACACTGATTGCATATTGTTGCTGGAACGGCAAAATAGTTCCAAATGCAGAAGGAGGTGTGTCATGCCAATGCAGGTCTCTGTACCGCTAGACTGGAGGAACAGGCCTTTTTGTCTGACTGGCTAGAGCTAGGTATCATTCACTGGCAAAACTGCTGACACTGCAGATGCTGTACTCACGGACGGTTTTCAGTCATTACTGAAACACGGTTAATCTTATGGAGTCAGCAGATGAAAGGAAAGCCGTGCTTTCGGGACATTGTAGTACGTTTTGGTTTTGTAATCATACATGGTTTTGATAGTGAAAAATGTGAAAGCATTGTAACATTAAACTGCGAGATGCTGTTATGGGTTTGATTTGAGGGCTTGTGCACCAGAGGTTTAACGATCTCTTTTGCTGGACCTGCCACTCTGAGCAATATCTTGCCCATGCATTCTAAGCTGTATCCAGATCACGGCAGTATTATTGCACTGTCAGCTGCTATTAAAGTCATAAAGCAGCCCTTATTCAGAGCAGCACTGCAAGCCGGGTTGCTCAGAATCCTCTCTGTTAGCACAAATCTCCTTCTGAGCAACAGACACTCTGACCTGTGACTGTGAGACCTGCATTAGTGCAGCGAGCTCAACTCCTCTGACACTGCTGAAGCACGTTTTGTTTAACTGCCATTTCTGAGAGGTACGACAGCATCGATGATAATCTAACATTGATACAGATAATATGAAGCTGAGAAACTAATTATCCATAAGCATCCCGTTCAGTTTTTGCTTAGTGTAAACTGCATCCAACTGTTGTCTATACATCTCAGAAGCCAGGCTGGGAATAACCGAGGACAAGGCACCAACCTTGGAGAACCAAAAACTCCACATGGGCCCCAGAGGTGAGAGAGTAGCGCTAACCGCTGTACTGCCGTGGCGCTGTAATGGCAAACTCGTCTCACTATAGAGGACTGTTTCCCAATCCGGTTCTTGGGAAGCCACAGACAGTCCACGTTTTTGGTCCCTGCCAGGTCCGGGTAGAGAGCAAAAATGTGGACTGTTTTGGCAGGGAGCTGGAAGAGAGCAAGAATGTGAAACATCTGTGGCTCCCCAGGGACTGGACTGGGAAACACTGCTGTAAAGTATCTACCTCGAGTGATTTTGCAATAATGTTGATTTTTTTTTTTGGGGGGGGGGGGGGGGGGGTTAAGAGTGTTCATTGGCAAAAAGTTTGCTACACGAAACTATTATCCGGCATAATGTTTGGCAGATAACATACAGATGAAAGCAAACCTGACAGCTGTACACGGATCCATTTTCCACGCCCACTTAATGGGTACAGGGCTGCAGTGATAGTTACGAACATCACTGTAATTATACAATGTAAAAATATGAAAAGTACACTCTGTGGTGCAAGTTATAATGTAAACTGGGTTGATCTGTAATCAGGGACACTGCTAGAGATTTTGGGCCCCAACCAAGACCAATCCAATTTACAAGTCTTGCAATCGTCCTAAGTACCCCCCCCCCCCCCCACGCACCCCAGGCAGTAAATTTATTTCCGCAAATTTACGAG
>JAODJX010000035.1:3071911-3082380 GCA_026776945.1 Isichthys henryi | reverse complement strand
CCCTGCCTGTAATTTTATGTCCGCTCATGTACTCTGGACAAATCGACAACCCATGGAACATTGATCAAGTGAACAAGGTGGATCATAACACAGTCTTAGATCCTGAAGGTTGCTGGTTCATGTCCCAATATCACTACCATAACTAGTAATGTAAGAGACACCCGTCGCACCTACAGTCTCTCGTGTATAAGGCTTAAATTCCCTTTATATTAATATTTTATGCTATTATTTTATATTGTTATTACGTCCTGGTTATGTTCCGAAATTGTGGACTTAAATCGATCTGGACGCATTTCGATCATTAAAGGGGAGAGGTCAAATATGCTGTTTAACATAAGATACTATATCGCATGAATTTATGTAAATGTGCACTGCATCTGCTTCAGATGTCTTTCGACAAATTTTACTAAGGCTCTCGGACCGCGGACGTAAGTATGATCGGACGTTACTCGATAGGGTGTAAGTCAATGGATGACTGTACTTTCAGTTCCTTTTCAGGTCATTTCCCCAATTATTACAGACTTGCAGGTCAAGGCAGCTGCTCATTGTCCAATACCAGTGTCTTTGTGTGAATCTGTGAGTCAGTTTGTTATGACGCATCTGAGCAGTCAGCTCTGCCGTTCTGGATGTTCCGAGGGCAATACGACGGAAACAGAGGTCATGTCTGACATCAGAGTAGTACGGCTGTCTCTTCAGTTGTCTGCGAGTATAAGCTGGACTCCACATTGCATGTCCTTGTATACAATTGCAGATGTCAGCTGGCTGGCCTCAGCATTATTAAATAATTCCAGAATTGCTGCACTTTGTGCTGTGTGATGAAGCTTACGATGTTGTTTTGTAGTCTTGCTGGGCAACGCAGAGGCAGAAAGGGGGAAGGGACTCGAAAAACGACTAGACAGTTTCCGTCCTCAACACTCAGACGCCATTCAGGTCCAAAGAGTAACACCGGCTTGCCACAGGACGTGACCCAGACAGTTCGCTGTTTCTCTTATCCCCCGAAGTCAAGGCTTGCGAGTGGATCTTCTGTGTTTTATACAGACATACCAACAACTGGTGGTCCTCGGTGCTAAGGGTCTCTGAATGGGCTTCCCCTTACTGCTTTTCTTTACCGACGACTGGTAGACGATGAAAGGCAGTACGTCAGCACCAGTCGAAGGACCGACCCACCAAACGGAAGAATGTGTGGTTGGGCTCCCTGAAGAATCGGCAGAGGGCGTGGAGTACCGCAGTAGCCAGTGGGGCGTGGGCACGGCCCTTGGACTCATCCAGGCACCTGTCATGGCCGCTGGGAGGGCGAAGGCAGTAGAATCCCTTCGTGGCGTTGAAGTAGAAGTTGGCGGCTCCGATGCGTGCCGGCAGCCCCAGGAAGCGCTCAGTCCTCTTCAGCTCAGGGAGGGGGTCACGGACGAGGGCATCGCCGTCCACCACGTGGATCTGGGCCCTGGGAAAGTGGGCCAGCCATCGGTGCAGGTGCAGGTGGTACAGGCTCCGCTGGAGAGCCCGGTAGCCATGGTTGACCCTGCCCTGGCGCAAAAGCAGCTCCTCCAGCGCCGGGTAAGGCTTCTTGCGTAGCTGCCGGTTGTGGAGCACCTGCGTGTAGTCCGAGACGAGCCGCTGGACCGGGTCACGGACGATGAGCAGCAGCCGCATGGCCCGGTCCATGTGCCACACTCGTGCCGGAGCCTTAGGCGACGCAAAGTAACCCGGTGTTTTCTCCACCGTCAGCCGACCCGGGATATAGGCAGGCATCTGAGCCCGGTACCAGTCCAGCCCGCGCCGGTAGTTCTCATCCAGGTCGAAGAAGTGCACCTCTGTCGGGGCAGCGGCCACATCCGGGTGCAGGTCCAGCATCTCCAGCAGGGCCCGGGTGCCACCCTTCCGCACACCGATGATGATGGCCCCCGGCAGGCCCTGCGAGGCGTTTGCCGCCCGGGGGGCCACTGCAAGTAAGGTCTCCTCAAGGCACAGGTAGGTCGGCAGCAGGAGGATGAGGGACAGGAGCCGCAGTGCTGGGCCCCCCCACTGGCAGTGATGTGTAGTCATCATCTGGGGTCTGTCACTAGACTGGAGAAGAATTTACAGACGAGGGAAAAGGAACATGTCATTTATAATGAACTCAGTCATTTTTTCTCCCAGTTTTGTACTGCTAACGGTGATCTCGTGTTTACACCATGCACACTTTTCACACCGATCTCTCTTTCAGGAGTGATGTTACTCACTTCTGCTAAGTGTTAACTGTCAGGTTTGATGAAGTCAATTCATAGACCTTCCTTAGCAAGACAGCGGTGAAGCAAATTCAGGAAAGAGTAGAGCACTCGTTCACAGTACAGTACTATTGTTTATATAGCTGTATATGCAATGGATCCACTATTTCAAACACAAATAAAATTTCCTTTAAATGATGTAGTGCCAGTCAAAATAAGGTGAACCTCATTGCATTTTACTCCATATATGTATTTGTGTAAGTGCATATATGCGTGTATGTATTCTGATACAGATACATTCAACAAAAAAACGAACAAGACCACTGTACGAGTTCCCGCAAACTGCAATCAGTCCCCTGTATGGTGCCATTCAGACGACCTGTTGCTGCCACCCCTCGGTGAAAGATAATACTGCAAGTTAGATCTTTTGTCCAAAGTTGGCGTTAGCGTATCTACGCCCTTGATTCTAAACAAGACACTTTTCTATTCTAGTGGTCAGATTTATACACACAATATTTAAAGAAAAATTTCCATCATTTTCCGGACGATATTTTCACTGGATACCAGGAGCATTGTACAATGTCAAGACTGCATTGTATTGGAGAGTCATTGATGGTTTGAGGGATGAGAGAACATCTGGTCTGCAATAACTTCTATCCAGGTTAAGAGTACACTAAGCACACATAAAAACAAAGGTTCTACTTTGAAACAAAAAATGATTTTTGAATTGTTTTAGCAGAAGGGAGAAAGGAACATATTTTTGATAATAGATAAGATTGTTTTGACTGAAAGATCGCAGAGGTTTCTAGAATCTCTTCGAATTAATATAGTATTGTTGCTGTTTTTGCTATTTTCAGAATACAAATAAGAATGAGTGAATGGACTGATTCTATTTTATGTACATAATTTTTATGCTTGTCTTGTAGAACTCCGCCAAGTAAATTCCTTGTCTGTTAAAGTATTTAGCAATAATTAAATGATTTATCTGATGATAACTTAACTGATGTTCTGTCTGGTGAAATGAACGAATGTTATATTTGTGTAGCACTTTTCATGACCCCCCTTGTCCCAACCATTGCACTGGGATCCACACTGACCACAGGATGGGCTCACCTGTTACAACAAACATGTCTTCCAGTAGCAACCCAGTTTTCCTAGTCAGTCTCCTGTCCAAGTAGCGCTCAGGCCCAAACTTGCTTAGCTTCAGATATATTACCTGGTCTGACCTGCAGGTGATATGACTGTTGGCAAGTCTAGTTTTCTCAGGATAAGTTTTGAAAAGGGTGTCAGATGTCCTTGTGGCCTGTGCTTCTTGGGAAAAGCTCCAGGCCTCATTGCAAATCTGCACTGGATGGATGGATGGATAGATATAAGTAATTCTGAGAAGATTAAACTAAGTGGCATTGGCCAGATGGAAATGGGATGTTCTGCTGTAGTGAGACATTGTTCTTGTTAGAGCATAAACAGGAAGTGGGTTTCAGGAGGGTGTGCTTGTACTGTTTCATGACATATAGATCTTACTAAACTGGACTGAAATTATCAATTTTAAAAAGCACAAAGATGTGTCAGGCTGTTGTTCGGTGTCCCTCTGTTAGTACTAGTTAAGGACCAGGACTAATAAATGTGAGGTTGTTGGTTGAAATCCCGTGAGAAGTTTACCTTTATCGTTCTCTGTGACTCTCAGACTAGTAATTTCATTCTCCACTCCCATCTGATAACCCCGCCCCATGGCGAATTCCCTTCACTACAAAGAGATGGCACCGTATGGAGATTAGATTTCGCTATAATTGAGAGCTGGAAATAAGGTGCCCTGATCCAGGTGTTTTCGTCTGGCGTGGAAAGACCCCTTCGTCGAACTGCCACGTCTACACTAGGAACTGACCTTCGGTTAATCGGCGCAGTTCCGCAGTAGCGCACCCAGCTGTGCGTGAAATTAGATTCCCGGTAACCCCTGACCCACGTACAGCTGTCAGACTGGCCTCCTCTGCGCGGACAGATCAGGGTGAACCTCATCCTCCTCGCAGCGAAAGCTGCTCCGCTTCTGGGACGATGGGACTGGATACTGAATTTGATCACATGCCACAATTCAATAGCATAATTGAGCTGTTATGCATTTTGTGGCTGCTACACAAATTACCCGATCCGGTCTTGCAAGTTGCAATATTATGCGCTAAACTGTTCCAGAGTAATACTGTGCTCAATGAGGCATATATAATAAACATGTCCCACCAAAACGCACGCCGGAAAACATTGCGGGAACCGTAAATATAACAAAACGAATATATGTTACTCATAAAAGTATTTCTTTTGAGCTTATATTTTTAGCTTATTTTTGTGCATTGTTGTTTATTTTGTGTGTTCTTGTCAATATTTCATCACTTTAGCGCATCATAAACTAAACCATGCCTTTACATTTCAACTTCTTTCAGTTGTTCTAAAGTAATAAATAATAAAATAATAATTAAAAAGTTATCAGATAACTTCAACAAGTTTCCAAACAGATGCAAAATCAAAGATTTTCATTCCCGCCTGGCACTAACCACACAATACATTATGGCATATGCCAGTAGCCCAGAATGTCCGGAAGACACAATTATAAAGCACGTGTTTTTGTTTTGTATTATAAACATATAATAAGCATTGTAATAGGAATTGTAATAAGCATTGTAATAAGCCTAAAATGAAAGGGATAGAAAATCGGATATGGTTCAAAGGGTTAAAACATATCTAACTGAAATACAGTAATATATTACGGTTCCTTGTTTGTATTAAGCCAACTATGTCTTCGGGTTCTTGCGAGAATAAATAAGTACCGGCCTGATGGGGGCAGCAAAATTCCGTTTCTTGTTATACAACGTCGGGAAAAAGTACGAGCGATTTTAGGGTGTGATTTTTATTTAACCATTTCCACTTTCAGTTTTGTCTTTCACAGACGTCACAGGGCGAAAGGGTTTGAAGTCATTCTCGCGAACTCCATAAAAATTGTGCCTCATTTTAAAATTTCAAAATTTTATATACAGACCAGCTAAACGTTCTGTGATTGTGTAAACGGTCGATTATGCCTATGGGCTTATGCCTATACTTTTAATAAGTAACTAAAAAGTTAAGGTGATGGGAATTGCCCTACATAAAAACAAACACTGTATTTCGTTGTTACTTTTTTTTTTTCTTAAAAATTCTCACGTTCTTGAGAATGACGCATTGGATATTGTCTGCCACCAGTTTGAAAACTCCTTTTGGAAATTTGCTCTGCATGCGATTGCATCTGTTCCCCTGCGGTCTGCAACAGCAGGTTAATGTATTTAGCTTTTTACTTTTAATATTAGCTAAAAATAGACAGAACGGACTGGTGTCATGGGGGCCAAGGGAAGGGGGGGGTGAATTAATCAATTGCCGCAGGGCAACTCTGGCAGAGAAAAATACATGCAAATGAAAATTGTTTCTGCAGCAGAGTTTAGCTTCATGGCTGCACATCGCTACACAAAGATCAGTTCTGTTATGAATTCTGCTAATTACTAATGAACATTTTACTCATCCACACAGATGTAATGCTCACACGGGCGACTTGGGTAATGAAAGCCAACCGACCTGCACTGGGTCAGAAGTGCCCAAGCTTCTGAATACAGCTGTACATAGCAGGTATATAGATTAAAATGGATACAAGTAAAAAAATCATAGTGCCCATTTTTGGCAGCTGAACCTCTGATTTTATGTTGACTTTGGGGGGGGGGTGGGGAGAGAAAAACAGGGTCAGCCGTGATCTTTAACGGACATTATTGCTGTACAGTTTCCAGTCTGGGGCGAAGGCACAAGCTAGATAGGGTGTGGGTAGAGTCAAGTCAAGTAGGTTTTATTGTCATTTCTACCATACACACAGTATATAGAGAAATGAGATAACGTTCCTCTAGGACCATGGTGCAACACAGAGCAGGACAAAGACAGAGCAACATTATAAGTTCAGACAGGAGACAAGCATAACAATACGAATTGACGAGACAAGACAACATACAGTGCAAATTAACAGTGGTAACAGTCTGGATACAGTATTTGAGTTACTGTATGGTAGCAGCGAGGGTTATTTGTGCAAAAATGCTGTGCAAAACTGCCGTGGTATAGAAGAGTAAGGAGTTGAGAGGCAATAAGTAACAATAAATAGTATATATGGATGTACAGATGTGTGTGTGTGTGGGGGGGGATTGTGTTCAGTTCTGGTTAAGGAGTCTGATGAGGGGTTAAGGAGGGGTGTGTGGAGTCATCCACAATGCTGATGGCTTTGCGGATGCTGTGTATGGTGTAGATGTCTGTAATAGAGGGGAGAGAGACCCCAATGATCTTCTCGGCTGTCAGAGTGCCGTCTACCTGCCGTCATCAACGGGGTGGGGGGCAGCTTATACTACCTGCCGCTGGGTCACTTTGTCCCTCCTCCCAGGACCACCGGCAGCAATGGACACACGCTACACGTGCCCTGGTCATATGGCACATAATAGCCTGTGGGCCTCTGTGTATTCACTCACCGGCAGCACGGAAAGGCCGCAGGCTCGTCATTAGCCACCAAAATGGGAGGGGACCTCTAAAGGACCACTGTGGGAACTGGGGGGGGGGCGGGGGGTGTCATGATCAGCTCCCGACTTTCAAAATTAAAGAATAAAAATATTTCCAACCGGTTGCCTCAAGGTCACTGTGCGACTTTGGCCGTACCGCGGCACGATGATGAGGTCACTGTGCGACTTTGGCCGTACCGCAGCACGATGATGAGGTCACCGTGTCACTTTGGCCGTACCGCGGCACGGTGATGAGGTCACCGTGTCACTTTGGCCGTACCGCGGCACGGTGATGAGGTCACCGTGTCACTTTGGCCGTACTGTGGCACGATGATGAGGTCACCGTGTCGCTTTGGCCGTACTGTGGCACGGTGATGAGGTCACCGTGTCGCTTTGGCCGTACTGTGGCACGGTGATGAGGTCACCGTATGACTTTGGCCATACTGTGGCACGGTGATGAGGTCACCGTGTCAATTTGGCCGTACCGCGGCACGATGATGAGGTCACCGTGTCGCTTTGGCCATACTGTGGCACGGTGATGAGGTCACCGTATGACTTTGGCCATACTGTGGCACGGTGATGAGGTCACCGTGTCGCTTTGGCCGTACTGTGGCACGGTGATGAGGTCACCGTGTCACTTTGGCCGTACTGTGGCACGGTGATGAGGTCACTGTGCGACTTTGGTCGTACCGCGGCACGGTGATGAGGTCACCGTGTGTCAGGATGACAGCGAAGCTCCTCCGATCTCCAGGCCTGCTGTAAACCATGCCACAGGTAACTAACCAGACATGAGGACAGGATGTGACAGCTACAGGACAGAGCAGTGACACCACTGGTAAGAAGGATAACTGACCTCAATTACCGAAAGTGAATATAAATATTAATGCACAGACTTAAATGTTCAGTTTTGCATCAGTGTAGGAGAGGATGGGCTGCTGATTTAAGAGTACTGAGAGGACAGACAGAACCCCCAGAACAGAAAGGCCTCAGACTGCCACTCGCCAGCATTGCCACCATTAGTCACCCAAAAACGGCATTAGTTCGAGTGCACAGAATGCAGCATATTTATATAATCATCCACTGTACTCAATACAACATAATGAATAAGTATATTTACGCACATAGTTTTAATCCTGCAATTTAGTGATTGAAATTAATATATGAAAAATTTTAAATAATATAAAGATTCAATATTTCATATATGCACAATGTGTTTATCTAACAGTGCAGAATTAAAAATGAGGGAAGTGAATGTCAGCACCAAATAGATATTTGTATTTGTATTTGTATGTTGTATATGTATACTGTGTGAGCAGAAATAGTTGGACAGGGAAAATCGGCCTTGGGCACATTTGATCTGGATTATCCAATATCACGTTTAACTTAATCTGCTCTATTTTTTTTTTTTTTTAAATACAAATGCTGTTATTAATAATTACAACAATACTCAACATTATACCGTAGTAACCCTCTCTGGGACTTCTAAATAATTATAAGCATTTGATTTTCTATATCTTAATTACACAAGTTAGACACTCCAGAACTCGGTTTTACAGTGTCCACTGAAATCGCTATATTGAAAATATTACAGTGAATTACAGTTAAATTCCAGTTTCTACCTATGCCATTTGCTAATGTATATATGAAATCTTCTGTACACCTTTTGTTGTCTCGTTCGACACTAGACTGGAGGATGAGTAACTATTTTTGTCTTGCATACATGTGACAATGAAACTTTTAAACTTTTATTCACTGTTTTTGTCTTCTCGCTTTAGAGTTGCAGCTTGAATCTCATTGATAATGACAACAAAGGAATTCAATTCAGTTCAAAATAAACTTTAGCGCAGCTAAATGGTTAACTGGAAAGCGCAATTTAAAAGCCATTATGAGTTATTCGGGTTTTTTTTTTAATCCCGACAACACACAGCGTCCCAGAATCACCCGCAGTATTTATCGCTCGGCTGCCTTTGTTCTCGCCGTTTGCTGCTCCGCAGAATTCGCAGTTTCAGCGTGTAAAATGACAGTAAAGTGACTTGACTAAAGCTGCGCTCATTTTCCCATCAGTGCAGCTTCTCGGATGTTCGGTTCAGCAAGCTGCTCTCTGCGGGATTAACCGTGAAACATCGCGGCCTGTTTCCGGGGTGAAAAATCACAGACCGGTGCCTGAAAAGCAGTGAAGTCGGCCGTATATAAATCGGGAAAATGTGCACATGGAATAGATAAGCTGCCAGTGATCGTCATTTACGGTAACTCATGTGATGCTGTTCAATCTCTTATTACCTCCCTCGCCATTTTCTGCCGAGGGCGAGCATCTCGTTATAAAAAAATAAAAATATTTTTGTTACATACAACGCGAACTGGAACTTTTCGCTGGCACACAATTTTGGCACACAAATTTAAATCATACTGTATTTCAACGCTCCAGTTCTCCAACAGAAAAACATCGCCCGTAGCAAATCTATAACAAACAAAGCAGGCCATTACTTTTTAAATAAATGAGTCGTGTGTGCAATAAGAACTATTATACTCGGTTATTGTCAGCAGAGGTATATTAAAAATAACCAACAAAAAATGAATAAATACATATGAATAAAACACACCGCTCATGTGCAGGGTTACTACTCGTTTGAGCCGATTTTCTGTACCCTCAGCTATAATTACTATAGCCCTGCGATCTGCACGTGCTGTCATATTACTCCCCCCCCCCGAACACGCAAGGCAGGAATCCATCCACATCACACACATCACACACAAGGCTGGGCATTACATTCATCCCAAGGTCGCCTGTCATTTTGAAATACACTGTGAACTGGAGCTGAACTGGAGTTCAGAAGAGAGGAACTAAGGCATTCTGAAGTTGAACAGATACACAACACAGTATTAAACTATGGCTCAAGTGGCAGGAAAACCACGGGAGAAGCCTTGGGAGGCAGTAGAATCTTTTAAAGCATGTCATCCACACTTCGCATTTTAAGATACTTCTCTTGACAAACTTCCTGCACTATGATCCAACTACAAAACGGACTGTACAGATTGTGCTTTATCTGTGCGTGACTTTAATCCCACAACAGCGCTTTGGTCTGTATGCGACACTCAGATTTTAACTTCTGTTTCCCAAAGGAGCAGAAATTCGTTTTAATGTGACTTGAGGAATAATGGTTTTGGGAATCTGCTTTTAGGGTAGGCTTGTGAAGTATAGAGCTTGGCTGTGCTGACTGACACGGTCTGGCTCTGGTAACCATCCTAACGCACGGCGGGGAGCCACGATCTGCAAGCACCGTGCGGTCCCTCCTGACAAGGAAACTGACAGGAACTGTCACAGTGGTCTGTGTGGGAGCTGACCGACAGTCCACAGCCCCAAGTGCTCATGGGATAGGTGCAATCAGCGTGGGCTTCAGCCAGCAGACATTCTAGAACATGATGAGTAACTTTACCACATTCACATCGCAGTCAGCTTAGCATCTTTGGAGAAATTCCCCCTCTTACATCCCTGTTAATTAACTTTACCATGTTTCTCACCAAAAAAAACAACATTACTAACATCACAACTCAAGTGAGCGTAATGGGTCCTGGCAGCTTATCTCAACGGCGTCTTCAAAGTTTGGAGTGATTTGCATAAATTTACATTCAGCGTAGACACAAAAAAAGCAGCGGGGGGGGGCGGGGGGGGGGGGGGGGGGGGGGGGGGGGGGGGGGGGGGGGGGGGGGGGGGGGGGGGGGGGGG
>JAODJX010000035.1:3056798-3069868 GCA_026776945.1 Isichthys henryi | reverse complement strand
CCCCCGCCCCCCCCCCCCCCCCCCCCCCCCCCCCATGAGATGGACGTCTCATGGACATTCGAGACTGGTTCCATTTTCAATGTAGTGCAACCCCAGTATTGACATGTTTTTACAAATGGTTTTATGAAAAGGTCTCTTCCCTTCACACATTGCATGCTTGCAGATGTGAATGAGTAGCTGTTTTTTTTTGGATTAACTGAGTTTGCTATGTTCAAAACCTTGTCTTGGAACATATGTCACAACTATTTCATTGAAACATATTTTGAGTTGTATTTTTAAAATGTTGTTCAGTCATATCCTGTCGTGCTGCATTTGAGAAACTAGGCCACATTTATCACTGCACCAAAAGTAATGCTTTACGTCAGGGTTGTTTTGATTAATTGTGCGTTTGTCAGCTCTGGCCAGTCTGGTCATCACCAGGTACAGAATTCTGAAGCAAGGGCCCCGTTCAAAAATAGTACATGTACTTCATATCACATCTGTCCTTGCTACCCTTCACTGGCTTCCTGTTGCTTTTAGAGTTGATTTAAAATTTGTGTTACTTACGTAGTTTCAAAGCTTTTTCGTTTCTCTCCTGATGATATCACTGAGCTGTTAGATCCTGCTGCACAGAGGGAGATCTGGGGTCTTATCAGATAGGTCTCCTTAAAGTGCTGAAGACGAGACAAAAGGAGATTGATCTTTTCCTGCACTTTGCCCCTGGAACTGTACCTTCAGATATCATGAACTGATCTCCTCTTTAATGATTTTTTTAATGCTTGTTGTGTCTGAAAAAATATGAGCTTGTAGAAAATCAGTCATGGTGAAAGTAAGAAATCAGAATAAATCAGACGGGTCTGTGCTTCTGTCCTTTATATCAGTTTAACGATTCTTCTATTTGTAATCAAGTAATAAAGCCCAATATTGGTGTTAGTGCTATATGTACAATTGCTTACAGTTCAAATAAGGAAGATATTTTGAAAAGGGCTGCACTGTTTCCTTACTCCTCCTCGGTGGGGGGGGGGAGTTGTATGCTGTGTTATGAGTGTGTGTGTGCTGTGTTATGTAATGGGTAACTCGTCCTGGGTGCTCCCCAGCCTTGTGCCCAGTGCTGCCAATGATAAGCTCCATGCCCTGTTTGGGATGGGTACACAGTCAGACTTTCACGTTGGGGAGGGTTGGGGCCGGAACATCCCCAGGAATGTGAAGATTCACAAATAATACATGGGCGCCCTAATCTCAACCCATAACCGTCGGCTACTCAGCAATAACATAGAAGGTCTATTATCAATTTCCAAAAAACTGTACTGTATAACGATAGTATAGGATATGCAGTGCAATAATATAGAAACCATCTAAATTAGGCTCCATGTGCATACAAATGTCAAGCTACTACTGTAACACTGAATGCATTGTGTTTTAGACCCGTTATTAAAATTGCAAAATTAACAGCACTGAAAAGTTACTGTGAGAAACGCAAGATTCTAGGATCACAAAGACGACTAACATGCGAGTCAGACTGGTCGCCGAGACGTGTGGCAATAACCAAGCCAAGACTTTTACTATTAAAGTTACAGCACGCACTTACACTCGGCGCAAGCGTTGTCTGCGAGTTTCTGCGACGTTTCAGCGAGCTCCAGACAGTTAATTCCTGTCACGAATAACCAAAACTGTGAATGTCAAGCCCACGGACGTAAAGAATTTACTGAATATGAATAAAAGTGAGGGAAATCACCTAACGAAATTTCACAAGTGATTTTTTAAAATATTTCGCTTTTTTATTAGTCTAGTTGTAAATTTTTTCTTTGTTTATGTTGAACTTCAGTAACGAGCCTTGACGGAATGCACCAAGCAATGGTGCCCGTCTGGCTCCAGTCACTCATAAATCCTTGACAGGTTAAAGCAAGGCAGCTGGGACAGTTTATGGACCAACAAAGTTGTTCTACAGTATTGCTAAACTATTCCATTAGTTTACCTATATTGTTTCCCAGCCGTCTTAGACACGCAATTTATCATAGAGTCAATTTAGTTGGCCTGGTTTTCCAGTGTGTGTGTCTATATCCTGTGGGTGATGTTATCGCTGGATTACAAACTTAATAAAGTTTCTAAAGGCAGGTGCTAGAAAATGAATACTAGATGTAATATCAACAATAATTATACAGCAATAAAAACATCTACATACGGTTCTGTTCTGTACCTCGAGCTGACGAACCGTTGAGCCACGTGTTTTCACGAACATCACAAAATAGAGTGTGTTCGTTATTACGAACCATTGTGTTTAACTGAAATTTGTAATATGGGCATTATGGCAGCCATAAGTATGAGCTGTTCATACATTGGACATTCTTAACCCAGGGATTGCCTGAATTCCTGTCTACAGTTGAAAGAGAAACTATGGGTTCGATTAGTGCATTTTCACAGTGAGCTGCCAGTGATCCTGGAAAATTCTCTCTCAGTATTTTGGCGATTCTAGGATTCTCTAGTCTTCAAACAAACATCAATTGGTTCATTTTGAACATGAACTTCTGATGTTTCATTTTTATCGGTGCGAAACGATCATTCATTTGCCATTCGCGCATAGACGAGGACAGGTACACTGGAATGCTGCTTTTCACATATGTTGCACAACTGCAGACTTTTTTTTAAAGCCAACAGTTATGTCATGAAAGTCAAGCCGAAGCTGGCTAATCGCTGATGACGTCATTAATAAAGCCACAGGGGTCTACAGCACATTAACTTGTAGCATACAAGTGTTATCATAAAGCGTTACTGCTAGATTGCAGCCTGTTATTGTTTCTGTTGGTTTCTGTTCTGTGTAAAAGATTGACTGTACAGTATGTCGTATGAGCTGTCTCTAGGCATCATATGCATTAAGTTTTGCAAATATAAATTGTTGCACGTTGCAAAGCATTCTCTTCTCCAGTTGTCTTATTCATGATGTCATGAGAGATTAGTTGAGGTGGACTCCACTTTCATGACATAACTGTTGACTTAATAATAATCTGAAGTTGTGCAGTCCCTTATAAGGGACGTGGGGTGTGCTCAGAATGGCAGGCCATTTATCTCTCACACCCTAGGAGCTTTTTTTGGGGTGGGGGGTGGTTAAGGGTCTTGCTCAAGGGTCCAGCAAAGATGTGACTGTTCTGTTGGGGCTGGATATGACAACCTTCCGATATCAAGCGCCTAACCCACAAAGCCAACACCCAACACTGAGATTAAGTCTCGTGCTACACTGACTGAGCCAGTGATATTGTAATAAAATGAAACGATCATGAAATGATCTTGTAAATTCTGCCTTCTCTGCAAGACGCATCTGTGTAAGCCTGTGTGTGCAGTCAGGTTTATCCTGCAATGTCTGGGCCCGAGGAGTTAGCGGGAACCTGGCGATAGGCAGAGAGTCATGTGGGCTGCAGAGAGCACTCTGAGCGATCTCCCACGGTTCAGGTGAATGGAAGTTTGCTAGGGTCAAAAAAACCACGCAAATCTACATCCATAAAAAAAGCATAGCAATCAATTCTTCACAAAGCCCCAAAAAACTGTGAACCAGCAAATAGCACTTGATTAAAGAATTGCCATTTTAATTCCCACTGCACTTTTTTTTCCCATGATTGTTGAAATGTCCGAAAGGAAGAGATGGCCGGATTGATCGTAATGCAGTTTATAAGTACTGAAAAAAAATAAGTTCAATAAAAGAAAAAGGATGGAAATATACAAAGGGGTCAGTGGGAAGACCACAGGCCCTTCAGGTACCTTATCTTCCCGTACTCACACGGCTCACAGTAGCTAAGGCCTTGTGCTTTTCTCCACTCTGGACCATCTCTCCCAGTTCAGGCTGAAATCTCTACTGGAGAAGACAGTCCCACCCCCTAGTTGAGGCGATTAGCAGGGGGCAGTCACGTCCTATTGGCCCCGTGTCCAGCTGTGAGGCGACTGCAGGCCTGTGTGCCGCTGATCGCTCCCTGCCGGTGCCTGGTGGATTCTCTGACACGTGTCACCTGTGGGTCTTTGCGTTAGTTACATCACCAGCAAAGTTTATATTCATGGAGGATTTTTGTTTGTAGAGCAAGATCGGTCAATGGCATCCAATGTATGGAATAAAGTAATACTTCAGTTTATCTGGATTTAAGACTAATCAGCTTTGTGTTTTGGAGTGTGCAGGTTGGCCTTTACGTTCCCAGCTGGGTAACATAACTGCTGTAGATTTCTTGTGGAAGACGGGTAAGTTTGTCCTCATCCGTTAAGTTATATAGGGTATGTAACTGTAGTTCTCACTTTGAGTTAAGCGGCCGTTCTTTCAGTATAAAACCAACCACATGTGTACACAAACGAACAGCCACGCACTGTTAAGAAATAAATCAAATTTTAATTGTTTCTGGGAAAATTTGCAGCAGGAGTTGGAACTTCCTGTAATTGCCTGGAAATGAGTACAACAGCAATTATGCTATATAACAAGGTTGAAATGGAAGAACTCGGGCTTTATATATTTATTTAACAGATAAAAAAACACCCTCATTAGCCCATCATTTAGGTCACATAACCTTTAATTAAAATGTACGCAGTTTCAGGTGAATAATGTAGAAACTCTCTAGCATTGGATCATTTCTCTCACACCCTAAGGTGATGAGATGAAGAATAATGAAAATCACAGGAGTCCTAGACGTCCTGTGAGGATGGGATGTGTCCTGTGCACAGTTCTTGGCTACACTTGGAGCTTGTTGGAAGAGATTTTATCTAAAGGAGCAGAGCACTGACAAAAAGCCCTATATCGGTCACCAAAAATGGTGGCTTTTCAGCAAATCCCGGCCAGTGTGATATTTTGCATGTAAGTGTTTGTTGATGTGAGGTGTGAATGACGGAGGAAACATGCAATTCCCACTAGATGTCTCGGTACTTGAGCTGAAGATGTGACCATATCCAAACTACTCCGCTCGCTGATCCTGCGAACCCAGGAACCCAAATAGATTTTCTTTTCTCTGTTCAACTTTGTGGAATTATCAGTGCAGGCCAGCAATACAAAATAAACCTTCTTTTGCTGACATGTTTGCAAACCCTATAAAGAACATCAGCAAGCTGAAAATATCAATTCCCCACCCTGTCAACCTTTTAAAGCAAAATCGCAATCCATCCCCTCTCAAAGAACAAACATTGTGACATAAACTGAAATAAAATAAATGTTTTTCAAATACCTCTGAAATATTTATAAGTTGAAATGGAATCAGGGCATGTATTTTACATTGCGTAATCGGAATTTTAACATTACATAAAGAAGATTTTATAATGAAATGGCATCATGGAACAGGAATGACAGGTATTTACATTTATATTCAGACGATGCACTACTTTATCAATCCCATCAAAGGATCCAGGAATACAGGCATATTAGGTAATTCACATATCTGTCTGTGGCACTTCAGCGATTCCCACTGATTATTTATAGTGGCTGTTTAAATAATACGTTCTGAATCATTTCCTGCACATTCACTAATGCCTTTTATTTAATTTTCATGGATATTCTTATATTACGAGATTCTGTGCACAGTTCTCGTGACATTCTCTGAACATTTTGTGTCGTGCATGTATAAAAATTAATGTATGTGAATTTTTGGTCCAGAATATTATTATTATTATTCCTTGTAGTAGTAGCATTTGTGTAGTATGTAAACATAATGTTTGGTGCTGCAGTTATTTAATTAAGTATGGGATCTACTGCAGAGTCCAGCAGTGCTAAAGGTACAGTATTCTAACAATGTCTCAACATTATCTCAGTTTCTCTGCATCTGCTTTGGTTCTGATTCTGTGACACAGTTAAATGATCAAAACAATGATTAGTTAGCTGTTATACCCTGAAGAATTTCTGAGAACAAACTTAACCCTCTGCTGAGGCCTTTCTGGATCCAGGCCCTGTACTGTACAAGGGTGCTGTGTCAGTGCGCTTATCAGATACCCTTTGGAACAGTGATCTGATATAACTCCCTCCTCTGTTATTTCTTGACATCGCTCCTCCAGAAGGAACAATGAGTGGGAAGTGGAGACGGATTATCTTCCCAAGAAAGTAACAGTGACACGGTAACTTTGCCTTTGTCTGAGGAGCAGCTTATTTTTGAACAGAAAACCCATGCGACGCTTGGGTCTATTTTTACCTTCTGCTGCTGTAGAAAATGGAGCAGCGGTAGAACCTGTGATATTTTATTGACAGTAGCGTTTGAACATGTAGATGGAAACTAAGTTTTGTGAATGAGAGTGGGAACTGGATCACAATATAGTTGTAGTTCTTAAATTGATCTGTCTGTCTCTGTCTGTCTGTCTGTCTATCTATCTATCTATCTATCTATGTACCTACCTACATACCTCTCTGTCTAGACATTCGATACTGAAACACTTTTTTTTGGAATAAAGTCTGATGTAGTGAGGCATCTCAAAATCTTGGCACACTTGTCAGTATAGTCCCTCCCAATCGAAGAACCATTGGAGTGCATTTGTTTTTTCACTGCACTGACACGTTTGCCAAGATAATCCCGTGTCTTGCGCCAGAATTTCAGCCTGGATGAAATTCCATACTGTTTGTTCTTCATCTTTCATCCCAGTGTCTGACACTTTGTCCCACGTATGTTTTGCTGCTTCTTCTACAGGAGTCAGGGAAACTTAACACGTTTCATACATGAGGTTCATACGACATCAGTTGGTGGCTGTAAGAGTAGACGATTGGTTGTGCCACCCTGTCCATTGAAAAGCTCTTCGATAAATAATTGATATATTGCTTCCTTCAGTTAATCAGTGTGCAATTAACATGGCACTGTGTATTATTAAGTGCGCCGAGTGTTCTGACCTGACATTGAAGGTCAAGCCACATGCTTAGTAGTGAATTTCAAAGGGAATGTCTTGGTAGGTCCTGTTCCTGTTCTCGTGTAGCATTATTTGAAGCCACTCAGCAATCAGTCCAACTCACACTCCTGGCTGCTCATACCTGGCTGGTGCTTTTAAAGATGAGAAGCCGGGCTCTAGGAATTTACCAGCCAGCTACAACCTGTAGCGTTACGCCAGTGATTTCCACACACACTCAAATACGCCCTTGAGATAACCATAGCTAATTTATCTTTGCAGAAGATGAAAGCTCATTTTTGCAAAAAAAAACCCGCAAGTCACGAACCTAGAGATTGGGCATTGGCTGTGTATTTCTGTAACATTAACTCTTGTCATGCAGAGTGAACTCGATGAGACAGACTGTTTGCGTCGTACTCCTGACCTCAGCTGAAAAGTTCCTTTATGTCATATAAATGTGGTGAAACCTTATTGCACTGATATTAAACATAAGAGTAGGTATAAATCATATCCATGCAGTGCAGCAGTTGGGGTATCTGCTTTCTGCAGTGCAGTTATTACTACTTGAAGTTGATGGTGAGGTTATGCATCATGCAGATGTCATATTCGGACTATTTAGCCAAGCAAGGGTCTCAACTGTTGTTTCATTGGCCACTCTCTCCATTACAAAATCTCCTCCTATTCTTGTTTGAGGGTCTCGCAGCCAATTGACATCTACGGGTTTTTTCACCTGTATCAAACTATGGAATTCCCTTTGTTCTGCTTCATTGTCTACTTGCTAGTCATGCCCATTGATTTTTACTATTGTTACCCCTAGTTAGTGGTACTTGATTGAATGTTTATTAAGCTGTTTGGGGTAACAGTGTGAGTAAGGAAGCATAAAACAATAAGTTGAATTGCACTGAATGTTCTCATCTCTCTACAGGGAAGTACTGTCTGTACAGTCTGGCTGTGCAAAGCAATAGTCTCTAGAGTCTGTTATGCATCCCAGTGCCAATGCCTGAAGACAGCTTGTATGATCTGTACTGATTACTGCAGGATGAATTTAGCCACAAAGCCTCACTTTCCAACCTCTCAGGAAGATTCATGGTCATATCGACCAGGTTCTGCACTATGTGTCACTAAGTTTGACCCCTTAGAATGATACTAACAAGTTTCATCAATGCTGCTTGCTTCAGAAATTTCATCATTTGCCACAGCAGACAATTTCCTACAAAATGTGGCCGTGGATTTTGGGATGAGAGAGAACCCAATATCTTACCTGGGCTCCATGTCTATAGCGGTGGGCGGACATCCAGAGCAGCAAGTGTATATAAATGACCGAATAATTCACTCCAACGGCACACTTGTCCATAGTGTTTAATTCTCTGTTTGTGTGGTCAGTTGCGTGTGCCGTGCAACGAACTGCAAAGCTATCCAGGGTAATGATAAATCCTTTATTTGCCATTCGCACAAGAGCTCTGTGTCACTTGGGGGTTACAGCACAGGGACCCGCCAGCACACTGTGTCCCTGAGGCACACGGACATGTGACTGTTCTCTCAAGGCTGGGGCTCAAACCTGTGATCTCACGGTCACAGGCACAGAGACTTCGCCTGCTGAGCCACTCACCACCTACGCCTTGCGCCCTACGCTGCCTGAGATAGGCTACAGGCCTCCTCTGTGACCCTATATTGGATAAGTGATTAGAAGATGGATGGATGGATGCATGAAAGAGCTGTATAGAGGAAGATTAACTGCATACTGAGCCACGTTACCTTGGCAAGAGCTAGACCTCTGGGTCGAAGATCATTGCCAGGAGTTTCATTTATGCAGGAGATTTATGCATGAAGTAGTACTATGTGTTAGCAGGGACATTTAGCTACATTTTAATATTAATTATACATGTACAAACACTAATGTTTAATGAAATATGTGTATACATGTAATCAGAACACTTATTTCATGATTCAGTCATCAAAGTAGACATATATATTTATTAAGATGATTTGGAAGTGAAACAAATACTGTAAGTAAATGAATGAATAAAAGGATAGAAAGTGCCATAGTAAAACTTTGATTTTTTAACAAAATCAAAAATGTTTAAGCTCAAAATCCGAGTGATTTCAGTTATATTTATAGTCTGACGAAATACGTGCATTGAGGGAAAACATTTTTCATTTGAGCATTTTAAATAAACATTCACCAGAATTTCGGTTATTTTAAGTACTTGAATTTATCACACTACTTACTGTATTGCATTATTTGCTAGAATGCAAAAATATATCTTTTTGAATGTCATCTATATGCACTTATTTCCTGTGATGCAGTGAAAGCTACTGTACTGCAAACCTTTTTATTATTCAACACTAAGTCTTGCTTGTTAGGATTAATAAAGCAATGCATTTTTATTGAATGAGAAATGCACTTCACTGCATGTTTTTCCTCAGCGGGGAAGATGTTCAGGAAGTCACAACTTTAGCTTTCTTTTGTAAAATATGTACTGTGGAGTAAAATGTTCAACACTGACCCATGCAGTCTCTCCATCTCATAGTCAGCTATAACCCCGTTACGTTAATTGTAATGTCAGACTTACTGGATGGTCTACGTATTCGGTATTTTGCAACATATTAAAACTGCTCATATGGTGTTCCAGTATGTGCATTGAAAGATTATTAATACAGATACTATATATTAATTTAATGATCAATCCAGACTTGTGGAATTCGAAATGTTTTTTTTTCTGGCAGTCCACTAAGCTATAACTTAAATGTTTTCCATGTCAGTACAGAAACCTTAAACTCCACGTTTGATGATTGAAAACTCAAAGGATTTTGTGTCCGTCAGTGGGGCCTCCAGAGACACGAGGTATTGGGGGATTTTCCTATTTAAATAAGCCATTGAAATACAGGAGCATTTTCTGTAAGACCTTATGAATCTCATTCAGTTTTACAGGCATGGCTTTAGTCATGGCAGAAGTATGACTAACTGTTATGATTTTACAGCAATAAAACATAAAAACTGTAATCTAATCCTACGTTGATTATACTATTTAATTTGATAGCAACTGTAAATATTACTAAGCAAGGCTCCAGTGTATTGGTATGATGTTAAAAAAATAGCTGTGTAGCTAATGTCTCATCTCTCAGCCCCAGGGCAGTGGAACTGTCATACTTGTTCTATAATGGAGTATTATGAGTATTTTAATTATACTAATATATGCTCTGCTATACTACTTGGTGCTGGTAGCATAGGGCTGGTTGTTGCAATTTTTGATAAAAATTGGTTGGCTTGGTTAGAGACATTTAAATGCGGAATAATATGTGAAATTAGTTCACCTGACACTTTCAAATATTGTAATATAGAGACATTTAAATGCAGAATAAAATGTGAAATTAGTTCACCTGACACTTTCAAATATTGTAATATATTTAAAATGTTATGCCGATGTTTGATTTTGGATGTTTTTGACCCTTGTCCCCTGTTTAAAAAGGTTTGGTTTCATAATTTTTTTTCTATTTCAGTTCATTGGAAACATGGATATTATTTCAAGTATTCAATTTGAAAATGCAATCAAACAATATTATTATGATAATCGGATTCAAGTCAAGTTCCTTTTTGATTAATTTTAATATCCCTGTTGAATAAAAATGCAAAGGACAACGCTAGAAGACTTCTGCCACTAATTGACAAATCCTTTCACAGAGCAACAAGTCAATCACACCAAGTCTGGTTGTTTCATCTTAATTAGCTTCTGTATTAAAATAGTCACACTAAAAAAGCTAATTAGCTTTTAGCAGTCAAGTTATATTAAATAGTAAAGTCTGCTGAAGAAAAAGATCCTTTGATTGAGGAAATTCTCTCTCTACACCAAGAAACTCATAAAAATCTTATTATAAGGGGATTTCACCAGCAAATTCAATCAGGGGACTCTGAAAGGGCTCCTTCATTCCGAGGAATCACTAACCATGATCAGGCATAATGCAAGCGAATGACAATTTTAGCTTATGTATGATTTTTGCATATGCAGATTTTATGTCATTCCTCCAAACCGTGTTTTAATTCATATGGAACATCAAAATGTACAGTAATCAACAACTTTATTTAATGAGTTCCAACTAGCATCAACAATTAGCATCAACGGTCTAAATGAGTTTAACGTTAAACGAAATCTGCAACATTTGAATCATCAGAAAGATACCAAAACTCTCAGGATTCGGTACGCAGTAGCTGTATAAAGGCCTGTTTGGCTTGTAATTACTGTTTGTTGAAACGTGTGGGTGCTGTGACGGTTTGGCCAGTTCGCTAATACGAAACCTGTTCTCCATGGTATGTTTTGGATGCACCAATTTGCATGAAACTCAAACACGATGCAAGACTGACTATCCTTTAATGCTTCTATGTGATTATCCTCGGCTCAGGTTACCGCGCTCTCATCTGAAAAGCAACGTCATCCCAGCTTCTTCATTTTCCAAGTTAGTGGTAAAGCAAGTAAAACAAGGAGGGGTTAGTAAAATTAATTTAAATCACAAAACTCTTGCTGTTATTCTGCATTTGACAGCAAACTCACCACTCCCATCTGCCTTGTTGCAATCGGGTCTTATCAGCTACATCTCTTCCGATTATATCTACTGAAAGGCACCCATATATTTAACAGCTGCATCAGCAGAGCACTGATCTTTCCAGATATGTGGATGTTATAGGAGTCCGGAGGGCTTATCTTCGTTCCACAGCAGATGGGGAGGTGCCGTTGAAGGGTCCTATGCTACCAGATGGAATTTTAGTAATTCGGCTGATTCGCAGGGTTGGGTGAGCTGACTTTTGCAAGTGAAAAGCTCATCCAGTTCCCCGGAATCCTGTCTAAATTTAAAGATGGAATCCAGTACAAATTCAGTTACATTTTGTAATTTCCATAGGATCCGTAGCATGTTTCGATTAACGCCACAGCATGGCACTCAGGCACTTATCACAAGGGCAAATTATGTTTACATAAGTATATTTATTTTAGCATAAAGTTGACAGATAAAGCGAACTCGGAGGAAACAGTAAAGCCATTGAAATAGTAATTTGTGTTCAGGGAGGAACATTCAACCTGAAAGAGCTGAACTGAGAGATGTACCAAAGGCCAGAGTGAAAAATGAAGCACAGTGTTTCATTTCTGGTCACTGTACTGTTAAATTATCCAGAAATTGATGTGTGGGAAAAGAACCGACGCAAATGAAGGTTATTAACAGCACGGAATGGTCCCTGTGCTATTATCTGATTCATGGGCAGTCAGCTGTTGTCTTGCCACAGCACCCAGTGGTAACAACCTCTGTATCTGTACAATTAGCAGAGAAGCAATGGGACAAGGAAAAAGGAAATAATCACTTATTTACGTGTTTTTTTTTTTTCCCAGTTTACCTCACAGTATCTTCGTAACCCCGACTCATAAATATACCTTCATGTAAACTGCAGTTCCAGCCAAGCTTGTCACATACCCACTGAACAGCTGTGTTTTTATGGCCTATATAGATGTTTAAAAGGCATGGTGACTTAAAGATCTTTGGTACCAGTGATGTTAATTTTGCAATCTCTCTGTGATATTGGCATGCTTTATCTGTTTAATGGTCTCTGTCATACATAGTTCATTTATTTCATCCTCAAAAACATACCAGTTTCCATTCTGTTGGAATTCAACATTTTTTTCTGAGGTATAGTTATGTAACGACCGTCCAGGCTTTCTATGTGTAACATACATTCTGTCATTTATTGTTTCTCACTCTAGATTACATAGGTAATTATTTAATAGACAATAATGGATAATTAAACGATAATTTATTATTTTGAAATATTCATGCTGAAATGTTGATATACAATAATTCTCTGCATAGATATAGTAACCATATATGTTTTATAAAATGATTAGGCTGGTAAAAGTCCTAATACAAGGCGTTATGCTCCCAGAACTGCAAGCCACCCATGGCCTTAGAGCAGTGTTCATGTCCTTTGAATAAGGGAGAAACTCAGAATATCCTAATTAACACCCAAAGGAAAACAGAGGAGTGGATTCAGCCTTGGGGTACCTAGGGTTAATGAAATATTTTCACTTTCTGATATGGCACGCAGAGTCACATGACTAACTGGTGCAACAAACCAGTGTGTCCTTTATTAACTGATGGATGGGATCTGAAATGGGGAAAACAGAATATTATTGAAAGTGATCTCCCACCTTCCTCTAAACCAGTGGTTCTCAAACTCGGTCCTCGGGCCCCACTGCCCTGCTTGTTTTCCAGCTATCCCTGCCCTACACACA
>JAODJX010000035.1:3034447-3046907 GCA_026776945.1 Isichthys henryi | reverse complement strand
TGCTGCCCCCGCGACCCGACCTCGGATTAAGCGGGAGATGATGGATGGATGGATGGATGGATGGATGGATGGATGGAGGTAGATATATTTTATTGATCCTAAGTGGGAAATTCGGGTTTCATTTCATTACATACCCGACCGTTTTATCCAGAGCTTCATAGACATACAGTTGGATTTTTACTGAAGCAAGTCAGGCAAACTGACACAAACTTTCTAGTTTACAGGTTTCAGGTTACCATTAACTGCAAATATGACTTACAGCAATCTCTGCAAATACCTATTTAGGTTCCAGTCTCTTCCATAAACAGGCTGGCTTGTTTAAAAAGTCCATACAAGCTAAGAGAAATTCATTTGAATTTTAGTTCGAGTACCTGTAATGTCTTGTATTATTGTGAAAGGTTTTTAAACTGATTAATGCAGTAAGTACTTGTCTTAAAATCCAGTGTGTTTAAGTGCTGTGCACCATTGAGACTAACTGTCAAATGAAATCAAGCATTCTTAATTTCTTCACATGCTAATGCATGTTAATAACTAGCACACATATGATGTTTTTTATGTTCTACAATGGTTTACAGTGATTTAAACTTTTTATAGGCACACGGTACTGGTACACGCCACCTGGCCAATGTCACAAATCTCACAGTATGCAGAACAAAGAAATTATAGGAGCGATTACTTTTTATATGTCATTTTATTACCTGGATCTCCATTTAAACAGGGATCATTTTGCATCATCCTAGAAATGTGTGTTCCATGTCCAAATAACAAAGAATTCTATACCTGGAAAGTACATGTATTTTGATGAAGATCTCATGTCAACTGTGCAGTATTTCTATATTATTGGCTTAATATATAAAAAATAAATCTCTGAAAGAGTGGAATTCTGTTCCGATTGTTTTAAACTGGTTATATATCTATGAAATGGTACAAAAAATATGAAGATACATTGCAGAATTTCAAGATGGAAACCTCCAGGTTGTGGGCTGGATCTGTGCCACTGATCACAGGGATGAGGCCCCAGCAGCCCTGATGCAGGCTAACTGTGGTTGAGGGTGGAGCCTCAAAGCACATTTTTCAGGTCTGATGTTTCTCTCTGGATTTTGTGTTGTGCGACGTTGGTTATGCTGACATTTCCAGCTGATCCAGGTCCTCACAGCCATTAAGACTCCGCTGTTCCTGTCACCTTGAAGCCAGTCAAGTCTCTGTTAGATGCACTATAGTGCAATATTGCATCACAAGTCGTGGGATCCGCTGTTCCAGGTACAAGGCTTTTGAACCAGCTAGACGAATACATAAAGAATACAGCTTTTATTGTGAGTGTCCACCTCATGGGGATCTTCTGTTTGAGAGCACAGCAGGTCTGAATGTACAGTGACACCTTCCAGAGTTACTTATGTCAAAATCTTGCCTTTTAATAAATACCTTGTTGGTTTCTGTGAGCCACATTTTCATAAAACCGGGGCGCAGAGACACGGCGAATGGGCATTGGGTTGAAAAGGGATGGCTAGGGTTGAAACGTTGTAATTGCGGGTAAGTAATTCCATTGTTTGTTGTTAGTGTCATGCAAATTCGTTATGTAAAATGGCACTTGGATTTTTATGCCCTGTTTTTGTACCAAATGAATGTTTTCTGAATATACAAAATAAAAGAGACCGGAACTGAATTGATATGTACTTCAATGAGAAATGAGATGATGAGTGAACAGCTCATGTGAGCTAAAGCCAAACAAATATTTAACATTTTAAACATTTGTAATGAAATATGAACATTTCACAGGCTAACCCTGATTGGTCGCTTCACATTCCATTAGTTTATTGTTGTTGTTATTATTATTATATCTATGTCTGTCTATCTATTTTTTATTTGTTTGTGCATTGCAAGCTTACATATCCATATCAATTCAGTTCCTTTATTCTGTTCATGTTAGTGTATTTTGTTGTTTGCAAATGTCAGCTGTCAGAGGTTGCTAGGATACGAACATACCATCTGGGAATGTGGTCCTTCCACAGACTATATAGTAAATTACATAGGTTTCTTAATACGGGATAATAGTGTGCAAGTGAAGCATTTTAAATAAAGCCCATGACTAAATATGTGTGACCAAACCCCAAGATTAAGCAAGAAGTAGTAATTAGAGTCAATTTAAATAGACTGATAGACTGACTGCAGGTGCACGTGATTACAGATGGGAGCCATCTGGAAGTGGGCGTGGCCACAGAGGACAGCAACGCCTGCGGCAGGTAACTTATGAAATTGATTCTCACCGGTATGTGACACCTGTGTTATTAGTGCCAAATTGTTCTGCATTTTCACAGATGCTGAGAGACACGTTCAGGTTCCCTTAAAAGAATCACTGCTTGTCCCACAGGCGATCACCATTAGGTGGACCACTGAAGAGACTATCCTCGGTATGCTCCCACTCTGCCCCTCAGGGATTACCTGGGAGGCTGCCTTTGTTTCTCAAAGAATCCTCAGAGAAGTGGCATTAAAGTATAAGCGCCCTCTGAGACCTCACTGGATAAAACGGGCTAATGTTTCTGTTTTGCAGGATCGTCGCACAGCGTTAGTGAAGATCCACTGTACTCTCTTTTCTAGGCCTGCGGCAAGTTGTGTTAAAAGTTGGCATCTGTTGGGGCAAAAAAGTCATCACGTAAAAAAAAAATACAAGATGTCCTAATAAAGCCTGAGAGACTCCTTCAAAGGAGGGAGGGGGGGGCCGCGCGTCTCTGGTAAGACCACTGCTTATGTCTGTTCTGATCTCTGTCACTCCAAAAGATCTTCCCCTCTGTGCGAGCTTCTTGTGTTTTCACTACTGGTTTAACATTCTAGCCGCTGAAAAACTTCAGTATTTGGCAAACGTTTGATTACATTTCTGTTTTTTTTCCCCCTTAATACTCCCACTTGAGCCATTTATCCTCTAACTACTTATGCAGGTCTGGGTCACGCTGGACTTGAAGCCCATCATAGACCATCCATAGGTTGGAGGACATCCTGGGTGGCATTTGGGACTGCAGAGAAAACGTACGCAATACAGGGATAACACACTAACTCCATACACCCTAAAGCAAGGCTCTTCAAATCTGGCCCACAACTCCAAATCCAGGCCGGGTTTTCACTTCTCCCAGGTAGTTAGTTTAATAATTACTGATTCTGATTGGCCAGAGACGTCACACCTGGCTCACAGGTAAAGGAAGACTGGAAAATCAGCAGGGCTCGGACCTCGAGAGCCCTGCCCTAAAGAGATAAGGCAACAGTGCAAGTGGCTTCCCAATGGTCACTGAGCACCTAACACACCCTCGTTCTGCTTGGTTTTCTTTTTTAAAATTTAATTTTAAACCCTGTTTCAGTCTGTTTTGCCTGTAGCTACCCCAGCTATCAAGACTGATTAATGATGGTAGACTACAAGGAACACTAACCATAAGAAGATATGTACTGTAATCTAAATGACTCCAGATTAATTTCTGATTGATGTTTTGCATAGAGGCTCTGGCCAATGGCTTCCCAGAGTAAGATCACGGAACTCCAAGCAGAGGTCAAAGCATACTGATAATAGAAGCCTGCTCATGAAAAGCTTTCCGTGCAAACCGCTCAGCGATTGCTGAATTATGGTACTTTAAGAAGGAAGGTCAACACGTGGCAGGACTCACCGCAGACCAGCATGATCTGTGCCTGAGATAAACATGCTAGGTGGCATGTTGGAGGGGAGAAATGTGTCCCATGAAGTGAATTTATTTGAACAAAAATCTCAAATGCTTCTGGACTGAAAAAAATATATATTAATATAAAAATGCAGCTCATGACTGCGGTAATGGCGGTAATCTGGAATTCTTAAAGCTATGAAACATTTTTTAATGTTTTTCTTTTTTTAATTGATATTGAATGTCACATTATCCAGTGGCAGATTAGTAATAGGTAACTGAAGAAAAATGCAAATGTATTTTGGACAGAAAACACAGTCCACAAAGATATGTAATATTCAAGGCAGATTTATTTTTTTTATTATTATGTCCAAATTGCACAATCAAATTCTTGCATGCCACCTGCAAACCGTATTGCCAAATAAACAAGACAATTAGTGCAGCGGCTAACAATAAGTGACAATGAAAACATCGAATAACACCAGTACAGACAAACAAACACTGTAGGACCTGGGGAATAAAGTATCACGATGTTAATTGTAGCAGGATACGGTTTGCAATGATATTCCTCGTATTACATATTTGCCCAGACTTATGTTCTTGAGTAAAGCTTCAGTGATGCCTTTGCATAGACAGAGTGTGGAGGGAAAGACCGCATGTCCAGACCTATCCAACTATGATGGTGTGGTGAGGCGGAGAGGACAAGGTGTGCAGTGACTGAACCACCCCAGTGTCTTTGCTGAAGTTCTGGAGCCACGGACAGGCGCCAGTCTGGAGAGGCTCTGCTTGAGTCTGGACAGGCAGGCAAACAGGCTACATTCTCAGCTGAGAGAACTTGGTTTCCAGTTTCCACCTCCCTGTAACAGCTGTTAGGGAGGAATGAGAGTAGATAAGTATTTGTTGTAACCAGGACCAAACATAGTCATGTCTAAATCAGGGTGTAGATCCTATGCCTACAAGAAACTATCCTGCGAGAGAAATAGGAGACTATCCTGCGAGAGAGAGTCTTCATAGAAAGTATCCTGACTGGCTGCATCACCACATAGTGTGGCAGGGCTACAGCCCACGGCTGAAGCACCTTTCAGAGAGCGGTGAAGTCGACACAGGGCTTCAGTCATTGTAAGCGGCCTAGATATCTGTACAGGTAGATGCCCCAGGAAGGTCAGGTCTGTCCTCAGCGTCCCCAGACCCCCACAAACTGTTCACGCTCCTGCCATGTCAGAGCTTGGAATCCCGGGCACGCCGCTCCGTAACAGCTTCTACCCTCAGGCTATTTGAGCTGATCTGGCTATTAGCACGGACAATTAGTATATCTGCACGCCGCCATTTTATTTTATTGCTAATTATTATTTCCCTTATTTTCTTTGCAGCATATATTTCTATCATTTGCAGTTGGGAGCTTCAAGGGAAACTTACTTCGTTGCCTTCATCTTCCAATTTTGCCGCACTGTTGTGCGTTCGATAAATAAACATTGATTTGGTGCGATTTGAGTTTAACAGGAGTGACTGATGGTCATATTAAACACCCCAGAGCAAAGATCTTATCTTTTTAAAATTAAAAAGTGAAGATGCTTCTAAATCTGCTAATTTCAATTTCCACCCTTACAACATGGCCAGGGAAACGCCATTATATCTCTGAGCAGTAAGGTTACATTGTAACTGTGTATTGACATTTGAACGCTGAAAGCAGGGAGACCATCTTGCTATATAGTAAAGAGCTTATTCATGATGGAATGGTAGATGGAGAGGAACCGCATGCGTGACTGCAGTAGTCGCACTTTTCAGATTATTTGCATAGGTTGAAAAATTTAATAGCTTGAAAATAAGTTGAAAGTATTTTTTCTTATGGACACTTTCCTATGAGCTGATATTTCCTATGAAAATCCCACCGAAAGCCTGTGCAGGTTTGTCTTCTCTCACATCGCTATTCTCTGCATTTCCTTATTATATTTCCATGGGTTAACATGCCAGACATTAGATGCGATGCAATATATGCGGTGTGCAATCCCATGACACCCTGTTTCAAAATACACTCACACACACACACACACACACACACATATATATATATATCACAAATCATACTTCCTCAATTTTTCATTCTGACAACTGCTGTGCAATGTTAGCCATTTTAAATCATACTGCACAAAGAACAGTGAAATATTTTGCCCTGCAAATGCATGTACAAACTTCTGGCAACAGCCCCTTCTCCTGAGCCCCACCCTCCCTGCCTGTCCCACAGCTGCCCCCAGCAGTTTTGCTTTTGGTAGGAAAAGCACAACAGGACATCAAACTTTAATCATGGCAACACATCTTGTCAACCAGGTACAAGCTGCAGGCTGAAAGCTGGTAGTATCCAAGGCTTTTTGTAATTCTGCATTACTGTCCAATGATATAAAAGATTAACCTATAACCCTTTAACTTGTTCATGGACTGTGGAGCAGGGGAGGGGTGGCTGGGGGAACCAGCTAATGTTTGTTGCACCAGTAAGGCACCGATGACCAGTCTTTAAAAAATGCAAACCAATACAGCTATCAATAACTGGCCAAAATATATCAGTATGTTTTGCAAAATGAAACAGAAATGGAAATGACTTTCTGATCCCCCATTTTCAGATACATTGTGTGGTCTGTGACCGGTTTTTATGTAAGTCAAACATTATGTAAAAAGACAAAGGAAGAGAACACATTGTTTTGATTTTTTTGAATGACTTACTTGCATATATAACACTTTGGAAATTCTTAATCCATGCATGCATTCTCTGCCGCGTGTCTAGGTCACGGGTGCAGCAGTTTAAGCAGGGATGGCCAGACCTCCCTCTCCCTAGCTACCATGTCCGGCTCCACTGGGGGAATACCAAGGCGTTCCCAAGCCAGACAAGAGGGGTGTCTCCAGCATGTTCTGGTTCTGCCCCAGGGTCTCCTCCCGGTTGGACATGCCCCAGGGAAGCACCCTAGATAGATGCCTGAACCAATTCAGCTGGCTCCTTTTGATGTGGAGAAACAGTGGCTCTACTTTGAGCCTCTCCCTGTGTCAGACCGGTACAACATCCACATAACTGTTGACACTGCACTGATTTGTCTGATACTCTCCATTCTTCCCTCATTCATGAACAAGATCAAGAGCTTTCAGGAACTTTGGGTGAATCTGACCCAAAGTTCACCACCTGAACTTTACCACTGTAGAGTTTTTTTGACTACCTTGGTGCCATCAGCCCTAGAGATGGGCGATTCCTCCGCAGCGTTCCACTCGACCTGCTAGTACCGGTCCGCTGCTTCCGGAGCCCCACAAGCTAACCAAGCTCAGCAAGTCTCCTCCTTCAGCCTGACGGCTCCCTTTACTGCTGGTGCCCACTACCCAATTCAGGAGTTGATGCGGCGACAGGCACCAAGCGCTTTACCGCCACAGCTCTGCACAACCACCTCAGCAATGAAGGCACGAAAATTGCCCATTTGGGTTCAATGTCTCCAGCCTCATTTGCCATACAAGAGAAATTCTGCCAGGAATTGAGTTGAAGGACAGAGGCCTCTGCCAGATGCTCTCAGCAGACCCTCACTATAATTTTGGGTCTTGCAGGTCTGGAATTTTCTCCCATCGATCATCAAGCAGCTGCCTAAGGTGCTCTGGTGCCAGGTGGACTTCTGAACACCCTTATGTTTCAACATGGTGTTCGTAATGGACAAATTGTGGTTAGCACAGGAGTCCACTATCATTACTCACTTGAGAGTTAAAGCCCCCCAAGAGGGGGCACCTTCCAGCACCCCATCCAAGGTCTCCAAGAAGACTGGAAGATCTGAATGGGTATTTGATAGACAACAGTCAGAGCCCGTCCCCCAACTCGAAGTCAAAGGCAGGCGACCTTCTCATTCACCGGGGTGATTTCAAACGTGCAAGAGTCAAACTGGGGGGCTGAGGGTTAACCAAGATACCTCGGTCTAGTTACATCTAGTGGTATGAGTACAATTACTGCGGCTCTTCAAAGTGAGAGGAGGTTTATAAATCTCACCTGTATGTTTCCCGCGATCTGGCAGTCCCGTGGTTCAATGCTTTCAAGGAGGTTTTTCCACCCGGTTGAACTTGCTGTGAACTACGATTTGGGGGTGAGACACTCGGCTCTGCCAGCCGCCTGCGAGGTCTCCATCAGGGGGGGTGCAAATATTCCCAGCCTGCGATTTAGGAATGTGGGAGCGAGGAGCTGTGTTTCATGTTGCCTTTTGGGAACTGGGCTTTCCAGCTGACTTTGTAGTTCAGATCTCTGAGCCGGCAGATGTGCTACATAAATTATACAGTGAGTAGCAGACTTCTCAGGCCTGTCTTAAGGTTTAAGGGCAGCTCACTTTTAGGGTTGTGATCAATGAGATATTTTTGATTAAAAAAGTGTGAGCATGAGCTGTGTGTACAATACTCAGTATGAACAAAAACTGAAACTTCACTTTATCTATCTATCTGTCTCTCTCTCTCTCTGTCTGTCTGTCTGTCTACCAACAAATTCATGTGCTAGTGACTGGCCATGTTTGCATTAATCTAATCTCTCTATGTACCTAATGAACACCACAGGGTCCTGTTCAGTGCCACAGCATATATCTATTTAGTTTTTTTTTCTTCTCATTTAAATCATGCAAATTTAAACATTAAGTTATTCTTTTCTTAAGTCTCAGGCCAAACACAAGCATTGTTTCATGGTCTGTAAATTCCCAGCACCTTGAAATAATTAAAATCTCTTCATGAATAGAATCCCTTAAGCATTTTTCCTATAATTGATGCAAATTAAAATTTCTATACTGTATTTTATTAAATTGTTATGCTTGGGTTGCAAAAAAAATCTCCCCGTTTGTTGATCAGAATGCTTTAATCCCAAAACTCCCCTCATCATCATCTTGCACCTCATATACCTGCTGTATCTTGTAGCCGGTTCCTTAATAATTTAAAAGTATAAATCTTTCTCATATGTTTTATTCATGAGGTCAAGAAATGTCTTCCCAGTTCTCCCTCCACTCTTTTGTTGCTAGGATGGGATGTCTGCAGCATCAAAGCTACATACTTCTACCCTAGATTCTTGATGGGATACGGGCTTCTACTGTAAACCATCAATGTGCGTATATAATGTCAGAGGGAATTCCTCCCCCATCCGGATCCCATAAACTACCTTTGCATCTGAAGGACTAAGCAAACCTTGGAATCAGTACCAGACTGTATAATAATTCATCAGTTGCCGCCTCCAAGTTTATGACTCTTGTCCTTTATGAAAGTTTCCGTTTTTTGGCTCCTAGAAAACCTTCTGTTATGCTCTTCACATATGAATATATTAAATAAAATGTGTTCTTTATTTTAAAATATATAAAAGAAAATGAATAAGCATCCATTATCTGGGACTGCAGCGTGTCTTACAAACAGGCCTGTTAAACACGTTTCCGTTTGAGAGTAGGGAATGTCACTCATATGAATCATGTCAATCCTCAGTAATATGAAATGGTCTGTTAACTAATGAATCTTGTAAAAATGTAGTGAGCTTTACTGTATAGCCTAACAAACCTGTAGGCTTCCTTAAGTATCAGTCTGGAGGAAAAGATCATTTACTTTAATGATTGGAAGTAAATTTTATCTGCTACATTTTCATCTTTTTTTCAAAGCTTACCCTTATTTTCACATTAGATTATCAAGCAGTTATGATGTAATCATGCTCATTAAAATGCAGTATTTTTGTTATATTGTAGGCTGGCCATAGTGTTATATAAGAGCGAAACTAGGCTGCCTTGGAAGAGCTTGAGCAAACATGAATCGTCGTGTTGGGGACAAGCAGGCCTGTGATGTATTCACTGTGTGATCGATGCTGCACTTAACAAAGAGTGACACTGATCTTATTAACAATCAGGCATAATAACCTGAAATGAAGCAGCTAATCTGGCAGAAATACATCAACTAAATTTGATAGGTAATGAAAATTTTCCCCATTTTAAAAACTGCCTGTTGTAATTGCAAGCCCATCAGATGTTAATTATGATAATGAGTTCATGAAACAAATATACAAGAGTAGGCGAACATTTGAATCTTGCATTGAGAAATCTACATTGCAAATTCAGTAAAATTGTTTTTTTTTTCCACATTGATTTACAGAACACTCTAGATTTCCAATTTATTGTCTTCAATTTCCGACCTTGTAAATGTCCGATCCCTTTTTTTTATGCATGTAAATTATATGTTTCAATCAGCAGCACTATGTCATTTGAACTTTCCATAGTTCCCAGAGCGCCACCACCCCCCAAACGAAGGGGTCACTCAGGACGGGCCCAACCTGTGCATCTTATCTTCAGGTAAAGTTCATACCTACTGTAGAAACTGAAGGCAAGGTGGCCAAGTTTGAATGGTCATGTTTAAGATTTTCCACAAATTTGACAGATTTTTAGGGCTTTTTGAAACTTTCTGAAAATGAATGAGTGAAGTCGGGCAAATGAAAAGCTAGAAGCAATCAGTACCCTACACTGCATACTAATCACTGTTACCACTGTACATATCGAGATTTAGGTTTAAGAGTGGGTTTGTTTGCTAAAAGCAAGGTGTAAACGGGCAAATTCCTTAGCAAATAAAGCTGATTCTGATCATTATTCTGATAGGAATAATTTCCCAATTTCCAAGCAAGACTCAGAGTCAGTAAATACCTGTGGCATCACCGATGCCCCAAACCACGGCTTCTGGTTAAGGTCCCATTGTTTCTAAGCAGATGCTCTTGCTGACGTCCCCGGTCCCCTGTTGAAAGACGACACAGCTTTCCTAACTCAGACCGATGCTTGTGGCTCGTGATCAGGTGGGGGGGGGGGGGGCTCCAGCATATTTGCCATTTATTTCCAGCCGCAGAATGGAAATGATATCTTAATCAAAAGGAGCGTCCGCCTCGCTCAACAAGCCACCACGGCAGCGGTCGTATCGCGGAGATTATCTCGCAGGCGGATGCACCGCTGCACTCTGACTGCCCTCGGAGACACTGTGGATTAAGTGCATTTGGGGCGTGAAGCGAGCGCAGGCCGTGGCTGCATCTCCGGAGCGCTGCACATGCAGCGAGCATTTCCAGTCCCCTGCTCCATCACCACTGAGGTTGATCATTGGGTGGCTGCCCGCTCAAGTCCAGGATTTGCTCTGATTGACAGCTGCCTCATTGCAAACATTTGATTGTGTAAATGATTGCAGCACGCAGCTGTGTCTGAATGAGTAACCAGCTGTCATGGTAACATGCTTCTGACTCTCTGAACATCATCACGACAGTCGGCAATGCGAGCTAATGGTTCGCGTCAGCGGTTTTTTTTTCTTTCTTTCTCGCAGCACCTTAGAAAGGATGCAGACAGGTTGCGCTCACAGAACACCGTCTTAAGAGCAAGAAAGGAACGTCAGGAGCCGAGGACAGTTGTGATTTCACACGCTGCCTGGGAGCGGCTACATGAGCAGCAGGTCTGTTTCACAGTCAGACCGGTCCAGAAAGTTAAATAATTAATGAAACTGAAGGACCCAACTGAATAGAATATCAGGAATAGAATAATATTTACTCCTTTGCATACCTTCAGCACAGACTAAAACAGCTCTCCGTTAATGCTTAGAACACCATATGTGACGATAAGTAATTGGCGGTGCTGTATTTTCTTTATTAATTATTTTAATATTGTTGTGATTAATACAAGCTCATCCCTCCCGACGTGTCCACTGTCGCATGTATGGTGTCACCTGGAATAGGTTCCAAGCTCATTCTGCTAGGCTTGGCAGGACAACATGCACTTCTGACAGTACAGCCTATTATGATGTTATACTATAGCTGTTAGCCACTCTGCTGTTAGCATTGCGCTATAAAGGATTATGAAGCAGAATATTTCACTGAAGCTGATCGCGAATGTTGTTTTAAGAGACCCTGGAACCTGAAAATCAAATTTCCCGTAAAATGTGTAATTCTTTAACCCTTGCCCCATTCAGTGGCCACTTTGATTCATTTTTAAAATTTACTTTCCAATGGGTTAGATCCACAAGGAAGATGTGAAATATGGAAGTAATAAAAAAAGGGGTTGCTGAGGGGTGTTTAAGACCAGGAACTGAATAAGGAAAAATGCCAAGAGCAGAGTTCTGCTATTACTGCAATCCAGCAGAAAACTCATTTAGAATTAATATATTTACACCATGGGGGACACAGTCACTTTACATCTCCGCTCTTACACACTTAACACGCACCAGTGATGCAGTGCGAAGGTAGGCCTCCATCGCTGTAACACGGCTGCAGTCTGGAGGGCAGAGTCTGCCTTCCGCATGCTCTCTCTGTACACGTTCCCTCTCCGCATCCCTGTCACAGAGCAGACCCCCGTGCAGCCTGTCGGCCCAGCGACCACATAGGCGCATCTAAGTGGTGCTGTAAACGAGCTTTTAGAATCACAGCCTCCTGCGTTATTCTGAGCTGGGGCCGTGAGTGTATTTGGCAACTCTCTGGAAGATATATTAGCCTGATGATGCGCTGTCTGCAGCCTATTTAACAGCGGGGTGCGACGTTGCAGACTTCCTACCTGACAGTGGAAACAGTGCTGCAGTGCCTCAGTGGGTAGCTGCATCGCCTCACACTTCTGCAGGCGTTGGTTCAAATCCTCAAACACGTATTTGCATGTTCTCCATGTGCTGTGTGGGTTTCCCTGCAGGCAGGCTGTTAAGCTCAGTCGCATCTCTGTCCTCTCTGTGCATGCACCTTGCAATGGACCGACATTCTCTGTGCAGCTTGGGGTACACTTTGGGCTATCGGAAGATGTTAGAATTGTGTAACAGGTCCTCATCTGTTTCCATGTGTATTTTACCTGCATTTG
>JAODJX010000035.1:3020349-3034347 GCA_026776945.1 Isichthys henryi | reverse complement strand
CCCCCACTCCAGCCCCCCCTCCCCCCCCCACCACCACCCCCCCCCCCCCCCCCCGCGCCGCCCGGCGCGGGCCGCCCCCCCCCCCCCCCCCCACTCACCATCCCTTGCATTGTGTCCAAAGTTCTCTTGTAGTCAGTGTGATTTCTATAGAAATGTATCACTGCCAGTTCCATGCTACTGTGCAAACGGTTTCGTGATCCGACTGGTGACAATTACTATAAATAATAATGATATACTATGCCAGCAGTGGGTGTACTTATATTGTTTAAAAAAATGTCTAAATATATGCAAAATCATCTATATAGCTCCCCATTTCTCTTTCAGCAGGAAATAAAAGCCCAGGCAGTAATTAGAGTCAGAGTGCATTATAGGGGTCTCTTTACATTTCTCCCTCACCCTCCCTCAAGCCTAGCACGTAAATTAGATTTCTTTTTCTCTTTAACCTTCAGTTTTTTTCCGTTGTGACCTTGGTTCGCAGCGGAGTAAAAAAAAAAAAAGTAATGAATGCATAAGGAATGCATTAATAAATTAACAGAACCATTTTTATTTTCATGCATTTATGACTGAATATATGGAGCCCTTAACGTCTGGCTTGCAGCCTTGCTGGGAATGCAGTCGTTTGCAGAGTAGGGGGACTCGGTGACCCCGTTGTAACAGGTGTAACGTGCAGTAATTGCGACGCTGAAGAGGCCCCCGCGCTGGAGGAGTGACAGCTCGCGCAGACTGTGCAGGTCAACAGGAGCAAATTAGCGAGCATCCTCAGCATCGCACCCCCGGGGGCATCTGTGTCACTCCTGCTGCCACTGTAGAACAGTGGGGGCCGCTTGTTCTGCATTTAACACCTCTCTCCATGTCAGTTAATCGGAGAGCTCGTTTTCAGCGTTACGAGTATCCTGAATGAGAGGCTCTCCACGCAAGATGAGAGATAAAACCAAGAGGAAAATAACACAGTATTACAAATCGGCACTCCAAATTTAAACTCCAAAACGATATCATCGCGAAAGAACCAACCAAATAAACTTCAATATTTCTAAATGCACCCACTTTTAACTCTGCAATAGCCCTTTTAGTGGCAGTATCTGTCGGGTAAAGTGTGCACGTTAGAAATGAGGTGGAAGAGGCAGACGGGGGATGCTCGAAGCCAATACTCGGCCGGCGTGTAAATGTCAGCATGCTAATTATAGTGCTGATTGTTGTTTAAGCGGCTAAGCCTGGCACTTACTTAAGTGACGGAGACGTGTGGGTGGAAACTGCAATAAATGAATGACGAAGCAGGTGGCACGGAAAACCCGTGTACCTGACAAGGCTTTGGGCAAACTGATTGCAGGGATTGCTCTGCGTCCAAATGGCAGACGCGTGGACGTTTCTGACCGGGAAATGCTCTCGATGGATGTGTCTGCATATAACCTTATTTGTTACCTGCCTTTTCATTGACTAACGCAGGACATGTGGAGTTACTATGTTTTACTTTGTCCTCCTGCCCGGTGCACAGACGGATCGTCCCGGTGCTGAGGTTTCCGGTGGCTGACTGGTAATGCGTCGACGTTTTTAAGGTTTTGGGTTTTATTAATCGCTCGCCCAGGTAGAGGGGAGCAGCTGCTGCTGCAGTGGGCCATATGCAGGCCCAGGCGCGCCAGGACTGCGTGACACATCTGTTGCAGGCAGCCACCCAGGGCTGCAGCTTAGGGACACCTCCCTCGTCGGCTCCCGCACTGCTGCGTGCTGTTTTTCACCCTTTCCTCCCTGCGGGTGTTTTGCCTCAATAAACCGAAAGGCAAAGTGAGAAAAAAAAAAACACTTTCTCAGCCCGCTAAGTGCTTATTTTTTATATATATATAAATGTTTCCTGAGCTTGGTACTCTTAAGCACCTTCGCTTGTGCCTGCGGGAGAGATGAAGATACAAAGCTGTGCTTCAGCGCAGTAAAAACCCAACCCTACAGCTTCATTGGAAGCGATCGTTTGCAGCGCAAGAGATGCGGCGCCGACATCCACATGTCTGTCTCAGCGCCGCCACGGCAAGACAAAAATGCAACCTTGCCGCATTGATGTGTCACACTTGTATTTGATGGATGAATGCTGTGCGGAATCAAATGTAGAAGAACCATATTCTTGTTGCTGTAAGCCGCTGCCCACCCCCCCACACACACAGACAATCCGGTACTGGATTAGGATGCATGCTTATGCAACTTAAACCCACCATTTGAAACGTAACTGTGACCAAAGACACAGGTCTGCCGAACTCCACCACATTTTTTTTCCATCCAACCTTTTCCCCACATCCATCCATACATTCATCCATCCATCTGTTCATCTTCCTTCTTCCCTACCGCCAGAATGTAATTAATTTGTTAATTATTAGTTAATTATACATGCACTCCGAAATGGAGCATTGAAATTGCTATCGTTCAGTGAGCATGCTGCCATCGCATCATCCAGGTGGGGGCTGGACGGTGGTTGTGGTTGAAGAGGCTCCCCATCACTCCTGTGAAGTACTTTGGGTGTCTTGAAAAGCACTAGCCTATATAAATGTATCGCTTCTTTTTTCATTCATTCATTTCAGTGGTCAAAACTACTGCATATGTCATTACCAAAAAATCCAACAGACACGTTTTAGATAATCGTGAAGCTTTGCTCATTAATTAAGGGAGACTGAACCATTGAGTTTTGGCTGAGCCTAGGACTCATGACCTAACGGACAGATGAAAAATGCATAATACTGCTTTCCCGTGATGTCACACGCTGCGGAGAAGCTCCCCAAAGCCGCATCGCAAGGTGAGGGACAACAGGTCCCGATTTCTAACTTTTATTCAAGTCCAGATATTCGTGAGGATTCCTTCTGTTAGTGTCTTACATGTGCTTTTGTCATATTAAGGTGTTTAGTTTGTTGTGAAACAATCTGAAGACTGCATACAGGAAACAGCTCATTCTAATTAGAGCAAAGCACCTTCATGTGGATATGATACATAGATGGTGCTAGGGGGTGCTGTAAAGGGAGGGGGGGGGGTGGTTAGGACGATTCCAAGGGCCCCTGACATCCATAAAGGCAAAGCAGTTGAAATAGAATGTCTTAATCAGAGGTGGATACAGGCAATTTAATATGAGTGACACTACACAACTGTTACAGGTAAATTATTAAATGAAAAGGTGGTTATGAAATGTACTAGATGCTAAAATTTATGCTAATGAAAGCTTAGGCAAAACGTCTGTTGAATATAGATTAAATAAAACGTCCTTGAAACTATAAGAGCATTATTAAATATATCGTAAAAAAAAAAAAAAACAGAATTATACAAAACGCCACAAAAAAAACAATTTATCACCAAGAAGGCAATTTAGTGTTTCATTTGAAAATCCTTTATTAAATTCTTTATTAAATAATGTAGACTTAATTTTGTGACATTTCAGTTAATTAATAATTCAGTGGTGAGCAGACTGTTCAGTGGGCTTCTGTGAAAGTGTGTGGTGTCTGTAGTCAGTGGCTTTTTCACGAAAGATGGCAAGTTCAGCACATTTCCTCCCTTGTCAGAGTTACACGCCTTGTGCACGATGTTATTCATTCAAGTCATTCCCACGTGCATTCTTAAATGCATTAATCCTTAAATTACACATATACAGCACAATGAAAACGCATTTGCCCTGAGGTTTGCATATTTTGGGGCACTAACCTTATTTGATTTGTCCATCCAAAAAAAATACAGAAAAATCCACAAAGGGTTAAATATTGAGTAAAGCGAATCACTGGTACAGCCAACGCTCGCTTGATGGGGGGGGGGTCTGCAGATCAGGGCACGGTGGCTGAACTCTCTCTGACCTCCTTGCCAATTTCCTGCAGTTATCTTGGAAAGATGTCTATATAAAGCCAATTCCTGTGAAGACTGACTTCCAACAAAAAACGGCGTCATTTGCACAATAGGACTCTGGCTGTAGAGCTGTAGAACAACCTTGTCCAGACTAGTGAGATTTATTATTGTCCTCAAACAATGTGCCTCTAGAAACATATGCATCCAGTACTTATGATTATCTAAGTGAACACCAGTGAATGGCTTTGATATACTTTTTGCAACTAACTTCACTAAATTTTGCACCGAGCAGTTCCCCTGCCAAAGTACCAGAAACCAGAGCTGACTGGCCCATCCTGTGTGAGTCACGCTGTGATTCAGCTGTTTATTTCTGCAGCATTTTCCATCCAAATCACCCCCTATAGAACATAATATTTAGCATGAGTCACTGGAGAGAGTACTCTTCCCCTCTCCCTGTTCGAAGCCCTTCACTTGTTGGTCGTGTCTGTTACAGTCAGTCCTGTGGAGATATGTGACAGATGCTAACATGGCCATCCTACTTCAATGCCTTTATGTTTCATATCATAATCAGTGGGACCAGACATGCGGGAAAAATGTGGCTGATACATTCATATATATATATATCGCTGTAGTCAGGAGTTGACTGTGGTGTGGGAGGAGCAATGACGAGTAGGAGAGGCAATGTGGAATAGCGGGCAATGTCGAGTGGGAGGGGTGTATCAGAAGGGGTAGGAGGGATTTATAATGAGGGTCAGGGTTAACGAATCAGATGATAACAGGCCTCTCGTTATAAACCCCTCCCACATTGCCCCTCCTACTTGACACTGATAAGTCTGGTTGTGTGTGTTTACAAGTCAAAGCTATAGAACCACTTAAAGCAATGTTAACCAACCCCATCCATGGGAACGCACTTACGGTCCATGTTTTTACTCCCTCCCAGCACCCTGTTGGTTACATATACAGTCAGAATGATATATATACTGAATAACCTAACAGTTACAACCTAACTGTTGTAATGACATGATCTGGAAAAAATGCAGGCTCAGGGGACATTCTTGGTTTGGGTCATTCGATGCCTTGGTTACTCATATTTATATCTGCCCTGTCCTTTGGTATCCTTCCTGTTTTCTAGGAGCTGAGAGGGAGCGAAAACGTGGTCCGTCTGGGAGTCCCCGAGGGCTGGATTGGGAAACACTAACTTAAAGGACAGAAGTGTTGTGATAATTGTTTGAGAATAGAGTCCTAATGCCATCTCATCCTAGTGCTTCTCTGTTTCTGGCTTTTGTGCAATATCCTTGTTATAAATGTGATTATGACAATACATGATCAGGCTACATCCATTGTATTTACTTATTATTTTTAACTTGGATGCAAGCGTGTTGATTGAGACAAATGTGTAGTTTCGATGGATTCTTCTTTGCTGCCGCATTGAAAAACTGCTGACCGCTTATTGATATGGAAATTCATCTGGTACGGATGTGGGCGCGGCTCATTGGCATTTACCACGGCAGATTACGAATCCGTTTGGCATTCGTGGGACCAGCCGCATCATGTACACCTACTGTGTTGCTCACCTTTCAACTCCGGTATGGAAATAATGGAATTTTATAAATAGTTGTGGGGTATTACTTTGCAAAAGGAATTCGCTTGAACACATCGAGCCCAAGCTTAAGGTGTCACTTACTTTCCCAATAATGACAATCACAATAATCTAGGGTTCCTTATTTTCCCCATAGCTACAGGGTACAATACATATTAACAGACTTTAATGACTTGTCTTTTGTCTGGACAGGATGTTTTAATTGTCCTTCCTATGTAAGATTTTTTTGTGATATGAATATTATAATGAGCACAAACCGTTTTTTCACAGGTCGATTCCTGTACAGAATTACAGGTAGGCTACAGGTTTTTACGTTAGATGAGTGAATCAGTAACCATAATGATGCTGTCTTATTCGTATTTTTGCAAAGCGTTTATGTTTGACCTTTGCAGATTTGAAATAGCCTCATTTGATCCCCCTGCCTGTGTCCTTTGGTAACTAACAATTGTCTGATTAATCTTCTTAGCTCCAAGATTTTAATGCCCCCTAGATGCTCATGATAGCATCAAACGATGCATTAGGGCTACCTGAAGTAAAGCTCCGGTGAGTTTTCGCGGGCTGCCTTTGCATTACAGCTGGTGGTGCTGGAGACGGACTTCTTAAAGGTCTGCATTTCAGGGCAGTAGCAGAGACTGTTATAGGCCAGTGGATTTAGGAAGGCCACCTAAAATACTGACCAGATGCAGCCAAGTCATTCATGCTGCACATCCAGACAGCATGAGCAGGAATATTGACTGTAATGTTTCCTGGAAAATGTGCAATTAGTCTGAACACAAGAAGAATAAATAATGACCTTATCGTCCTCCTTCCATTCATTTGGCCCCTGATTAATATAGACCAGCACTACTGAGTACTTTTGCTGTGTAACCACAAGGACTCACTACTTGGTTAGCCTGAACAGAATTAACCTTTCCTCTGGAACAGGGATAGGCAGCCCTGATCCAGGAGTGCCGGGATCCAGCAGGTTTTTCATCCTACCTGCTCTCTGATGAATCACACCTGATCTGAAGCAGATAGTAAAACCTGCTGGATCCAGGATCAGGGTTGCCCACCTCTGCCCTACAATTAAACAAGTTAACTATTCTTTTGAAACACACTCTTCAAACATACATTACTTAAAATGAGTATTATTTTCCAACCAACTTTAGATGAAATGACTGGAGTGGAGTGGAATGCTGAATCTGACCTGCCTCTAACCTTAGCGTGACATTGCATGCTAACATTAATGCATCTTAATATGTGTTAAACGCGTGACTCTGGCAGCCTATGGGAAATGCAGCGAGCTGCTCTGTTGAAGGATAAGGTTTTGAAATTTCTGCATATGTCAGAAGATTATCGGAAGATAAACGGCTTCCTGTCCCCGTCACCTCTAAGCGCCGCCCTTTCGCACCCACGATAAATCACTGTCTCTGTGGGGGGACAGAGTCACATCAGCATGTCACCTTTCTGGGATGCCCTCTTTGTCATAATTAGGTGTGACCCTCCTGTTTTAAAAAGACAGTGCTTGCATGGAGCTGTCACCGCACCACACATCATACTTTCTGCTCAGTGTATTACACAGCAAAAGGCAGTGCTATTTTTGCAAACAAACTTACCGTGTCATGGTGTTAGGATTTAGGGTATATAATGTTCTCGTCTGGACGTGGCTAAACTGTACAGAGAACAGTAGCCCTGCAATCTGTTGTCTTATTTTGCCTGCTGTAAGACATGCCTCAAAATGAGGATGTCAGGAATGATTAGCCTTTGCAAGATAAAGATAATTACCTTCAGTAGATCAATAAATTAAAAAAAAAAATTCAAATTGAGATCAGATTAGTTTGGAGTGTCAAAATAAATTTAAGTAAGGGATCGACTGTGGCTGCACGAATGCAAAGCTCAGAACAAATGCAGAGGATGCACAGAAGCTTCTTTTGGCAGTGACTGCAGAACATTCTGGAACCCTGTGTGAAAAAAAGGACAGGCCATTGAAAAGCAATACTTTTCATTGGGGTAATTGTCTTTTTGCTTATCCAGTTCTGCTTTCCATGAGACACAGAGACAGACGAGAGCTAGCTTGGGGTGGCAGGGAGGGTGGGGGTCACAGTACAGGGTCAGCCAGCATCTGCACCCTGGGAGCCTTTGGGGGTTAGGGGCCACAATCAGTGTTCTAATGGTGACATCAGTCTGGCGGCCATAGGATTCAAACCAATGACCTTTCGATTGTAGAAACAGTGTCCTAACTCACTGAGTCACACACAACCCCCCCCCACCCCAGCGCAGGTAGATAATTTATGCTGCCCCTACCGGGTGCAGCTATGAATGTCACTCGGCAGCCCAACCCGGGACTGCCCCCTGAATCTGCATTATACCCAAATCATGTCATCAAAGTAACAGTACTTAGGTGCTATTCAGTTAATATAAGTTAATTAGAAGCACATATATTATTCTGACTGTACGCAAATAGCCTTTAGGACAACATACATAATTACCAATAAATTGTCATATAATGAGAAAGACTATTTGCACAGCAGCCGTGTGTTTTTATATAAATGTAATGGTAGGGTCACTTTTATATATATGTAACTCTGCAGGATAGGACCCTGCACCCATGATGAGAAGGTTGCAGGTTCAAGCCCCTTGGTCAGCAGGGTGCTGTCACTGTTGGGCCCCTGAACAAAGCTCTTAACCCCCAGTTTCTCCAGGGTCTCTCTGATCCTGCTCTCACAATTGTATGTTGCTTTGGACAGAAGCATGTGCAGAGTAGCTTACAGTATTCAGAATAGATTTAATGGATTTCTTGGCTGTTTGTGCAATTAACTTACTTTTTGTGAGTTTCTTCTTTTATGAGCTTCATTGTTTTTAAAAATCCAATTAGTTTTTCTGCGACAAAAAGAGAAAGAATGTTTTCTTAATGAAATATATTATGATTTCCAGCATCTTCACTTTGTTGGAAAATCTGTTTCGTGGCATCACAAATGTTGTAATTGTGTGTTGTGCATCAGTTCACCGTTCACTGAGACTGAATAAGTATTGGTCTCTTAGCAATATTATTGTACAACAATTTGTGCACAGAAATTTGTTTTTACAGACACTTTGACTTTTTAAAAATGTCACACCTGCACATAGTATCCATCCAGCCCTGCCCAGTAAGTTTCATCTCCCTCCCTTGAATACTAGACACACCTGTAACTCACCGGGATCAAATAGGCAGCGATTAGAAGCACTGTAATCTACGCCACACTACATGTGTGACCCCGGCTTGCCCTCAGCTTTTCTTGTTCTATGCCTGGCTTTTGGATTTGGTTACTCGCCCTGCATCCCAATGATTGACCCTCCCTGTACGTGGTCTGTATCTTTGGGTTATGATCAGGATACTTTGCCCATTGTTTGCTTCTGCCTAGTTTTTGACCTTTCGGATGCACTATCCCTGTCCGATCACAACAACAAAAAAAAAAAAATAGTCAGTTCAACATATTTTATTTATATTATTTTAAATGTTTGTCCAGTGGGAACCACACCAAGTCCTTTCATCAAATTGTTATAAACCCCCCACCCCAGGGTAGGTACGGATGAGGTAAAAATTCTCCGTTAGTGTGCAAATGAGTCTATTATCTAATTTCCACATAATGCTAAGGAGGCCGATACTGTACCCTCTAAAACACAAGGGAAAGATCCATTGTAGCTATTGAGAGCCTTGCGTGTTAATGTCTCTCCGTGGCGCCTTCCTTCCTCTAAAGGCCTGCAGAACAGCCACCCATCAAGCAGCTTTGCACCGTGAAAGAACCTGTCAGGTCAGCTTTACATTTACTGCATGCAAACAGCGCCTCAAAATGGCTGACGTGGAAGAGAGAGCAAATTACAGCAACAGAGTCTGGAGACTGTAAGGGGCTTGGAGGAAACATGCTGAGTAAGTATTCAGAAGTCCTCTGTTTAATTCAGTCTGTCATCCATAATATTTGGTTATTTAGTTATATTCCAGACTGGGACAATAGTCCAGTGACCCATGGAACACAGCTGGTCCGTTACCCTGTAAATCCCAAAGACACATGTTGGACATGACAAATAACCCTGTAAGTATGAATCCACTCTTTCCATTCGCTACATAATTTAGCAGAAGTTTACATAAAGCCAGTAGCATATGTGTAATGGCTGCCAAAACTGAAAGATGCAAATCTATGCCACATAAACGCAACAAAAACAAAGCTCTCTGTGTATCATCCAGGGTGGGTAATTCCTTAGGTTTCTTTAGCCTATTAGGTAGTCTCTGTAGCTGAAGAGCAGCGCTAGTCTTGACATTCTTTCCAGACCAAATCCCCAGAGGGCCCGCTGCCACCTTCGAGAGCTGCTCCTCCGATGACACGGTGGCTCAGTGGGTTACCCCAGGGTTCTCTGTTTTCCAATCACTATCCAAAAACATGCCACATGGTGATTCCAAATTTCCATTAGTATGTAACCGGTGGTAGGGCGACCAGATCATCCATGTCAGGGATAGGACAAGATTTATAAATGACCATGTCAATTAAAAGGACCTGGATTTCACTTACAGTAAGTGTTGAGTTGTTGCTGTGAGTCAGTCTCCTATAATCATGCATGTGTCACTAATGTTAATGCGAAACAGCTGGGTGAGTCTTTCAATCAAGGAAGCAAACCAATAAATTCACAAGAAGAACCCAAACTAATTAGCCAAGCGTAGGAGCCTTTAAGTTTGTAAAACCTGAAGTAGTTCATAGTGTCCTCTCTAACATGGATTATCTGATCACCCTCTGTGGGTCTTGACTATTAAATGTGAGGATTCCTCTGAGAAAAGGAGACACGGATGGAGACAGGTTACTTTGTAGACTGCCACATTTTTTTCCTTCTCCTAATAGTCCACTCAACTTCCTGTTATCACAGGGTCACACGGTGGATTTTAACCAATCGGAATTAAAGGAACTCTATCTATTTGATAAACCTGTGTTGATCTTATAAAACAGATCCAACACTCTTCCTCAGCTACCATATATCACACTACAAATGTAGAAACAGTTTTTAACAGTTTCAGGAACCAATTTCAAAGAATATCAATTATTTATGCGACAAGTGTGTGCTGAGATGGACAAGGATCTCATCCAGGGACTCCACGGCTGCACGATGGATGGACAGAGGGGAACCCCTTTGTCCCAGAAGAAAATATAATGCAGAATAGTCTTCAAATTTGCTTTGTCGCTCTTAAATGGACCATGGTAAACTGGATACTTATGAGAATTAAATATCCAACAGTCTACTTTGGATAAAGTTTATCTGCAACACATTCTCAATGTTTTGGTTCTATATGGCATGAATACATTCCCAGACTTACGATTGTATGTTTGCTAGTTGCCTGTGATATTCGGCTGTGGTCTTTGACATACAATTTCTGCTGTTCTAAAATGTTGGTGTGGTTATGCATTTAGATGTCTCCATGGTTACTGTGAATATGCAAATGTAAATGACAGAGTCTGATTTGTGTGAGAATCTCTCTCGGTCGCCGTGTTCCCTGCCACCCAGCTGTCACTTGTCTTACACTCCTGTGGCCCACAGCTTTATAACAGAGGAAACAAGGGGGCAGCATGTTGAATGTGGAAATTAACCCATTTCCTGGTTTTTCTCATTTTGTGGAGTTCATGGCTGCCTGTTTTAATCTTTCACCCGGTGACCCGCACACAAACTGGTCAGGTGACTCCATCTGGTGAGGCCTCCTGAGAAGAGAAATCCTGGAGGAACATCTGTTTTCCCAAATATTCCCTCCGTCTGCCACAGATGGTTAAAGGATGACATATGAAGAGATGTTAAGTAAGACACAGGAGCACCGTGCCTTCAGACTACAGGTGGAACACACGGTCTTGCCCAAAGCGAATGCTAGCTAGCTGCTTTGTAGCTGACTTACATAAACACGGATGTGATATAGTATTTAGTAAGAGATAATGCCATTTTGTGGAAGCATTTTTTATTCACATTGAATAAAAACATTTTTCCTCTTAGTAAGTTAATAAAAATGATTCCCAACAGGATAAAAGATTGACATATTTAACATTTTTTTTCACTTATTTCATGAATGTCTGGCATATTACAGTTTTGCTGTATTAATTACTGAATGCCGTCATAATTTCCAGTCTTGATTTCATGAAATCATGTGTTATTTATAGAAAGTAGAGGCTGACATTCTCCAGCAGAATCATTCAGACCTTCCCACGGCAGGGCGTGGTGTCCGTGCCAGGAACCGTATTCAGTGCATGCAGCCCGTCCCTGTCACTCTGATTCACATGGAGAGTATTCAGGTTGCAAGAGAAACCAAAGAGCCATGCAAGTACCTGGAGAAAATGGAAGTTCCACAGAAAAGCACCGCATCCTGTGTCCCTGAAGCTATGATTTAGTAGTGTCACCCCCGCCATCCCAAATCTAACGCTTATGAATGGCCACTTGTATTAGTTTTTCTTAGAGGAACGTTTTATTATCTGTATCGGATGTATAGGAACTACATATCCCACGATGTATGAATATAAACACAAGATATTATTAAGTATATGACTAGAACTGCTTTTATTGGCCAATTTTCTGTTAAGTGCAACCGGAAAAATGGTAAAGAAAATTACCTTATTGCCGATGTAATGTTTTCATGTGTCATTCTCTTAACAGATAAGGTCACTGAATGCAGGCCAAAATGGTGAATTTGGGCTTACAAACATCCAAAATTCAAATCCATTTAGGAATTCACCTTCAACTTTGTATGTCAGTAATATTTTATGCATAAATGTTTCCATTCTCTCAGCATTGCCGTTCATGTCGCTGCTGATTAATTTCTCACTGCAGGTGCAGCTAAAGGAAAAACATCTCAGACGTGCTCTTCTGCATGACTCTACCTCTTAAGTTCCATCCATCTTCTGCAACTGCTTTTCCGGTTCAGTGTTGCAGGGGGTCTGGAGTCTATGGGAACAACCCAGTATGGGGCACCAACCCATCACAGGACACACTCACACACCAGTCACACCTACGGGCAATTTTGAAACTCCAAGTCACCTCAGCATGTGTTATCACTGGGGAGGGTGGTGACAATCAGTGCACAAAGCAAGGTTGGAAAGGACATGGATGAGCGAGTTTGGTGTGGAGGAACTTGACTGGCCTGCACAGAGCCCTGACCTCAACTCGATAGAACACCTATGGGATGAATCAGTGCGGAGACTGCGAGTCAGACCTTCTTGTCCAACATCAGTGCCTGACCTCACAAATAGTCTCCTGGAAGAATGGTCAAAAATTCCCATAAACACACTCCTAAACCTTGTGAACAGCCTTCCCAGACGAGTTGAAGATGTTATATCTGCAAACGGTGGGCCAACTCCATATTAAAGCCTATGTATTAAGAATGGGATGTCATTAAAGTTCATGCGTGTGTAAAGGCAGGTGTCCAAATTCTGAGGGGCCGCATAGCAAGTTGACTCTGAACCAGATCCGGGTAAAAAGTTCTTCAGAAATCGCCACAGCTCCGTAAACCGGATCTGCACTGACCCGAACGCGTTTGAGAGTCAAAATAACGAAATGATCAGTGTCAAATGGGAGTGGTAAGTGGCTCGGTGGGCTAAGTCGCTGTGCTTGTGATCGGAAAGTTGAGGTTGCTGGTTCAAGCCTGCCCTCAGGAGGATGGTTACAGGGTGTGTCCTTGGATGCACTGAGTGACCCTGGAGTGTGTAGAGTGTGTAGTGTGTGTTTGCGTGTGTGGAGTGTGTGTGTTTGCGTGCGTGCGTGTGTGAGAGAGAGCAGGATCATTCAGTGTGCTCGAGGGCCTGCCCTGTAACTATTCTGCTGAGGGCAGGCTTGAGCACACTGACCTGATCACAAGCACAGAGATTAGCCACTCACTCCCCCTTTTGTTGGAAAAAAAAAAAAAAATTACAAGTTACAATTTTTGTACCACCTGTCTCCCTTTTGCCAACACTGGGTTTGAACCAGCAACCTTTTGCTCACAGACACAGAGGTTTAGCCTGCAGCGCCACTCGCCATCCCTGCTTGTATGCTGTTTTTCGTATATATGTTTTTTTTTTTTCTTTCCCGTTTCCCCAAAAGCAGAAACTGCCCAGCATGAGGTTCGAAGCTGCGATCTGCCGATCACAAGAATGACGCCAGGTAACGGGCACTCTGTGGGTAGCGCCACCCAACCATCCACCGACCCACCGTCCCTTAAGACCTGGTCATAAAAAGCTGCCGGTCGAAGCGAAAGCATAGAGTGAGGTTCGAAGCTGCAATCTGCCGATCGCAAGAATGACGCCAGGAACGGACACTCTGTGTGTCGCGCCACCCAACCATCCACTGACCCACCGTCCCTTAAGACCACACTATAAAGAACTGCCGGTCGAGGCAACAGCATAGAGTGAGGTTCGAAGCTGCGATCTGCCGATCGATAGAGTCAAATTGCTATGCGGCCCCTCATAATTGGGACACCTGCCTTTACACACACATGAACTTCAATGACATCCAATTCTTAATACATAGGCTTTAATATGGAGTTGGCCCACCCTTTGCAGATATAATAGCTTCAACTCTTCTGGGAAGGCCATTGTGTAACTATGCTACTGTGTCCCTAGCCATTGTGTAACTATGCTACTGTG
>JAODJX010000035.1:2980026-3010397 GCA_026776945.1 Isichthys henryi | reverse complement strand
CCCCAGGCATGCTAACATTATAGGAAGAAGAAAGATTGGGTTTGCTTGCTTGTGATGACAAGACGACTGGGTAGGAGCAGGAGGTGTTGTGGGGCGTTCCCGGTATGCAGTGGTCAGGACCGACCAAAAGTGGCCCAAGGATGGTCAACCGGGGAACTAGCGACAAGGTCATGGGCACCAAAGGCCAGACCGTCTGGTCCCACCTCACAGGAGAGATACTGTACCACAAATGGCAAAAAAAGTTAATGAATACTATGATAGAAAATGTTTACCATGATTTATTGAATTATGTTAAAATTGCACTGAAAACATACATTAGTCTGTTTATTACTCAGTAATTATGGATACAGTTGTAATGTGTCACTAGGGTACCTCTGATAATTAAACATGGCCATGAGATTTGTTAGCCATTTGTTCATTTCTTATTTAAGACCTTGCTGGACGCGTATATATACATGCACATATATACATTCCCAAAATGCCTATGAATGTCTGGCAGGGTCTGAGGAATAGGGAAGGTCTTGGCTGAGCTGTACGCAGATTGTTTTCCGGGGAAAAGAAGAGTCCACAGCTAGTCCCAGAACAGATGGAGACCGAGACCCGCTGAACTGCATTCAATGTCAGCGGCGTGTTCCAAGGCAGCCCCTGAGATCCTGAGGCCTCTCGCAGAGATGAGGTTTTTGGCTCTGTGCAGCAGAGGTTGTAAAAATCATGCAGCCCCGTGAGTGCACATTCCGGGGAAGACGGATAAAATGGAAGAACATACTCTTCGGTGTAACGTGTCTCGCTCTACAGTTTGGCCCAACACTCCCCAAAGAAAAATAATGTGTTTGCATAAATGAGGAAATAAAATTCCAAATTGATTATTTGTGCAAAAGCAACTTGTCCCTTTGAGTCTTATATACCATATTTTTTAAATTAAATTTGATGTTCATGTAAATGAAGTGAAACTACTTTCCACTCAAAAATTAAAAAAAAACAATGACGGTAATAGTAGTGGAATAGTAGTGGAATAGTAATGAAATGATGGTGGTGACAAATGTTTTAGTATTTTTGCATTTTTCTGTTATTCTGCTGCCTCTGAACTCATTGGAAATACAGATACTTTCAAGTGTGGCTGCGTCTGCAGTGTTTAAGTCTGTGGACTTAAGCTACCATGTTTCCGGCCAGAGCTGCAGCCATGCTCTGGATTAACTCTGGGTCGCCTGATTGGTCTTGAGAGCGAAGGGTGAGTGCTGGAGCCAATGAAACCTCTCACTCTTCCTCTTGGGTCTGCCTTCAGATGACCGCAGCAGGTTGTGGTTATGTTCTCTGGCTTTTCTGTCAACATTGTACTCACTGTCTGTTAGTTGGCTTAATGGCCATGAGATCCTCGAATTCTGCCACAAATGCCAAAATTGTGCATATGTTTGTGCAATACAGGCACTGTGGGGTCAGTCCTTTGATCTCATACAAGCACACCCACGTGCGCACACATGGACACACACACCCACACACAGGCACAAACACACACACTTTTCTCAGTTCCGTCTTTAAAAGGTCTCTCGATGGCAGCTGAACATTCATATCACTTTTCATTGGTTGGTTTAAAAACTGAACATGATGTAATACGTTTCCAGGACATTTACAGTATTTAATGTGTTCCATTACACATATTAAAACCCAATGTTGTGCTGCAATGACTTTACATCACTGTTTGTACAAAGTTTATATTATAGAATAGGATACACAAAATTCAGTGGATATAAAGTACAGTATGGATAAGCTAATTAAGTCACATGATACATTTTCTGGTAGCTTGATTGCCATGAGATTCTTGCATTTTGCAACAAATGCCAAAATTGTGCTTATGTTTGTGTGCTTATCTTGAGAAAGATTTCATATTGACAAGAAATTGCCTGCAAGTCCATCCATCCACTTTACACACTTGTCCTATTCAGGGTTGTGGCAGGCAGCAAACCAAAATGGGGTGCCAACCCATCACACTGACACACCATGCACAGATTGGTAACTCCAATTAACCTCAGCATGTTCTTAGACTCTGGGGGGAAAGTGGAGAAATCCCCATGACAACACAGGGGGAACATTGCAAACTCCACACACATGGCGCCATGGCAGAGACTCAGGTCAAACCCAGGTCCCAGAGATATGAAGCAACAATGCGCCATCGTGTTGTCCCCTGTCATTTATAATCAAATTTGCATTTTGTCTAATGGACTGGACGTCAATTAACAGAACCTACCTCCCTGCAGCCAAGCGCCCTCCAGCTAGCCACTCTCCCTCTGGTAATACTCCAGATTTTGGTTTCTGCTGTTTTTTCCCTGTTTTATTTTCCTTTTCCTGCTGTGCCAGGGCACCATAAACACACTTCAGTCAGAACTGAGGGATAGCACTTTACTGCTATTTTGAGCTGAAAGGTCAGTTTGCTCGTCTCCATAGCGATGTAATTTAAGTAGAGCCATTTATCCATGTTATCTATAGCAGACCATAAACATGTACAGAGAATCAGAGGTGCGTAATTCAGGTCCAGAAGGTAAAAGGCCAGACCAAGATTTTGTTTCACCCAACCAGTAGAGTGTAAACAGTCACAGTCACAGAGTACTCAACTGGTTGGGTGCAAATTTGATTATAAATGTTTTGTGGTCGCTTGTGCTACCATGACAATGATTACTAACCCTAACCCTACAGCTAACTTAGTAAATGACAGCCAGTTAGCCTATTCTTTGGATGGTTATTTGGATGGTTCAGAAAACTGACTCTGCTGCCCTCACCGAACTCGATTGGGTCATGTTGTCCGAAACGTGAGCCGGGTGTTTTGCACTGAAGACTAAAACTTCAGATTCACCAGACCATAATAACTTCTTCCTAAACTTCTCATGGTCAGTCACAAGTCCTGGAAAAATACTCATTACGAATGTTGCCCTTTTCAGAAAGGGGTTCAGTTTTGTTACTCTGCCAAAGACTTCAAAGCTGTGTTCTGCTGTAGAACCTGTCGACCTTGGACAGTGCTTTCCCATTTCACCCAAAGAGCTATTTAACCATAACTACTGTTGTATCTGGTCTCTTATTCACTTCACTGAGTGTTTCCCTTCTCGTCTAGTCATTCGGATTGTTACGGAGGCCTGATTTTCATAGCATCTGGATTCTGGATTCTCTTCCATTTACATTTCTCTTTTGCAATGGACTTCATTCTGCTCTTGTTAAGGTCCAAAGCTTTGCCATTCATTTCATAACATTCTCTATTTTTTTTTTTGCTTCCTAATAACTTTGTTCTGAAGTCCCACAGATAGATACCTGGTTTCCATTGCAGTGTGACTAATCTTATCTGCTTCTTTAGCTGAGGGACTTGCACAAAATCAGCCATATTTATTCTCCATTCATGCAATTAAACACTGGTGAATTCCAGCTCAACACAGATTTTGATGTTCTGTCAAAGTGTAATAAAACTCGACTGATTTAGGTGAACATTTATCAAGGTGAATAATGAGAAAAAATTACAGCCCATCAAGGCAGTCCCCGGCATTGTATGCTGTGCTTTCTGGGACAGGCTGTAGGATCTCCATAATCCTGAACTGCATAAGTTGCATTCAATCCTCAGTTCTCTTTCACAGAAATAGGACACATTCGACCGAAGCTGAACTTCACTATCATGTTTTTGCAGTATATTCCATTTGACCATGTCCCCAGAACCCTTTGGTAAAGAATCCTGCCAAATTCAACCATATTTTCCTGAGGATCATGCCATTACCTTTGTCTTTGTCAACGAATCAACTGTAACCCTGTTTATACTCTTGACTCTGTGAGCCTAGTTGACGCTGTTTCAGAACAGCCCACAACTGCCTTTTAACTCATTATTCAAAGCAGGCCATGCTGTCCTATTCTGAGCCTATAGATTAAATATAAAATGATGGTGAATCAACATGGCGAACTCAGTCCTCCGGGGTGAAGAGCAGCTGTTCTCCACTTTGCCGAGTCCCACTGTTGGTTGGCTCTTTCTGTCCGGCCACAGGAGGAGATCCAGCCGCACCTCTGTGGCACTGTACTTCAGGAAGTTTGCCTCTCAGCTGTTCCCATCTCCTGAGACCTAAGGGTTAATGAGAAGATGTGGAGCAGTTCAGTGGTTGTTTAATCCATCCCAGGTGTACGAGCCTAGATGAGGCAGGTAACTATTCTGGTAACTCTTGATTTTCTTGGTCGAAATGGTGCTGAACAGACAACTTGTCACTTTTCCTGAATCTGCTGTTTCCTCTAATTAATGGACTGTCACAGTCCCACCAAATTTATTTTTTAGCGTTCTCAAGCCCACAAGAAATCTTTAGCGATCTCAGCATTAATTTATAAATATACGAAATTGTATAATCTATAATTACCTCCAAGCTGATGTTAAATAGATCTGCGGATTTATATTATTGCACCAGAAGTGCTACCTAAAAATGTGAAGCGGAAACTGTGATGTAAAGAAAAAAAAGAAAAACTATTGCTTCCACATGTCAAGCAGATCTAAAGGGATATCAGGATGCTGGAGGATGGAAGAGGGGAATTTTATTGGCATCCTTGGGTTGTGATGAGTCAGCGAACTGGGCAAATACAAAATACAACCGTTATTTTCCCTAATGAAAAACGAAGCAAAGAACCAGACCATTGCTCTCTCTCTCTCTTCCTTCCCCCCCACAGTAATCCTATTTGATATAATTATCAATTGCTTACAAATGGCGAAAGGGCCTCGTCCCGCCACAAAATCATCTACCTGCTCCCTTGAAGAGAGACAGGCGTCCCACGTGATTTATTATCAACGGAAATGTGCAGGTGCGCAAAAGCTACTAAGTCTCATTTCTTTGAGATGATTATGCCCATAAGAGAGCTGGGTGATATGGAGAGGAGCCACTGTTTTTTTGTTTTTTATTGAGTTATTAACGATGAAAGCCAAGGGGGCAGTTAGACACTGTATGTGCTGTGTCTTGCATTACCATAGCTGCCTTCTCCAGCAACTATTTTCCATATCACCAGTAGCATTGCCTTTTATTATACAATAGAGACTCTCCTCTGACATAAAACAGTAATATGAAATGTAATGCGTTCCGGGGAGCAAATCGGTTTTTGTTTAGTCTCTTTGATGATAATTCCTATCAGGAATAGCTAATGAATCGCATTAGCCAGCCTCTGGGGTTTCTGTGCAATAAATGCTGAAGAGCAGGCCTGGGGTCCCGAATCTCATGGACTCTCATTGGAGCCTAGGGGCCTGGGGTCCCGATTCGCACGGACGCTCAATGGGACCTGGGGTCCCAGCTTGCGGATACTCAGTGGGGCCAAGGGTTCCCGGTTCTCGCGAACGCTCAGTGGGGCCAGGGGTCCCAGTTTGCGGATACTCAGTGGGGCCTGGGGTCCCGGCTCGCACGGATGCTCAGTGGGGCCAAGGGTTCCCGGTTCTCGCGAACGCTCAGTGGGGCCTGGGGTCCCAGTTTGCGGATACTCAGTGGGGCCTGGGGTCCCGGCTCGCACGGATGCTCAGTGGGGCCTGGGGTCCCAGTTTGCGGATACTCAGTGGGGCCTGGGGTCCCGGCTCGCACGGATGCTCAGTGGGGTGTAACTGAGTGGGAAAATTCATTGTGTAAGTAAATGAGCTGGGCTGAGATGTCTTTCTTAAGCAGAAAATGGCAGAAGTTGTGTGCCACTCAAAGACTGCCCTGCTGAAGGTTTAATTATAATTAAGAAGCTAGAAGAAGCGCGTCTTTGGCATGTTTAGGAAGCCAAATGGTATGAGTAATCATAGGTGAAAGATGGAGTGTGATTCTCTGCCATTCTGTTTCAGGCTGGCTGCATTAGTCACGACTCTTTGAATGACTCAAATACTCTCCGGAATTCTCATAAATTACTCCGCATTTATCTTCTCGTCTAATTTATTTTTGAAAAACTAGTTGGAGGCTTTGCTGAACACAGATCCACTGCAGCCACACTTGCCTTAAAAATTAGATACGTTTAACAGAGTACCGACGTTTTTTGGGATAAATCGCCGCATGCTTGAAACGCCTGTATGATTTTGGTCAAAGTGTATTGTTGGGGGGAAAAATAAAATCTACTCTGAATAATTTCTTGCTGAATCGAAATGGAAGCATCCTGTAAGGGTTTATGTCTGCAGGGGGACCTTCAAGTTTTGATGTGGGCGGTGGATAGTGAGAAAGAGACTCTTGTCCTATCAGCGACAGACTGTCGAGGGGCTTATATCACAGTAATTGACGTTCACATGTGAGCAAGATGGAACTGTGAAGGAGACTGTACAGATTTTACGCATGAAAAAAGCAAATAACATTGCAATCTTGATGAAGCTGGCTTGCATTTGAAATACATTCTTCTCAATTATACCTCTTCCTCATGTACGTCCTTTTACCCTCCTCCGTCTGTTCTGCCTGCCAAGCGGTCTCATCCAGCTGTCCATTCAGCTCTTAACAACATCCATTTGCAAAATTATATAAATAAGATCATGCTTTACGCTTTTAATTAATGGCTTAAATTCTGTTCAGATCTGAATGTCGGGATGTTCTGCTCTGTATAAAGAAGGGATTATTGGGGGCATTTCTTAGGTTCCAAGCTAAGATTTCATGCGTGATATGTATAAAAGAGGAAGGCTAGAGTGAATCAGTCACAGACGTACCCGCAGGTTTATCGTCACAAGTCAAAGTTAACTCTTTCTGTGCAGGATGTTTATTAATAGCTACAGAGTATGGAACAAGACGTTAGCCACTCTCTGTATTAGGACTGTTAATTGCATGGCATTTGATAATTCTGTTCGTCATTATGAATTGAAAGTAGCAGTTTCATGTGTAAGTTTAATAATAAAAAAAAATAACAGACACAGCGGAATACGAACCGAAAAGCCATGTCTGGGAAGTCTGATTTCTTTAGGTTAGACATTTTTTTGGCTATTTTCCGAAAAGGGTAATGTACAACAGAGATTGGGCTTTATGTAACTGTGCGTGCAGTAATATCAATGTAGTTCGCTTGGTTTTGATTGGTTCAAAAAAGATTGTCGATAAGTACACCATATTTACATCAGAGCGGGTGCTTCGGTTAGTGTAATGCTTGTTGTCCATTCAGGTGATCGATTCATTATGATATCATCAAGAAGCATTGACGTAAAAACGTTTTCACTAAGCCCGTCATTTATGGATGAATGGCAACGTTTATTGGGAATCCCCATGAACCAGTTCTCCTATTCAAGATTTGGTTTCCATGGTAAAATGGTATATGTTAACTTGGCTAAAAGCTGAATGCAAAGGAAAAGCTTTAAATCGACAGATTCGTAATCGGAAAAGATTCGTAATCTACATTGTGAGTTGAGAATGATATATCATGGCTTTGGTATCATTCTGATTATTTTTTAACTATATTGAATAACTGAAAGTCTAAGACGTGTAGCAGAATATTACAGGCAGAGGGGACATAATCAGTGATGCATGGTGCTGAGGAGAAATCCTACTTAAAATCCAAAAAAGATACATGTTAGCTGGGTAGCTATTCCTTCTGGAAACTCTTATCTTCTTCAGGGACAGTGTTACCATCAATATTTGCTTAGAGAATAAGCCTTGTCTCCAGCTGTATTCCATAGTGCAGTGAGTAGCATCTTCTGCTAACAATGGGTTGGTTGTGGGTTCCAGTCCCAGGGAGTAAATTGTAACCCTTCCCCTATTATAAGTTTCTTTGGATCAAAGCACTATGTTATCATCCTGCCCCTGCACAGAATGCTGTGGTTTGAAGTGATTGGTTTTATTTTGCCAAGGATGAGAATGACCATGCAAACCAAAGGAGATAATAGGCGTCCCTGCAAAAGCTTAGTTATATAGCTAATAAACCAAACACACAAGGCTGTGTCCTCTTGGTCTCCGATTGTCAGACAGATGTTAGCAGGCTACAGATTTGACATCTATTATCTGTTTCTCAGCATGTGTACTGTTCTGTACTTTTGAAGACGGAGGAAAGTTTTTAATTAATGATTTACAATGTCCCATCTCTTACATTATTCAAGAAGGCGAACTGTTTGGGTTTGGAATTTAAAGTGGTAATATTTTATTTTTTTGCCAAAGAAAAAAAAAAAGAAAAATCAGGCCTCACACACTGAAACGGGATGTAAAAATCACACAACTGGTCCAGTGTGATGGACTCACACCTCCAGAATGGTGCATTTCTGTGTGTGATGTTTGCATCTTTCCTTGCCATGTGGGGTCTCCAGTTCCCTCACAGTATCCAAAGATGCGTGGTTTAGGGGAATCACTGTCTCTGAATTGCCCATTGTGTGCTTGGCATCCCAGTTTGGCTGTCCCATACCCCTCCACTTTCTGGTATAGACTCAAGACTCGTGGTGACCTTGCAGAGGATAAGCAGGGATGGAAAACGGGTGGATGAAAACATTATTATGGTTCTGCAGCAGGAGGTATGGAGTTAAAATACCAGAATTATGTTGAAAACAGCAATTATCATAGCATTCATCTGTAACACTGCTGACCTAAAATGACACAGCAGCCACTGAAAATGGGCTATCTGGAATGCCTTGTGATGGCAGGCATAGCAAATATAAAAATATGTAAATATTCAAAATCATTTTCAGCTAAAACTGAATATGAAATTTATTCCTCCATCTCTTGAAGTAGCTATTCAGTCTCTGTTGAATTTAGTTCAATATAATAAAAACCTGTAATGGACATAAATCTCCCAGGACAACCTCACAATGCTTGACTTTTAAAATAGATTTTTTTTAGTGGTTTTCATTATACTTTGTAGATATGTACGTTTCAATATTTCTGACTGAATAAAAATAGCATTTTGCTCATATTGTAGAAAAGTCATAATGAGAAAACATCTTAGATTGCGCAGAACATTCTGGAAGGTAAAACAAAAAGCTTCCCTGCCTTGAGTCATCATAGCAGTTAAATTTAGCCAATTACTTTGCATACATATGTATCAATGCACTCCATTTATAAAGTCCATTTATAATTTCGAGTTACAAACTCTCAGTGTCATTTTGGTAAATTCTTGATGTGTTTTGCCCTCTTCGTAACCAGATGACCATCTCGAGAATGAGAGCAAGATCCCCATGGCTTCGAGAGCTGCTTCTGACAGTGATTAGAATCTTCTGTCCCTTGCTGCAAGATTTGTATTAATTGGTTCTTTCTTAAATGACATCCACCCCCCCAACCTGAGTAACATGGAAGCCACACTTAGTGCTAGAATTGATCTGATTCTCTGAATCATTATCAAATATTATTGCGTGTTCTTCACTAATACTATATGCACATAGAAACAACTGCCTGACACCTAAAAAAAAACCTTGCAGAAAAATTGCCAAATGAGCGATGAAAACGGATTTCTAGGTTACACTCTGCAGTACTATAATTCGTTTATAAACGCAGATCACTTACACCAGAAGTCTGTTGATCTTTTATCTGCCTGTTTTCTATTGTCATTTCACAAGATTACCGAACCTTCCCCATACCCTATATTTCCTTAAAAATTATGATTATTCCAGAGAGTCTTGCAAAAAGTTATTATTTTTTTTGATCATTAATGCCATAATTTTGGGGAGAGTGTCACATTTCACCATAGCTTGATCATACATTATGGCCAAATACTGAAGGCTTCACGAGTTCATTGAAAGGTGCAAAATTAACTTGCAGTGTCATAACTTGAAATAATAGAACAGCAGGTTCAAACAATGCAGCAATGACCTGAAAAAAAAACGCAAAGTCTAAAAATAATCACCGAAAGTCTGATACCAAACTGTCTTATGGGCATCGCAAACTCGTGGTGATTCATGGTTAAAATTCTACACACTATCCCATATACAACTTGAAATGAAATATTTCAGCGCAATTATTGAATAATACAAATGACAGTTCAGACCAAGTTAATGATTAAAGTTATTCTGCTGTATCGATTTCCATGTACTTTGATTTAATAAGATGATGGCAAGTTGTGAAACATCAACAGGCAATGAAATGAATTTTCTTTCAGTGATTCTGTGGCGAGAAGCTCTAACTGCAGAGTTGGACATTTTGGCCCGGAAAAAGCACATCGAATATTGCAGAATGCAAGTATTAAAATCAGGTTGGACATTCTAAGGTTTGATCAGTTCCAAGCTAGCAAGCTGAAAGGTCCACCAGTGACTGTGGGGACGATCTTCCATTTCTGCGGTTTAAGCTTTGACGTATCATGAGACGTCCAGATACCCACAAGTTGCGTAAAGCAAACTATCCTCATTCCCTTCTAGTCTCTGGGATGGGAAAAAAATGTTACAGCCTAAAAATAAGGCGAGATAGGCCACTCCAGTGCTCTGTAAATCTTCTCTTATGTTGAATACCAGTTGACACACTTGTGACAGTCTTCTTCTGATGTTTCAAAGGGAAAAAAACAAAAGAAATATGGCCGTTCATACTGTAGTCTGAAGTCCTTTTCTGTACCGCAGCTATAGCAGGGCATGATATAGCGAGTGTGCCTCTCTGCTGATGAGGTGTAATACTGCCATGTGCTTTAAATTAAAGCTTCTTTTTCAGAGACACAGGGAGTAATTATTCCCAGTGCCAGCGATTCCCAGTGGAAGGCCCTGACCTACCCTGCACTTTGGGAATAGAATTCAGCCTTTCCCTTATGCATCGATTTCCTGTTCAACACAAATTAACTGTTAATGTTGTATGTGGGGAGATGGAAGAACTGTGAGCTAAGGGGAAATGTGATGCACAGCAGTTTTTGAGCACTACTGCAGAAAAAGGGCACCTTTCGTTTTAGCCATGATAGTCGTAGCAAACGAATGGTGTCTGTGATGCATCGTGTTTAACACGTGTTGCCCTGAACATTAGCTGTGTTTATGGTTGTTATCTCTGGCTGAACTTTAAGAGGACACCATGTGCGGTTTGATAACGGCAAAGTACACACTTATATCACCGCTTTCAGCGTAGTGAGTTTTGTTCATCTATAGTGGGGTTTTTTTTCAGTATTTAACCAGCTAAATGTCATCACATGGATTCAGGTATTGGTGAAAAAAAATGCAAAGTATATTAGCAGAGATAAATTACCATTTTGTTTACAGTGAGCATTGACTTTTACAGTTTGAACTCACTGTAAAGACCATACATTAAATAGAATCTGTGTTCACTATACTACACTATACTATGCTACACTATGTTATGATATGCTATGCTATACTATACTATACTATGCTATGCTATGTTATGTTATATGTCTTCTGAGAGTAACCCCCCATCTATACCTTCTAGGGCTGTGTCAGGAGAAAGATGAGGCAACATCATTTATGTTTCATTACAATTGTTTACAGCACAACTAATAGAAAGTTAAAAGCTTGCATGTATGGTACGTTGTATATGTTTTCACAACTGTGAAATATATGTCTGAAGCTTCAGTTCTGACACACCACAGGAAGCATGACAAATCTTATAACCTGTTTAAAAATGCAAAAGAATGACAGTGTTTCTATTGAAATTGATTTGCATCTGAGCCCGTTATCCATGAAGGGTATTGAAATATGAAAGACACTGTTTCCCCATTTGAGAAATGGAGAAAGGCTTCACAGACCAAGCAATTCTCACTTTTGGTTCTGCAGAGGTGAGTCTAATAAGACAAAATGTACCTGTTTTAGATTATGCCAACTCATCAATGCCACATAATCAACACAATGTGTAACATACATAAGGATTTTCCGTATCAATTTAACAGATTTGGACTATTTTACCATGATTAGGTATTTTATGACTCATATACAGATTTGATTAATAGAGTCTGCACAGCATGTTTTATTCCTCTACACACCTTACAGCTACAATGCTTAAAACTGGGGTCAATAGAATTACAAAATTACAGCTCTGGAAAGCCCCTGTCTCCAGGCTTCCTGGTTTGGTTCTTACCGCAGCTCTCTGTGTGTGGTACTCACACATTCTTCCTGTGTTCATGTGGGTTTCCTTTGGTTACTCCTGGTGTCTCCAAACTGGCGTTAGTATAATTTTAATTTTTGAACTGTTTTGGTATTTATAGTTTAAAAAAATAGGTAAATATTTTCACGAAAAAATTTTTTTTAAATGATATTTAGTTTAGAGCAGTGTTTCCTCAGGGACTCACAGCCGGTCCATGTTTTTGCTCCCTCTGAACTCCCTGCCACACAGTCCACGTTGTTGCTCCCTCCCAGATTGGGAAACACTGATTTAGAGTCTCAAGTATGTACGAAAAATAAGTGTCTTCGAATTCAGGATTCTCCCTGCCTTAAGCTATGCTCCAGGATAGATAATTATATACTACCAAGACGTAACTCACTAATTTCAAGCAAAACCAACAAACCCATTTATTAATCAGCTTTTTAATCATTGCTTTTCAGTCTCCTCCAACCTTCTTAAACTAAAAGGTGACAATGCCAAAAATAACAAAATGGCGAGAGTTTCAGCCAGTTACAAAACACAGAATTCTGTAATATTCAAACTGTTCTTCCAGATGGAGTGTATTGACAGCTGTATTGTCAGACACACTGCAACCACCTCACACAGAATCTGGGAAAGATCCGCAATTAAATTCAGTAATTAAGATTCCAATGTGAACACTGCCTGCCACTTTCCATTGGCAGGAACACGGGAGCCGTGGATTAAGTTGGGTGTGGAGGTTGGGCCTGGAGACACAGGCGGTAGACCGGGCAGCATCCCATTAGAGTTGTGTTTGCCTGGCTGAGGTGTACAGTTCCATTACGAGTTATCAGGGTTTAATCTAGGTCAGTGGGAGGCTTGAATATGCATGGTGTGTAAAATGTGGGCTTCCCCTCTCTGAGTTCTGTGAGGTGCAGGTGTTCATTGTGCATGACGACTAAAGACACAAAGACTGGGAGACTCAACGTTTTAAAGTCACCTAATAGCTTGGAAGATGGCGTATACATTAGATCTTGACTCTCAATAGCCCATAAATAAGTGAATTGGACAGCATTCTGACTGGTATATGCAAAATCTGTAACATTTCCTTAAGGTGCAATATGGTTTGATCATTAGCAATGACGCGTGTACAAATCATGGGTCACATGAATGCTGTCAGTTCTCCCACTGACTGAGGGTCAGAACCATGTCTGTCATCCTTCACAACTGAAAAAACAGGCACAGAAACAGCTGTTCCTGTTTCTAAGCGGAAAGGCACGGGGGGTATCGGTTAGCATCTAACCACATTGGTAACGATCTATTACTGGGCAAACGACGAGGTGATAGTCGTCGGGTGACCAGCCTCGTTGCTGAATAGCTTCCATATGTCAACTCTCGAGCTCAGCTCTTGACACGAGATGACATGTTAGAGGTTGTCAGCTTTTCTTAATTTTTGTAGATACTTGAGACTCTAAATCAGTGTTTCCCAATCTGGGAGGTAGCAACAACGTGGACTGTGTGGCAGGGAGTTCAGAGGGAGCAAAAACATGGACTGTGTGGCAGGGAGTTCAGAGGGAACAAAAACATGGACCGGCTGTGGGTCCCTGAGGAAACACTGCTCTAAACTAAACAACATTTTTTTTTTTTTTTCGTGAAAATATGCACCTATTTTTTAAAACTATAAATACCAAAACAGTTCAAAGGTTAATAAACATTAAGTGCAACTACAGCTAATTTTGAGCATTAAATGAAATAAAGCAAGTCTGAATTCATACACGGACAAATTTCTAGTCTAGTAAGACATTACCTTTTAGATGAGAATAAACAATTATCCAACAGTTTCAAGGTTTGTTTCATAGCAACAATTCTCATTAACAGCTCCATCATTAAGGTCTATATTCAGCACAGTACCCTTGGGGTGGGGAGAGAGCAGAGAGATGTCTAACACTGATAGGTTAGAGAAGAAGGATGAGAAGATAGGAGGGGAGGGATATCGAGGAACATTTAAATGGTAAAGGGACCTGGAAAGGCAAATGCTGATAAAATAAATAGGCACACTTTACACAATCTGAAACTAAGTGTCTCATTGCATTTACCATCCCCAGAGAGCTGATATTCGGCCAAACTGACAAGGTCAGGCTATTGTTGGAGGTGATGTTTCTACCAAGGTTAAGTCAAATTGGATCAGCGATAATGCACTAGGAATGGACTCTGATGTCCGTGGTGAAAGAACAGCCAGTGGTTTGGAAAGCATGAGGAAATGTGCTCTACTGTCTGTCCCCATCTTTGTCTCTCAAATATCCTAGATGTGTTGAGAAAACAAGCTCACCTACTGCGGAATAGCAAGGGAAGGATATTACTAAGTCTGCTTCTAGTTATTCCCCGATTTGTGCTGCCTATATCCACAAATAAATCCATCAGTATGGTACATAACCGACTCTGGACAAGTTCTCATTTCTCCACACTGAGGGCTTTTGTCCAAAAGACCAAAGTTACAGCACTAAAATATCTAAGTTTGAAACCATTGCAACCACATTACATTTCGTCTCCATTAAAAACCAAACGGTCAGTTTGTCTGGACAATAGCAGACACATACTGGGAGATAAGACGTTTTTCAAATGATGCTTGTCTCGCCTTGGATGTATTGGCATTATTTAAGCGTTTTAGAACATGAAACAGTACACAACTGTGTTGGCATGTTATCATTCACATTTCTTGTCCAGTGTCCCATAAGGAGCACGAATTAGGATTAACGTAAGCGTTTGATCTGCTGATGTTCACTGAATATTTTATGTTTCAAACCCTGCACATGTTTCACCAATGACAAGTGAAGAAAAAATTATTAGATTTTTGGCCTTGGTTCAGGAGATGACCTGTAGGCCAAGGCTTTGCCAGTGTGCTGCAGCCTGAAATCTGCATCACCTTTACACTGTTGCCGAACAGGTTTTCCTAGTATCACAGTGCATACAGAGCGAGGAGCAGCTTTCGGCAGAAGTTTAGCACCATTGCCCACCTGCGATTCCTGTCAGGCTGTTGCTATAGATATCCTGAGAGAGAGAGAGATACAACTCCCTCAGTCTATCCCTTAGCCTACCAAACTGCTGTTGAGTCAAGGCACATTCATCTTGAGAAAAACCCTCTCAACCTAATGAGGCAAGTGTCCCTCTATTGTGGGCATTTATACCTCGGCAGCAATAGAGCTGACACGCCCCATGTGCCACACGCAGTTATCCCACACTTTCTGCTCTTTCTGTTGTTTCATTCTGCTCTACAATACAAAGTCACGGTGGCCCCATTCTATTCTTAAATACAGCGACCTGCTACGACCCAGCACTTCCAGGCCATGGCGGGTGACAGACACGTGCCTAATATGAATTTATGAATTAGCTGACAGATTTAAAAAAAAAAAAACACACACACACACACAATTAGCTGGATTGTCTGGTGGTCGTGTTCCTCTAAAGAGGAACCGCCAACGTTAATGACTAAATGATGTATTGTGTCCAGCGAGATAACATGTTGTCACCCACCAATAGCTACCTAATCCAGGGCTCCCTTCTGCCCTCATTCCTAATTACCAATGAATCAGTCCTACCAGTGACAGTCAATTTAATCTTCTTGCTAATTAAAGCTCTCATCACCAGATCTTTCCTCACAGAGTGATTCCTATGTGACTGTTACAGGGAAGCTTTGGAAAAAGTGATGTATGTGAGTGTGCACTTATACACTGTGAACAAATGGATGTCTGCTCTAGTAATCAGGGTAATAGTGGTTCGGACAGAGAGACTAACATCAAACTTCTTTGCCTCCTCAAACTGCAGCTTAATGGGAACAGCTACTGTATCTGCTCACTAGTAACTCAGATTTTCTTAAATGCCAATTGTGTTTACTATGAATTGTCACTTAGACATGCATTGCACTTTGGAAGAATGGTCTAAATATTAACAATACAAAATTAAAAATGTAAACAACTGCAATAAAAAAAAAATAGCAGTAAAGAATGTTGTGTACAACAGGTATTAAATTTCATTATATCAACTGTGCAAAATAACAAGAAACAAATTCTAAACTATACAATAATTTCACATTATAACCCCTGGTGTTAATTATCAGGGGCGCTGAAGATTGGGCCCCTGAAGTGATATCTAACCCAGACCAAATTTTTTAGGGCTCCTGTCACTCTTGGAATTGTCCTACCGTCCCCAAACCCCCCAACACACACACCTTGCAGCTCCTGTTAAACATAATTGATTTTTATTTGCAGAGTTACTTATAGGAAATGTAACTGCAATATGTCAATGATATTTGTGCTGTGGTGCTTCCCATTAAAATGTCATGAAATCCCAATTTTATTTTAGATTTTAAAAACTACACCATTAGGCCTACCTAAATAATAAATGAAATTTAATTTTGTTAGGTAAAATGAGTACGGTACGGTATCACATAAGGCTATGTTCAATTGGTAAAAATGCTGAATTATCAATGATATAACAATAGGCCCTGCATTTTGTGTATTCCGTTAACACTCCTGTTTTCTTCATGGCAACGACTATTTTTTCTGTTTATATAAATGAAGGCGTACTGTCACTAATAAACGTTCAAACTAACGTTTTAAAGATAAGGAAGCCGATAGGTGCGGGACTGCGCCTGAAAACGCACGCAGACCTTTAAAGCTGGCTTTCCTGATTCGCGTTTCATTCCATCCCGCCAAACGGCTTTCAGGGAGGCTGGCCGACGTTGGTTTTGGAGGCGTGGGGATCGGCATGACTTCATCACGTAAGCGAGAATGGAAGAGCTGAGGGGAGCGGAGGGGAGGGGAGGGGGATGAAAGGGGAGGTGGGCTGTCTATGACATCACCCTTCTGCCTTCCGCGCGGCCAGCTGTGCTTCCTCGGCGCGCGGATGAGCAGCGCTCGTGCTGTATCACACACGAAGAGCGAGCGACACGCGCTACCGGGGGATTTTCAGCGCCGTGCAATACTTAGCTGTACCCGGCTTTTTGGGATTTGCTGTGGGACGCATATATGCAGGATTATTTATTTGTTATTTAATCAAGAAGATGTGAGAGCCATATATTTGTGCAGAACGAAGAGGGAAAGGAAAACCGTCATTCATAAAGGTAAGGACAGTTGCTTTCTGTAAGTGGGGGTGATTGTGTTAGGGGGTCTTGACTGTATTCACGGTATTTTTCTTTTATTGTCATATATTTCCTTTGATCGAAGCCATGCCTTTACTAGTGTTCAGGTCATGCTTAGTTTGCTGGTAGTGTCTTTCTCTTACTTTCCTATATAGTTATCCGACTTCGTCGTTCTGTGGAAACAAGTCCATCATTAGAAGTGTGTGGCTGCGTATGCCGTGTCCCTTGTGCGATTGAGACTAATATTTGACGGCACTGAGTTGGCGGGGTTAAGTTCGTGCTGATACTGCAAATGTGTTGGTACATGGTGACAGCGATTGTAGGCGATTCTCCTGCCTCCGTAGTATATTCAGAACGGCATTGTTCATTGAGCATTACACGAAGTACCAGGCACTTGTGATTGATTGTATTTAGATCTACCCCCGTCTGATGTTGAATCTGTGGCGTTTCAATAACAAAAACGCATTACTAACCACATTCATTCTCAAACACAGTCATATAGCCTAGAAATATACCGATAGAAGCCTTTCAGTGTGTTCAGGTAATTTACTTGTTGAAATATTTGATTCTGAACACTAATGAAAGTTATTGTATTATTATTGCAGTTAGACATAACATTTACCATTTTGCATATTTTATTATTTGTATTGGTATAGTATGCTTTTCATATTTATATTTTGTATGTTTACACTGAAATGTTATTTGCCGATTGATAATTAGTTATTGTCATTGTCGGATCGCTGTCAGTTGTTGTAAGCAGTATTTTTTAACTTTGTATGTTCAGTATTGTATCGTGGCCACAAATGTGAATTATAATTTACGCATCCGACAGCAGCTATTCAAGCGCTCGGGTTTAATGTTTCCATCACGTTATATTAATACGACCTCACTGAATCAAACTGTCAAACACTTTTCCCTTTTTAGTGCTTATCACGTGGATATTTTATTTCTAGTTTGATATTCATGAACGGTTCGGTCCCAACTCTGTTTCTGTAGCATAACTTAATTCGCATGTTTATACATCACTATACAGTTCAGCGTCTGATTTCTTAAATACTGTTATTAATTTCTGGATTTTTAATGATTTATATTGTATTATGTGGTGGGCACATACTCATTATGAAGAATAGATGGTTGAATATGTGAAGCAATACAGGTTCCGTTCTTATTTCACATTTTCCTCCATCGCCGACTTGTGTGGATGAAGGCTACTTGTCATTTAGATTCCGTAAAACAAGACCCACAAAAACAACCAGATTCGGAATACCTTACTTGCTTTGTGATTTAAAAAGATTAAATAAGTACCGAGCGAAATTTGTCGAAGGTATGTGCACGCAGCCTCCAGGGTAAAGCGTTGACGAATTTAGATTTGGTTCAGATTTTACCGCGACTTTTTGCCTTAAGGCCACGTATCTGGATTTATTGTCTAGCGTATTGCTTTTTTTCTAGGGAACACGGGCATTAGTCATTTAAGAAAAAAAAATAGTTATTTAAGAAAAAATGTATATTCATTCATATATCGCGCCGAAAGCCTCTAAAACCGGCAGTTGGGCATTTGCGTGATTTGTTGTAGGTTATTTATTCGACTAGTCGTTTTTAGAAATATCGTCGTTTTCTTACTAAGTGTCGATCTGCTGGACACGCTGCACTGTTGTTTTGGAGGATTTTCTAAGTGCAAAAAATGTTGGATTATATTATAAGGATGCTGAATTGTTGCATTTGAAAGTGATTGTATCTGCTTATGCGCAATTATTTCTGCCTCTCTCTCTCGCTCACCCGCTCTCTATTTCTATATATAAAAACTTGCGTGTTTGTGTGTGTGTGTGTGTGTGCGCGCGTGTGTGTATGTGTGTGATTGTTCTGGCGGTGTTGTATGCCAGATTGGATATAATATGAGTTAACGTTCGCCTTGCGAGGCTGCATGGCCCCGGACTGTTTAAGAAAATTGGTTCATTCGTTTTCTCTCAACCTGCGGTAATATAGTTATTGGCTTTTTTTATGATGCTTGAAAATAGCTTACGGGTTTGCACTGCAGTGTAATCTCATCATGTTTATAACGTTACTTTGTTTTACAATTTCCCATTATGTTTCATCACATGAAATCGTGACATAAAGGCGCTCTCCCGTGTGGTATTACCCCATGGCACTGTATGGGATGGCATTTTGGGTCCGCTACGTGCTGGACAGCTCCCACCGCGCCCGTCATCACATAGCACCAAAGACGTACGGAGCTTAAAGTACAGCTCACACTAACCCTATTCCGTCTTAATCTAATTTGGTCACTGGTGACTTTTTTACGATCTGTGAAGTAATCAGATTCCTAATCACGTATTATTAAGATACGGCTTCCTTAAATACACCTACTCAACCGGCGGTTGCTCACAAACTGTACCCTTACTGCCTGTTTTACCGTTACATTGTGAATTTTACAAATATGTTTGCTGCTAAATGCACACTTTTGCATATAGCCTACCATAATTTACTTTTCAATCATGGCATTAATTTCACAAGCATTCCTACATGAACCACGTCTGGAATATGTGTATTATTTCACTGGTGATATAATTGCTAACTCATATATACGGTTTTCAGATTATGCGTGCCACCTGTAAATGCTGTGTTACCATACTTATTTGATTTAAAATAATGCGTATGAACTACCGTATGTGAAACAGAGGGGCCGCGCCGCGTGCTTGGGGGTTTCTGCGCTCCGTCTCTATTGACTTTATAGGTTATTGACGACGGGGTTTCATCGATTGCTTCCCCGTGAAATATTTTGAGAAATAAACAGTTATAATGTATTGTAAATATAATGCATACTAGACCTATTTGTCAACATTAATATTAATCGTGTCGTTCGACCACATTTGTATTACAAACTTGCTTTTAATATTACAAAAGCCTAACGGATGTGCTACGATGGACCGTAAAGGAGACGGACGTTCAGTACTTTCTAATGCATAGTTGTTCTTCCCCCGAGTGAAAGCAATTTCTCTCTCAGCAAAACTGATGAAGTTTGTAACTCCTAATATGTTTCTTAGCTGATCCTATGACTTGTTTTGGCGGCTGCGCCGTTTACGTTTTCCACGGGGAGACAGTTCAGTTTTAGCGGTGAAGTTTTTATGTGTACGCAGTTTACGGACCTAGAAGTAATAAATACTTATTTTCATTTTCCGTGATATCGACGCTTAACTCTGCCTCCCGACGCGCTTCTTGGCGTTTGCATGCATTTTGTCTGGTCATCCACACCGTATGAAGAATACATCGTTATAGCAACGGCGTTTCTCAAGGCTGAAATAACAATCGGGACTTCTACGAAAGGAGTATATCATTATGAAATATCGTAGAAGATTTGTTTTCTTGACCCGTTGTTTTTGTTTAAGAAAGAGTGTATAATATTAAACATATCTGATTTAGCGGTGGCCATAATATCTGCTTTGGCTGTGGTTAAATGTGTAATAGTCCATACCTAGAATATTTTCTTGGCGTTCCAGTGTGGCTTTGTTGTTGTGTTCGTTTTGCAGCTTTAAAAAAATAATAATGAAAGAACTACTAGTATGAGACTGACGCTTATTTTGGACTGTGAGCTGAGGGGATACCAACACTGGACAGAGATCACCATTCCCAGCCAACCATTAAGCAGCATCACCTGTGGTTGTATTTGTGGCAGCTGGTTGGTGTAGCCCTGATACGTGACTTGGTCCCACGCACTGTCAGCGTCTACTGCCCACCTGCAGCCCTCCACCCCTGTCACCGCTCGCCTGTACACTGCTGAGTAATTTGCATCATGCCTGCTATATATCCCAGCGTCTGGTGGATCCGGCATGTCATAATGCAAAAATAGAGCGCTTTATTTTGGCTGCAACATTATCCAAAGAAACAGCACAAACTTCGTGACATAAAACATAAATCATGGACTTCATGCAAATTCACATTGCTCAAGGTGTGTCAGCTTTGATTACCGGGAGAGAATTTGTTAGTCGTCCTTTAAATTAGCACCCCCGCCCCCCCATAGAATCTGAATTTCTAAGTAGGAAAATGTTTATGGTAAAATGTTCCGCCCTCCCTTAAAGACACCATCGAACCCTCTCAGCCCTAGAAAGAAGAATCCTTTGCAGTAGGTACTGAATGGACCATGCATGTATTATGATGAAAGATCAGTGGTGACAGGATGGTAGGTTAGCTTTTGGCTAATCCACTCTCAGTAAACACTACAGTGGGCTAATCTAGTTAATAGATTCGGCTAAAATAAACCTTTAAGCTGCATTTATGGAAAATTTCTAGATATCAGACCTCTTTTAGACTAGAACATTTGTTTTTCTTCTTCTGGCAGACCTGTTGTATAAAGCACACATGGACAAGAAAAGCACCTGGATTTGCTAACGACCTCTGAAAATTCAACTTAATCTTGACATGCTAACGCTGCAGGCATATTTTATTTATCGGAGCACGGCGGTTAAGTAAATGCTCTTAGTACGTAACTGCAGCTGCAGGTAATTAGCTGGGTTTTGCACACAATCGAGGTGTTTGTTTTTTTGCATTTTATCCCAATCTGTCAATTAGCAGCTTTGCTGCCTCCCTCCTGAACACTCAGCACCCTTTAACAGACTACTTTGGAGTGGGGGGGGGGGAGGGGGGCATGAAGACGTACCTACTCAGCCCCCACTTGTTTTCCCCTAACAGGCTGCAGGCTTCATCAAGCTGCCAACGTGCTTGATGCTCAGTTCCGCCCACAGGTTCACGGGCACCCGGCCAGCGTCCCCGTCCAGCAGTGAATGATGGGAGAGGGACCCAGGCCTCTGACCCAGCCAGAACAGGGTCCCCTCATCTCTGGGCCCCCTTGGCACGGATGGCTAATATGGCACCTTGGTGATCAAGGGCAGCTCCTGGCAGCGGGACGCAGCCCAGTGCATAACTAGGGAGACCCAAGCAGGCATCCCTCATGTTTGAAGGCAATAAGATTTTATTGGCTGATTTTCTAATAACAAGCCACACAAAAGGATGATGAACATGGCGGTGCTTATGTGGCGTCCTCAAACAGTTACAGTTTATTGATTGAGCGGAGGAATGGATTATCTTTCCATCAATCCTGGATGAATGTATTAATTATTATTATTATTATTATTATTATTATTATTATCACTGCTATGGGGTACCATGGTGGCACAGTGGTTAGCACTCATGCCCCTGGGACCAGGGTTCCAGTTTCCACTGTGACTCCACGTGTCATTGTGGGGTTTCCTTCGGGTACTCCGGTTTCCCCCCACAGTCCAAAAACGTACTGAGCTTAATTGGAGCTGCCATATTGCCCATAGGTGTGCATATGTGAGTGGATGGATCATTATTATGAGCATTTTTAGTGGAGAAGTACACTTTAGCCAGGGTCCCTAGTATACTTCTGTCCTGCTTCCTGTTTTATAACTTAATAACTGACAGGTGGCGGGGATATAGTGTCATATAGCAAATAATCCCATGTCACTTTCACTTTGTTGATGCATTATCAATAAGTTGCCGATTAATTTGTTAACTTCTGTGTTTTGCTGACAGGGTTCTTGATCGTGGACTGTCGCCATGCAGGCTGTCATTTGTCTCCTGCCACTCATACAGTCTGATGTTGCATCTCTTGCCATGTTCTCATTTTGTGTTGGCCACCATATCACTCCAGACTCATTCTCTTCTGATCATATATGTATTATGCCCAGCGATGGGCTGGCCCCCTATCCTGGGTTATTCCCTGCCTCGTGCCCATTGCTTCCGGGATAGGCTCCGGACCCCCCCGCGACCCAGTAGGATAAGCGGTTTGGAAAACGGATGGATGGATGGATATTTGTATTATGGGATCTGCTATGGTCATTGTATGGATCTCAGCAGACCAAGGAAACTAGATGTTGTTAAAGCCAGTTTGCTTCTCCTTATTGACAAAGACCTGCCGCTTCTCTGTCTCCCTTATTCTGATCTTCTGGGTTAACAGGCAGAGTGAAGATCTTTGCAATAAATGGGGAAGGTTTACACATGCGGAGATCAGTAGTATAATTAACTCCTGAATATTAACAAGCATAAATTTCCTAGTGTAGCTGACCCAAAATAAAATAACCAGTAATGTAGCAAATGTGTCAGACAATTAAAGATGGATGTTCTGAATGAATCTGCAATTACTTTAAATACACATTTGCATTGCATATAGCTTAGCATGCCTGAAAATCTGCAGAATGCAGGTCAGTCACAGAAAGCATTTTGTGCTATAAACATGTTTGCTTGCATAATGTTAAGCAATGAATTAAAATGTTTAGGAAAACAAAAAAACGGCCACTCCCATAAGCTTTAACATTGTAGCCAGATAAAAAAAAAAAGATAATAATTATGACCATAGTTCAACTTTATGGTGGCTACATTTTTACTACTTGGCAGAGGCCTTTGTCCAAAGTGACACAGAAGTGAGGATCGGAGAGCGATGTCTTCGACTCACCCTGCAGTAGCTGAGTTTTGGACCTCGCTCCAGGACCCAGCGCTGATGTGGTTCCTCTGCCGGCCACGGGATTCAAACCCACACGTCCCTGTGTCCCTGAGCTGCAAACCACCCACCAGCTAATTTACTGAGTTAATTATTTTACAGTTTTACTAGTTATTTTCTTCATATTGACTACAAAGTGATACATTTATTTAATCTCTTAAAACACACAATGCCCTTGATCTGATAAGTATAACTGGTATGTTCTCTGCTGCTGCCCACATCAGCCGGAGCCACTCCGGACGTTTGCTTTACCGTACCAAGATGGCCTAGTGTCAGACGGAGAGACAATAATGGATGGCCGTCCGACACTGATGGTGTTGCTGCTGTCAACTTGAGTGTTTCAGTTTTATCACACTGTGAGCAGGATGTTGCATCAAAAATAAACAAATAAAGTGAAACACTGCAGACTAAGTAAAACCATGATGTGAATGACATTGTGTTGATTCTATTCAAAATCGTATCAGTCTTAAACTGCAGTACAAATCGAATGTAAATATGAGATCACTATCAAGAAGGTACTATATGTTTCCCAGTGTTTACCAGTGTTTCCCAACCCAGTCCTCGGGGAACCCTGGGCAGTCCACGAGTTTGAGGAAAATAATATGTTTCGTGTAATATAATAATATGTTTTTTACGGACTGTTAATTTTTTTTTTTTAACTAACACAAGAGAACAGACAATTGAAAAACCAGGGACTGGCTGCCCCTACTGTCTCCTCCATGCCAGTTCCATGAGGTGGCCTCCTGGGATGCTTTTCCAGGTGCCATATGTGCTGAGCTCTCACTGGCCACTTCCTTCACTCTCTGGTCAAACTGCTCCAGAACACTGGATTTGGGTCAGGTCATGTGATGCAACCCTATCACTCTCCTTTGTAGGCGGCTTGGCGTGTCCAAACTTTTGACTGGTGCTGTATCTATTCACAAATGTGTAGGCATATTCCAAATCTACTTTAACGTTTTTGTATTTATTTGATTAATTAGTCATTAAATTCATTCATATTAACTGTTTGAAAATATGTTTCTTTTTTCTAGTTGTTAAATATTACATGAACACAAGGGCTTCCCCTGGCATTTCACTCACTCTACTGTAGGCCTATATTTTTCCCATTAAGTTGAAATTATGAACTGTTTATATTGAAACCATCTATTTTCTTTAATGATTCATTTATATTATACATGTCCTTGGTTAGTCTCACGTCAGGCCCTTTCTAACCACATACATGGTTTGAAAAGTCGACATTTTTAATATTATGTTGCTGTTGAACATGGAAATGACTCACAACTCTATACTGTGCAGTGACCTTAATTTGCGTATTGATTACTATTCAAGCGTTAACTTGTGTAATGTAGCTAAATTAAGTTGTCAGCAAATGCTGAAATGTTTACACTGTATAAAAACAATGTAATAATAATAATAAAAAAAATTAATTAAGAACGAGGTCAACATAGGTCAGATGAAAACAGCTCCAGGGTTACTGGTTCAGTTGCCCCCCCAGCTCAGTGTGTGGGGCTGTCCCTCTGTTTCTCTTAATTTCCATGGAACCTGGTTTCTTCTTGCAGTCCAGAAACATTCATGTAGACGGTGTCTCTAAATGTCCCAAGGTCTCCGAAAGTTTGCCCTGTGATGGAGTGGTATTCCATTCAGGGTGTTCCTCTGCCCCATTTGATCTGTCTCCTGGGACAGGATCCAGGCTGCCACTGACCCTGAACTGGAAACGTGGTATGGGAGATAAATGGATCGATGGTTTAAAAACTACGTAGTGCCTTCTGTAGAGTGCGGGGTGCCCATGGGGTACCGTCACCTGGGATTTTCACCCCAGGATCCCATTAGTAAGGCTTTATCTTCACCACAGGACCCGTTCCGTAGTCTGTTCTTCAACAGTTCTGCGTGATTCCACCAAAATAAAAACCAGTTTGTGTTGGGAACCAAGAAATAGTCGGTCCCTGAATGGGAGCTGTGATGACATCATGAGTGGGCATGTATTATTCTGTGTACAGGTGTCAAACGAACAAACATGGAGGTGAATGTAGAGAATGTAAAGTCTATTGTCTGGTCCTCAGAAGGAACAAAAGTTTTGGTGTCGACATCAACCAAGTTGCGAGCCAAACTTGAAAGCGCTACTAGATAAAGGAACCTGTATGCTAAACTGGATCACGCTTCATGTGCCTCCTCAGCCATCGTCATGGAGCTCCACACATAGAGTTGATTATAAAGTCATAGATACAGAGTTACTCAACTGGTTGGGTGAAACAAAACCTTGGTCTAGATTTGTACTTTCTGGGCCTGAACTTCCCACCTCTGCCCACACAGAAGTCACATCTGGCCCACTCTCACTTCAGCTTTAACTCTTTTGATATGTCTCCATAAACCTACAGGAGTGTTTCCTAACCCGGTCCTTGGGCACCCACAGACGGTCCACGATTTTGCTCCATCCCAGCTCCCAGCATCCCATCCCAGCTCCCTAAATGTAGGAGGTAAAACGTGGACAGTCTGAGCGTCCCTTAGGATTGGACCGGGGAGCACTGTCCTATACGATCAAAGGTCAAGTGTATGCTGCATCCTATCCATAGTGGACAGCATAACCATTTACATTATAGGTTTTTTAGTTTCGTTTAGAATTGCCTGAATGGTGAAGATGTCCATTGATCAAAGAATTGTCACAGAAGCACAATCATAGGCCACAGTAATGCCAATATAAATTAGCGGCAGTAATACCATGGATTACTAAACAACGTCAATGTTCAATGAAACAATCAGTGTTAAATCAATGTTATCTTAAGATTTCCCTTTTGGGTCAGTATGCCAGAACAATATGATATCCCCCATATTCTCACCAAGCAAGGCTTTGGAGATTAATGTTTAGAAACTAGTAGAAAGAGCAGTTTGTTTTCTTTAAGATAGTATTGTTGCGATCAGTTATTTTTGACATAATGTCCATGAATGGAAAATATGTGTCTCTCATGTCTTTATTTATTACTTACTCAGTAAGAGAGCGAATTGAGTTTTGAGAATAGGTGTAGCCGTGTGTAATGTGAAAGCTGGAACTGAATTAGTGTTAGGGAATTTCAGCCTTGAACATTTCATCTGGGATAACAATAAAATCCTTTTATACCAACATTGATCTCCCCACGAATAATCCATTTAGGCTCTGTGTGTGACCCTGTAGGAGACATAAATTATTTATCCCTGCGTGGGAGCACTGTACATCCTTTTTGTACTTTCTTGTATAACAGCAATGATCTTAAACGTGTGAGATGCAGGGGGTGAAGGCAAAGCCTCTAGCCTTTGTGACGTGAACAATTCATCATTAAGGACACAGCTCTTGCGAACGATTCTTTTGTTTTCTCCACGTGAACCAAACCATTTGACACAGGAATGGGAGAAGGGAAGAAGGGCTTGGCTGTTGGTGTCAATGTAGAGATTTGCAAAGGAAAACAAAATGAGTGATAGGGTATCATAAAAGAATACTTTGGGGTGTCAGCACTGGCATCGAGGTCGCCAGCCTTCAACCCATCGTTAGAATAGTCCCATCTCTGTTGGGCCCTTGAGCAAGGCTCTTAAGCCCCTGAAATGCTACAGAAGCACTGGGTAAATGGCCTGACCTTTGACTCGGACCTAAAGCTTTGCTCTCAGCATATATGCGTGTGTGTGTGTGTGTCTCAGAGTAGAGCAAGATGATGCTAAAATAGTCGCTCTTGTGCAACTGCTGAATCTGAATGATTCTGCAGTGCATGATAGTTAGTGTGACCATTATACCTCCTGAAAGCATTTCTTGACACACTTGGGACATGAGGCAACCTAAGTGATCAGTTTCTCAGAGTTAATGGGCTGATGCTGAAAAAAATGTTTTTAAAATGTAATTTACATAAAGAAAATGGAAGAAAATAGAAGACAATGGCGTGGTCTGAAGAATGCTGGTGGAAAATCCCTCGTGTTTCATATGGTATGGATGGAATTCAGATAAAATGAGGTATTAAAGGAATTCTGGCCCTGTAGCTACACTTAGCTCATTTCTTGCATTGAGCAATAATTCACAATTTTGTCAATTTATAGCTGACCAGGAAGAAACAATTGCAATGTAACAATTTACTTCCATTTATATTGTGAAGGGGACTGATGACTTTTGCTGTGACATTGATTTTGGGGTTCAAGTAATTTGTTTTGCTTCTGGTTAATATATATATTTTTTTGTTCAAGAAATAAATGCAGTTCTGGATCACCAGAGATCAGGCTTTTGATTGTTAAGCAGACATTGTTCATTGACATTCTATATCCAGTAGACCTTGGAAATATAATAATGATGGTTTGAAAGCAAACGTCATATCAACAGTTGATAAATAGTCCTGTTGGAACAAACACTGGCAAACACTGGGCTTCCACAAGAACAGGGTTAAAAACAACTGTTAGATGATTCTACTGCAGTGTTTCCCAATCTGGTCCTCTGGGACTGACAGACAGTCCATGTTTTCGTTCTCTCTGAGCTCCAGAACAGAAATTGTGGACTGTCTGGTAGGGAGCTGGGAGGAAGCAAAAACATGGACCGACTGTGGGGACCTGTGTACCGGATTGGAAAACGCTGTTCCATCAGACAGATGGTATTTGACTCTTCCTTGGGGCTGGAAAGGTGAGGAATCTCCTTTTGGATCCTTACATGGAAACCAGAGGAGTGTGGGTTCAGAGAGACACTAAAAAGTCCCCATGTCTGAGATCTGAGTTGCCTAAAGGTACACTTTTCCATCAGAATCATATACTCAGCATAGTTTATTTACATCCCCTACTGACTGGAAGCTATTGTGTTTTAATCTACCATCATGTCGCCTTTGTTGGCCTGGTGTTTTTAAATGGCTTGAGAGAAACGTACGTTGAACTGAACAGCTTGACACTTTCAGGAGTAGTTATTTCATCTTCTGCGAGTGACATTTGGATGTTTATAACCTTGAGTTAAGTGCCCGCAGGCTGGTTTCCAAAGTAAGATGCAACCGTTTAATTCACGTCCTTGAGGAAGCCCTGACAGTGTTACGGGTTCTTCTCCAGGATAGGAAGCATGCAGGTACTCTTTATGGGTATCGATTGTTTTAACAGGATTGCTGACGGCCATGTGGTCTCTCCCAAGTAATGTGACCCTAATTGCATAACTAGGAAGGTATACAAGTAAGACCCCGGATAAATCAAAAGAGGACGCCGCCTTCCTGATCGATCCACACCACAGCAGCACGGCTGAGGGCAGAGAGAGTCACAGAGAACAGGTGCCAGGGATAAAAGCTTGGTGCAAGGAGAGGTCATCTCTCCGATCTGATCGATGAGGACACGCGAGCGCACTGGGCACACGTGTGCGTGTGCAGCGCCCTGTCATGTGACAACTGCTTTCACTCTGCTGGTCTTAGTTCTGGTAGGCTTAATCAGTAATTTTGGGTTCCACGACGTCATCCTGGTTCCAGGTGTGTTCCGTTTGCATTTTTTTCTCCATGTTTGCAAGGGTTTCCGCAGGGTACTTCCAGTTCGCACCATACCATCCAAAACCATGTGACTAGGTTTGGTAAATCGGTGTGTCCAAACTGGCCAGTAAGCACCTTGGCATCCCACACTGGGTCTCCGCCTGCTTCCTGGGGCAGGTCACAGACTCACCCTGACCCTGCTCATGATAAGCAGCATGGAAGGTGGCGGTGATGTCATGATATTTCAAGGTTGCTGAGCTGCTCGTGATCTTCCTCTGATGGATCTGGCAATGGGCTGAGATCACCTCACCTTGACTGCTCTCCCATCTTTCATTCCTGTGCTTATTTTTTTTTTGCCCGTAACATTCGCTGCCATTTCATGTCTCTTGGACTCGGTCCCTTCATTTCCCCTCACGCTTCTATTCCGACTCCTTTGTCTCCTTGAATTTCGTTTTCAAATGAAGCGAAAAGATTGAAGGAAACATGAATAGATTCTGAGTTGGGTTTGGGTCTCTTTTTAATCCTTTTTTTAATCCTCCTCTGAAAGCAGTCATGCCGACACGTCTCTGAAATTTGGGAAAAGGTTCTCCTTCAGCTTTAGCTTTGTGATGGTTTGGTGCATCCGGTTGTGCAGTTATACCACGGTAAGGGGGTGCTTTAATGCTCAGGCTTATTCGGGCTGAAGCCAAGGCCCCACCACCCAAAAGGCACCATAGAAAATAGTCAGTGGGAGCTCTGATAACTCAAATAACCCAGGAGCCTTTGGCCATGTTAATGTTGCCCTGACCACAATACCTCGGTTTGCACCCTCATCTACCCCGTAGCTTACAGCACACTGAGAGAGAGAGAGAGAGAGAGAGAGACCCACACACACTAACCATAGGAGCTGCATGTACGTATCAGTAGGAGCTGGTGCCAAAAGGGCTACAATCAGTCTGTCTTCCCTTCTTTTCCGAAGATCCGCAAGTGGAAACTTAGCTTTGGTTCTGCTTAGAACAGTAAATGCTGTGTAGGAGCCCAACTGTAAAGAAGTTACATTCTTGTCTTATTATGGTAAATTTCTATATGTCCCACCTACATTTTGACAGTGTAATGAAATGGATTTTATAGCATTATTTGTAAACTACTTTTGCAGGACGTGCAAAATTATTTTCTTCCTTCTCTTTTGGCAAATTGCTTTTCAGAATGATCAAAATGCAAGAACATTATAAGTACACCTATCTGACATATCTCTGTGACCCTGAAGTATTTCATACAGATTTAACACCACAGGGGCGGCATGGTGGTGCAGTGGTTAGCACTGTCGCCTCACACCTCTGGGACCCCGGGTTCGAATCCCCGCCTGGGTCACATGTGTGCGGAGTTTGCATGTTCTCCCCATGTCGTCGTGGGGTTTCCTC
>JAODJX010000035.1:2951670-2962421 GCA_026776945.1 Isichthys henryi | reverse complement strand
CCCGCCCCCCCCCCCCCCCCCCCCCCCCCCCCCCCCCCCCCCCCCCCCCCCCCCCCCCCCCCCCCCCCAAGTGAACTGCTGAGAAAATAGTTGAACTGGAAATTGAACATGAACCATGAAGTTTGACAATAAAAGTGAAAAACCAGCTCCTGAATAAGTATGCAGGACTATGCAAACATGCTGTGCAGAGATTCAGTTTAACAAACCTCCGTTAATCTCTGCATCCGAGACATCCGTGTCGTGTGGATAGAGACAGCAAATCTTAATACTTTACTGTGCTGGGTTCAAAACCCTGAATTTGCTACTTTTAAACTCTAACTTTAAAATGAAATTTTAGTTCCATGACCCCAGGAATTTTACCCCTGCAGGAAAAGGAAATTCTACTAGTCTGCTGTGCATGATGTTACAGAGTGATTGTCACGGGGTTTATTAATAAAATATTTGACTCTTTAAACTTTCCAGTTAATGATGATGGCAATTTAACAGATAGAGCACAAAAAAGAGACAATTCTTTTATGTTTTAGAGTACGATCCACGTAAAAATTCTTGAGGTCGGGCATTGAAAGTTATAACCCAAATGTAAAAGAGGGAAATGTAGTCATTGATCCAAAAGATGTTTTAAAACTTATAACTCAAGTGCAGTACAAGATTCAAGTGACTAAAGCAAGAAGAAGAAACCCAGGATTATCTCAGACTGTGTGTGTGTGTGTATATATATATATATATATATATAGATATATATAGAGAGAGAGGATATTGTTAACCCCCAGCCCTATATAAAACACTAATTTCAAAGCACTGGCTGAGAGTGAAATACTGTGTGCCCTTCTTATGATTACAGGGTATATGCCAAGTGAAGTGCTCAGAACTCATTTTTCCACTGTATGTACTGGTCTTTCCTTTCCCTTACACTTCTATCAGTTCCTGAGCACAGTGTGAATCTATGAATATTTCCTATTTCCTAATTCTTAACATTTTTTCTGACGAAGGCACCTCACTTCCACATGAAATCAAGGTAAGATATGGATCCACTCTTCTGATCTCCCAGCGAGTGCCTGCCTGAAAGTCCTTCACCACTGCAGGCGTTTGCTCCTCAGCAGTGTTCACTGGCCCGGTGACCTGCTGCGTAACCATGGCGCACGGTCCATTTACCATATAGCCTTCACCAAATGAGGTGACTGTTGCTACTATGTTGGAGGAAGTGTGCCGCATGCTGCTTGCTGCTCACAGGCAGGTGGGTAGAGGATTGAGGGGAAGTATATTGTATCTAGTGGTAAATACCTGCTGTTCATTCCTCTGTAGTCTCCAATCAGCCATGCAGAAAATTGCCTAATTATTATAGACATCTATAATAGACATCTTTTCCTGGTGTCAGATTACATTTACGTTGAAAAGAATCACCGTGGTATTTATTGTCTTTAATATCACACTATGTATCAATAAGACCGTGCTTAAAATCGGAATCGGCAAACAAAACAGGCCTCTCCACTTTCCTCGCTCTCCCTACCGGGGGAAATCAAGATAATGCATTCATGCTTTCTTCATCCCTTTGAAGATTTATTCCAGCACGAGTGATAAGAAGGCGCCGATGCAGTCAGACTTTCTCGGCTAAAGATGTTTCCTCAAAAACGAAAAGCTAATCCTTATCTAACGAAAAGCTCTGCGCGCACAAAGACAGTAGGTGCTATTCGGGCTGAGAGTTGATGAAACGAAATATGGGGGCAATAACTCCCCTATCAGCCGAATGATGAGAATTACACAGAAGTGGCTGGCACTCTATCTTAGCAGGCGTATGGGTTATAGAGGTAATTTAGATAATTAGATATTCATTACATCGTTGAGACAGCTTGTCTCCGAAATTTCGAAGGAAATCAGAGAATTAAAATGGAACCTACACGAACATGAGAGTGTAGAGAGCTCAGGTGAGATTTTAACCCATAACCTTGGTATGCCTAGCGCATTAAGTCAGCAGGCTCTTCAAATGAAATGTACCACAGTAAATCCTCACATCAGTGGGGACAACTGACACGCCGCTCAAGATTGACTGTGTTGATTATATTAGGCAACCCCGATAGAAAAGCCATGCAAATGAATACAGTTACACAAATGCTTACGTTGGTACTCAAGCTGATTAACAGTATAGCTTTTTATGGAATTACTTGCCAGCGCTGTGTCCTGTGAGCATACAAAACAGTAGAATGGGGTTACACCGCAAATACTGTTTCTCGCAACTTCACTGTTGCATTTTCCCCTGTGAAATATATACACCAGTAGCCGATATACTGTCATCTTTTAAAACAGTTTTTCAAAAAACAATCTCAAGTACCCTTGAACCCAAATCTTGGGTCTGGCTCTAATCAATAAATATTGATTAAAATAAAACTATTGTAGCATCTGCATTGTGTGTTTGAAGAACCAAACACTGGTTTTAGGATCTATACACAATAGAAATCTAATTTACCTATCACTCCAATAATTATATATAACTAATGCCCTGGCAGCTTAAATACTATTATCAAGCTTTTCTATGGATTATAATGGGTTGCAAATGTATACAGGCAAGTGAAAAAGATGACAAATAAATTTCAGTTAATCAGTCCATGTGCAGCTCTCTGTTGATCCTCCCCATCTGACTGTGAGTGCTTTGGAATAACACTGGACCCTGGGATCCTCATCTGTTTTCACTCTTAGCTAATACACAAGCGAATAATCACGTGGACTTCAGGCAGCTGTGAGTAAAGACACCGAGAGCTACAGTACAAAGCAGTGCTACAGTATGTCGTCAAAGAGGAGGAGGAAAGGTGAAGAGCAACCAGGCAAGGACTTTCATTATGAAACAACAGGAATTTCGGAATCTGCCAGAAGTTTGCCATGCAGGTGTTTCAAAGGGACACCACAATCCAGAAGGGGAAAGAAACATATAATGACAAGTATTTAGTAGACTAGTTTAGATACTGTATTTCACAATTTGATAGATAATCAATCAATCAATCAATCAATCAATCAATCAATCTGTCTATCTATCTATCTATCTATCTATCTATCTATCTATCTATCTATCTATCTATCTGCTTGTTTGTTTGTTTATTTATTTATTTATGAAAAACATGATTCGTAAGCTTCATATCCAGAAGACTGCATTACTATTTATATATCTTTCTCTTAATCTATTGGGCTGCAACAACTAGAAGAACAGACATGATCCTAAGTACAGTAGGAAGGTTACCATGCATCCCCGACTTGCACAGTCTACCGTCTTGTGTCAACAAAAGCTGCAAGTGCGTTACAGAGTCTCAGAGACAGACATCGCAATAGTATAATCACAAGTGACTTTAGGGAGTAGCTGGTTATGTTACAAACAAGACTTTAGTCCAATGTAGGGTTTATTCTCATTTTTACTGCCAGTTTTAATGGATTTTGATAAAGGGAATATTTTAATGTACTATTGATAAGGAATATTTTAATATACTATTGATTAAAGGAATTCCGTCTTTCCACATATCTTCTCCGCTGATGTTTGAAGTGCGTAACTTAATTGACGTTGAACTGCTAAGTCGATAAGTGATATTTTTGGAGTATTTTTTTTTTGTTTTTTGTCTTAAATGAATGACGTTGCCGGACGCGGATGGTTATTTGCTGGGCTGTATTATTTATCGCACCGGTTTAAAGTAATTTAAGGTATCCTAACCATTTAATATTTATTTACTGACAAGGTGTTTTTGTAAATTGTTCCATAAATGGTATTAAGACCATCACATCATTTGGACAAGTGATCATTTATGCTAATGATCAGTAGCTATAGCTTGTAATGATGTATAAATGAATGTTATCTTTGTCTCTCTTTCCTAATATATTATAATCTGGCTATATGTGCACAGAATAGTACAGAATAGACAACCAATAACCAATATTTTGTGGTGCAGTGAAGCCTTTGGCGACGATCATACAGACAGCATTCCTGAAGAAACACCTGTCTTTTGCCTAATTATTGAGGCTCACCAATATCTTGTTCATCTTCTTCCTCTTTAGGCATTATGGTCTTACTATGCCAAAAAATAACATTTACCCTGGTCACTTCAAGCTTGTTCGGGCTTGAATTGTTTAAGAATTCGCTTGTTGTGCATGGTATTCAGGAAAGTCTTGCTAGTACAACATTTCGAAGACATCGGTACTCTTCCTTTACCTCTTCTTCATTGCGCAGCTTTCACATCCATAAAACGTGACGGGAAATACCAAATTCTAAACATTTCTGATCTTTGTTCTTACAAATACATTAGTACTCTTGTTTTTCAAGGTGCTTCATCGCGCTCCTCCCAGTGCCAGTCTGCGTGTAACACTTTTCGATTGCTAGATTCTTTCATATGGACTGTTTCAAGGAGACAAAAGCTGTCTGTAACCTTCATGTCTTCGCAATCTACACTGACATTAGCTGCTGCTTCCGTTGTCACAGCTCTTGCTTTCTTTATATTTAGCCATTGTCCCATTTTTTCCACCCTGTTCTTCCACCTCCGTAATGTATCTTCAAATCTTCCCCATTCTCTCCTAAGTGTGGTGTCATCAAAAACTGGTCTGGTGCTGATCTTTATCGTCATATGATGTAAGGGAAATCGTGTGGTAATTTGCCTGCTCTGACAGCTTTCGTTCTTTGGTACTGGCATATATACTGTACTACTGTCTTCTCGCCTGTTTCTGTGAAAATCATTTGCTATGTAAGTTGCTTGCAATATTTCTATTTGGACACCGTCTGTCCCTGTGGCCTTTTTGGCAGTGAACTCTGGAATAACTTGGGTCTAATGACTTCTTTAATGAAGATGTTATAATATTGGTCTTTGTCATTACTGGAAGCTTTCTGGAATATGCAGTGAGTACTATTACAACATCTTTATCTTTCCACTGTCCTTTTTATCATCTACTTTAATTCCTTTGGATGTTTCACTCTGTCCAGGTTCTCCATCAAGTATGTCCATTATATTGAATCAGTTTTTGACAGTTTCCTTAAAGGCGGTTGGTTTATTATTGGAAGTCGGGCGGCCATCTTGTTTTCTCTCAGCTTTACAGGGAGTTTGCCATAAGAAATTCATGATCTGCTCCACAATTTGCTCCGAGTGATGTCTTTGCTATTTGCTTGAAGCTCCTCTATTGTCTGGCACTGAGACTGCGGACTTTGTTCTTGTGAACTCCACCTGGCGATGTCCAGACATAAAGATGCTTCATTTGCTTGAAGAATGTATCGCCAATGACGAGGTCTTTGGTTTGGCCAAAGCCGAATCGTCCCTCAGAGTCCATACTGGCCATCTGCATTTCTCACCCTCTCATTTCTAACTCCAGGCTTCTTTCAGTCTCTGTGTTCCTTGTATGTCATGGCTACTTCACCCGAGACCTGGTCATTTTCAAGTCCTTGCCATTGTTCCCGCTCTGATCATTTTTTGCCAACACAGTCCTACATCGCTACTTCCCAATGTAGGTGGGAGGATTTGTCTGGCACCCTTGGTAAGCCCTGCTTGGCATGGGACACCCTGATAGCACTTTAAAACACAAGGAAACATGGCTGTTAGCTTCCCTGAAGAGCAAATAAACCTCCTTGCCCCAGTCAGGCACTAAGATGAGGGATTAACATCATTAGACTATATTTAATGTAGCTTTACAACTGGAATATATACTTATATTTACTTAAGTAATATCTGTCATGTTATTCCCAGATTATCACAAATATTATATGATTCCTTTTCATTATCGTGCATTATAGCCAGCTGCCTCTTGTGTTGACTATGGAAGCTGACTGAATCTTTGAACAGTAATTGCGGGTCTTCGGTCGCTTGTTTTAACCAAACTAAGTTCAAGCGTTGAATGGTAACTGAAGGTGTCGGCGATTGAAGAAATCGAGGAAAGGCAAGAAGCATTTTTTTATTTTAACGGAATTGCTGGAGTATTATCACTGTCAAAATCAGAGAAAAAAAAAAATCAGAAAAGCTGTTGTTGTTAATGAAAGAACTTTATATTAGTTTCATGAATGCGAGTGAATATATAAAACTGTGATTGCTTATTAAAGAGATGTTTTCATCTGGAACATAAACTTGTTATTTACCAAAAGCTTTTTTCTCTTTTAATGGGGAGTTAATTGAATCGTGCCCCAAATATGCTTAATAAAAGTCTAGGCTGATCCTTAGTGTTTGTAAATTAATTTCCTGGATGTTGTTGTTTTCAACAGTTTCCTAATCTTTGTTTTCACTTATATGCCTGAGGAAATGCTTCACGCAATATCCTGATTCTGTCAGCATGCTGTTGAGCAGAGAATATATATATATAAAAATAACTTTAGGGTCTGTTAAGACAGCTTCTGTTAAATTAAGTCAGGTATTGTGTGGTGTTGTAGTTTATTTACATGGCTGATACTTTGCACCCCAGTAATTGATTAAGTTCAATGTGACTTTCTTATGAATAACTGAAGCTTCATGGCAGGGTTGACTCTGTCTGAAGCTGTCTATTAAATGCTTTGAGGAAAAGGATGTATTTTAATGTGGGCCAAAGACTTGCGTGAGTGCATTCAGGGGGCTGAACAGAGTAGTTTGTCTGCATCAAATTGCCTTAACGTTGAAGAAGTGGCTGTCTGGTAAGCAGGCTGTAAGATGGAAGAGGAGGCACTGATCCTGAGCCTTTGGTCTTTCTGCAGATTCCTGCCTTGGGTCCATGGTTTTCATGAATGGAACATAAATGGAAGGCAGTTAATGATGTGTTTATGTAACTTCAGGCGAAAGGTCATCTTTGCTAGAGTAGCACGTTAGATTTTCTTCTAATGCATTTGGTGTCGATAAAAGGAAATTATTACCAAACCTGCCTATGACATCAGAGAGCAAAGGACAGAGAATATGGCTGCTGATGGATAAAATTGTCAAGTTTGTGTTCTTTTTAGCCCCAAAGCCCCCATCTGGCAAGGAAAAACAGACTGTGGAACGTCAAGGACACAGCAATTAGCCATGTTGCTCTTGAATGACTGACAAAAACTGGCTGGAAGCATTAGGGGAAACGGCATGGAGGCCCCTCATAGCGGGGGAAAGCGTGGTGAGGGAAGAACGTGCTGTATGTGACTGCTCCACTCTGCGGATAATTGTGTTTATTCCTCTTAATTTGCCCTGAGTGCTAAATTGGTCCTCGCCACTTTACAGTGGCCTCAGTTCCCCTCACAGTTTAAAAGGGATCTTTCTTCTGCCTGCAAGCCATCCTGCACTTTTAGTCTTTGACACCAACTCCGAGCGACAACAGTGGCGAAGCGGCAGGAGAAATAGAGGAACCCAGTGCCAGAGCCAGAGCTGTCATTCTGGGATTCTTCTTGCTACAGTGATTTTTTTTCCCAGTCTCAACATAGTGATACAAACAAGGAACAACATCTTCCAAGTGATACTTTCCTATTATTCTTGCCTCACACTAGGCCTGAGTTGTGATGGGAAACTTATTGCGAAATTGTTGAATGCTGATTTTGGTTAGCTTGGATGTGGGGTACGACAAAATAGTACGACCCCAAAAGACACTTCCTGTGTCTAAGTCAATGTTCCCCAATCCAGTCCTTGGGGACCCAGGGGACTCGCAGGGAGCAAACATGGACCAACTGTGGGTCCCAGAGTAGCGGATTGGGAATGGAGTGGTCAGGCATAGCAGCAAACGCCCTCACCAACTTCCACTTCTCTAACCGCTAGTGTCTCCCAAAGCTGCCACACATTCTAACAGCCTGCAATTAATTGTCTGCTGCTCCAGCATTTCTCTGAACGTCATGCCCAGGCCGTCATCCCCACTGAACCCTCGGTCAAACATATGGGCCTAAACTCACCCCCAGTTAACTGCTTTAGCGGCCTTCTAATGAAGTTGGTGCAAAGTCTAATGATTCCTTTTTAACCGTGAATCATCCTCATCCTCACATTGGATAAAACTGACCTTCATTTCACTCTCAATTTTTTCTCCTTACTGCCACGCTAAGCTGCAGCTTGTAAAGTGTAATTATCAGCTGCCGCTCTTTTCCACCTCCCGGGACACCCGGACAAAAGGAGTCTGTCATAAAGCCAATCCACAGAGGTCTTTATGGGAATTATAATGTTTACAGAACTGGCCTATTCACACTTTCTGTTATGTCATGTTCACAGTGCGAGACGAGTTCTTTCACATTCTTATTAATATGCGGCTGTTGCTTTACGTGGCACAGATATTTATATACCCACAGCTTGGGGTGACGGAATAAGGGTCATGTCCTGGCAAGACTATATCCTGCATTTTGAAGGAAATTTAACCAATGAGTAGTTGAAACAATCTTGGAAGAATCCGTTAGAAGAAACTAATAAACTTTCTAGTTGAGTCCAGCTGCTGTTTAACTCTCAATCCTGGGTGAAAGTAGACTGGTAAACATAATTAGCGCTTTGTAATTAGCTCCTAGCATATGCCATGCATGTTAATTATATCAATAGTACCACTAATAACAATAACACCAACATGATGATGATGATATTATTATTATTATTATTATTATTATTATTATTATTATCATCATTATTAACATCCAGTGACCTTGTACTGGATATGCGGTAGAGTGGTAAATGGATGGACGTTTCGTAGTGATTTGTGACTGGTTTGACGTGGCCGTGCATGTTTGTATCCGGCGTGACTTCTTACTTGCTGAAGGGCAGGCTAGCATTGGGCTGAAGGAGTCTGTACGCGCTCTAAGCTGTTAATCCTTTGGCTTTTGTGTAATGACAGAGCCTGCGGTGAGAGGGCTGGCCCGAGCCCTTTCCTGGGTCATCTTTTTGGCTGTCAAATTTCCTATATAAGCAGATATCTGGTGGGGGTCTCATCAGCTTTGAGGTGGACTTAAATGGTTGGGATAACCTGAGGGAATAGAGTTGACAAAGGGGAAATTATTGGGTGGACTTTAGTGGTTTTTGAGTACTGCACAGGGTAAATGTGTGCCTCAAGGGAAAATGGCTTTACAGGTTACATGTCGTGGCTGCTATCACTTAAGTCCGTGATTGATTCAGTTCCATTCATTTTATATTGGGCTCTTCCCAACTTGGTTGGCTGAAAGTGCTTAAAAATTTAGTTACATGAACAGTGTTATAGACAGGAATAAAAGCAGATAATGTTACACAGTATTTAAAAGCCTGTGGAGTTAAAAAATATAGAAGGCAATTCAGGAAAGATTAACTGTCATTTGGATGAGTAGGTCAGAGGTTCTGGGCTTTGTAGCTTAAGCTCATTTGAGGCTCACGCAAGGTGCAGAAGGTTCATCAGCCATTTTGGAGAAGAATTAAGCACATGGTGGGTCAGATACTGAAAGATCTAGAAAGATATGGCATGCAGAATATATGCAGAAGAGTTATCTACAGACAGAGTTAAATAACAGGTGATCATTCTACATTTAAATGCTGATATTGAGGGGGTATTAGCTGGCAGATGGTGTCATAGACTAGAAACCCTATAACCATAGGCTTTGCTGCCAACAGTACGTTAAATTATTCAAGAAATTACACAAAGGACTGCATCCTGCAATCTGAGAATGTGATCTGGATCGTAAACATTAATCAGCTGAAGTAGATAAGCAGGGGCCGTAATTTCGAGGCTTACTATGTGGGAAGAGTTTTGAAGTCTGTCCAAAACTTAACGGGAAACCAGTAACACCAGCAGATGAGGACGAGATGCCTGTAACACCAGCACATTATCTGGTTATGCTTACAGTTTTGGCTGCTGCAGTCTGAGGTCACCCCTGGGGTGTCTGTCCATCAGGCCTTTGAATGGAAGGCAATGAATATGAATAAAAATGAATATTCAAGCCAGAGAATGTTTTTTTTTCTTGAATAGTAAGAAATTGAAGAGTCAGACAGCCTTTTTTCATTATTTCTGAGCTGTAGGAAGCATGTCTTAGATAAGGCTTTAGCATGAAAACCCAGCGTTTAAAATAATGCCCATATAACAAGCTTATTCAGTAAAACAAACGTTGAATCCCTCATTCTTACCTCAGTATTGGAATATGCAGTTTTCACTGCCATTATTGTGGTCATTCTGTGGCCTCAGCTTATGAATTAAAACCATTTCCTGTTCCTGTATGATCCAGTTGGTTTTCTCTACAAAGAAAACAGTATTAAGTAAATCCTCAACCTTGTTTTAGGTTTGTTATGGAAGTAAACAGAAATAGCAGCCGCTTTGCGTGTTGCCTGTGAGAGTGGAATACTTTGCATTATTCAAATTGCGTTTTTCATATGAAAATGTCTCAGGTTATGAACCTTGTCATGACTGTCTTGTTCATGGACAGTTGTTGATAATAGCAGATCGAAGGTTATTTACAAATCATCAGAAAATAACTCATTTAGGAAAGATATCCACATTTTGGATATGACTCCACTGGTGATTATGCAGAATATTTGCTTATGCGTGTCTCTCAGACCAGTTAGAAACCCTTTGGAATCAAGGAAGGGTCCAAAAGCATTACCAAGTATCTCAGCATCAGTGTATATACTGAAATCACTTAGTATTACAACTCTGTGTAGTTTAGATAAAAAAGGAAGCCACCAAACTCCGATGAACAAGAGTGGTCCCAAAGGCCTGTAGATTGAAACTACAGATGTGGGTGATTTATGTATTGTACACTGATGCCTCAAAGGAGAGAATTTCATTTAGATATTTTGGTTCTATCTGTAATTTTTCATTAAAGATGACTGCCGGGCTCTCTCTGTGACCTCAGCGAGGGGCTCTCTCTGTGACCTCAGCGAGGGGCT
>JAODJX010000035.1:2930049-2941814 GCA_026776945.1 Isichthys henryi | reverse complement strand
GACATTTGTGAATTACTGCTTTATTTTTTTATTCACATTTTCCACCCTGTCCCAACTTTTTCTGATTTGGGGTTGTAACTGAACTAGCAACATTTTTATGTTGCTCGGGGTGTGGGGGCGGGTGGGTCACCTGAACGCCTATGGCCTGTGAACGTGGAAATCTGCCCACAGGGACGAGTCACAGGCCAATGTGATGTCAGAGCGTCCAGCGGAGCTGTTCCCCTGTTTGTCCTGTCTGGGACTGTATTACTAAGTTGTTTGTTTTTCAGGGTCATATCTGCTGTTCCTCTTCTTTCTTTGAAATTGCGTTTCTTAATATACGTCCGAATTCCACGGCCAGCCCCTGCATGTGAGCTGCATGTCTCTCTGCTCCCACCTCCCCCTGCATGTGAGCTGCACGTCTCTCTTCTCCCACCTCCCCTCGAGTGTCGGACAGGAAGTCGGCGTGTTCTGGGAATGAGAGGCATCTCGCAAGGGGAGGGGGGCTGCGTGTGAGGTGGATGAGGTCCAGGACGAAGGGGCAGGCAGAGCGGGGGCCACAGACCCTCAATTGAGGACCTCAATTAAATATTTAGGCAGGCTTGGGTATCGAATACTATAAGTACTGATCATGAATGGCTGCTGCAGAGCCCAAGTAAAGTACTCACTTTCCTTTTCTATCATCAGATTTGTTTTAATTCTTGAGCAGCAACTCTCTTTAGTTTATGAACAGAATTTCATTCATGGCTTCAGATGTCCTTCAGTGGATGGGCACACCTGCGCGTGTGTGTGCGTGTGCGTTTGTGTGAGACGGAAGATGCTCAGGCAGGGATCATAAGAGCTCGCCGCTCCCTGCGTCCTGATTATATTGGACAGAACAACGGAGGGGCTGTACGCTCGTGGCACGTAGCCTGGCACAGTCTGCGGAACACTGGCTTTGATTGTTTACGCTGACAGGGAGCAGCCCAGTACATGGCGATGGAGCGTGTCGGAGTTCCCGCGGTGAGTGTCACGTGGAGCTCGCCTCCCTAAACGGCATCTTAAATCTCGAGGTAGCAGCCAGGGCCGCTTGCTACTTCCTGCTCAAACAGGAAGTCATGTGGCCACGTGTCAGCCGGCCATGTTAAGTAAGGGCGCCGCTGTGCGCGACTGCTTCAGCTAAAGAACGTCTCAGTCTGGCCGGGTGGTTCTGGACCCGGCTACAGCGAGGCCCTGCCAACGGTCTTCTGGACTTGGGCCCCACTTTCCAGCCACCCAGGTTCCGGAGCAGGTCCATACATTGCCATACGTCTTTGTTCTGTGGCTTTATGAATAGCACTGGATAGAATGTCATGTATTTCAGTTAACAAGCCCCTTACATAATCTTATCCACCTGTAATAGAAGTCGAACGTGTCCTTTTGGAGAACCCCTGTCACAGACAGCAGATTTCAGGAGTGAAGATACTGAAGGTTCTGGAATGCAATGTACTTGTACATTCCCCTCTAGACATTATTTGCAAGATTCTTTAAAAAAAACAACAAAAAGTCCATGTCATTACCATCACCTTGTTTATTTTTCTCCGCTCTCAAATTTCCAAATACATCCTGTAGTTTATTCATGCAATTTTGATTATTTGTCTAGTCCTGTCAGTGGTATTTACTGGCTGTGCAGCTACCTTGAGCGAGATGCCTATTCTATCTACCTGTCATGAAAGGCGGACTCTTGCTCAGTCACTGATTTTCTCTTCGTGTGCAATCTGGTGGAGGACTTGTAGTGTGGATGGGGCACAGCAGGGTGAGGGATGCAAGATGGCATACAGGATGTGGAGGAAGCAGAACTGGAGCGATAGAATGCGGCTCCGCAAATGAAATGCTTACTGATCCAGAACCAGTTTCACTGGTGATGTTTCGCTGCAGCCTTTTTATGGCAGGGAAGCTTTGGGTTAAGCACGAGTTGTGTAGCGTGCGTAGTGTGTGTGTGTGGGCGCATCTGTGCCAGTCTTTGTGCTCCCAGTTGTGTGTGAAAGTCCGAGAGTGACAGGAGACTGCAGAATGGAAGGAGGAGGAGAAGCGAGAAGAAAGCGAAGGGTGCATAGCGAGGCGGGCTGGGGAACGTCAAAGCTGGGGGCTAGAGATGGACAAAGTGGTCAGTGTTATCACCCCGAGCAGAGTCGACCTGGGGGGGAGGGGGCGGGGGCACAGCTGGCTTTCATTTTCAAAGAGACCCACCCCCCCGTCCCGTTGGCTGCCATGAAGCAACTGAGTGTCGGTGTACTGGGTCAGAAAAAGGAGATGAAGCCGACACGCCTTGTGTAATTAGGGTCTACAGGGATTGCTGAGCCGTGATGAGTGCTGTGACGGCGACATTAACGAGGGGCTGTCTGCATGTTTGCCCATTACTCAAGATCCTCTCAGTAATGCTCTGCAGTGAAGGGAAGGGCGTTCTGCGCGCTTGTCATAGTAAATGCTGTTAATATCCATTTTTATACAGTACTCCGTAGAAAGTCTGCGGCAGCCAAAGGAACGTATTTGTAAAGTTATTCATTTCCATAGTAAATATACATTATCTTAAAGAAAAAACATTAGAACGTACTAAAATAAACAGTAAATTTCATCAACAGTTCATTAAATTAAGTAACTTAATTAGTGAATTAACTTCAGAAGGTATTGATGGCTAGTGGGTGAGTGCAACAAATACATGGACATGTTGCATGGTAACAACAATCCTCTGGTGACTGTAGGAGAGGTATCAAAATGGCTAAGCTGTCACACCTCTGCTGCGCTGGGTTGGCGGCCCATCCTGGGCTTTTCCCTGCATTGTGCCCGTAGCCTCCAGGATAGGCTCTGGACCCACGCGACCCTGAATAGGACAAGAAGTTATGTCTTCTATAGACAAAAATTACAGTATTACACCAACATAAACATAATTGAAAGATAATGTCCTTTGCTTTGCAGCTTTCTGATTTTTTTCTTGTATATTTAGTAAAGTTTATTTTGCCTAGTGTCAGGGGAAATGAAACCGCGTACATGCCAGTGGAGTTCTCCTTAAGGGGTAGTTTCCACTTCTTTGCTATGCATTTCATTGCTTTAATCACTTTAACCTGCTTAAACTTGGAGGTCATCCTGAGAGGAAAAACATAAACATGGTCTGTTACCATTCTGACAAATGAAATTTCACTTTAACTGTGATTTTTCTTTTAAAACTTCGGTTGATAAAAGTTGTTAAATTAACTTCCAAGCTGTAGGCATTTGAAAACTTAGCCAGGCTTATTAATGAAGCTGCAGGCGATACAGCGGCTTGTCCGATTGCTGCTGTTGCCTTGAGGGCTGAGTGCTGCTCCTGCTCCGTCATCCTGGGGTCTGAATGTCCCCCCGTGTCGTGCTGGTGTCCTCCCACAGGCCACAAACATGCATTAAGGCTAATCGGTGTCACGATTTTGCTCACAGTGTGTGATTGTGTCCATAATTCCTCTGATGAGTGGTTCCTCCAGGCCTCCTGTTTCCAAGTACTGATTAAGCGGATAGATGGATGGATGTTAATTGTATGATTATTACGTGGTTATAAACTTGTTACAAACTTACTCTTACGTACTAATATATACCAACAAGAAGCGTTTGAGTTTTTGAAAAGCACTATATAGATAAATCATATAATAGTATTATTTTACTAAGTAGAACGATAGGTAGGCCTTCCTGCCCACTTACTTATGCCGTCTTGGAAGCAGGCGTATTCCTGTCCCGTTTACAGCACCTAGCCCAGGCTAGGTTAGCCCGGGTCTCCTCGGCGTCTTGTCACTGTGGACGCCACTGCGTTTGATGGAGTCATCGGGTCAATGATAGGATTCCAGCATCCACCTACCGCCTGGAGAGACTTTCAGCCCAGCAGGCCGCAGTGTGTGCCGTAGCCAACGGGGCCGTGCACTTAATTAGCGATGCTTACAGCCCCATCGGCACTACCTAATAATTATTCTCTTGCTCACTCGCTCGCTTCTTTCCCTCCTCGCTCTTTATTTTCTGCACTTTTGGCACCTGCTGTCCCCCTAAGTAGCCGTGACCTTCGCCAGTATCCCTTGGCTAGTGGCCAGCAATGTGAGATATGTCACGCCCCCTTCTGGTGAAGAATTTATTCCTTTATTGCCAGAAGTTGGCGGAATCCCGCATGGTGCTTGTAGGATAAATCAATGAGAAATGGCCTCAGCTTAGCTGGCATTGTGCTCTTCTGGATCTGCTGCCCTGCCCTTATTCATCCCAAACTTCTTCATGTGCCCGATGTTGGCTGAGTGCTAGGAGGTCTGGGAAGCCGACAAGGCCCGCCCCCTCGAGTGGCCAGATTTTATTCTATTTTTATTTATTTGGGTTATCCACAGTGCTAAAAGTGATTTTGATCACAGCGACCAGCATTCAGACCCAGTGAGCAGCACCTGAGTGGCACCTGCGTCTGATTGGCCGAGGGAGGCCGGCCTTTGGAGCCTGGAGAGATTAGCACTTGAGCGGGGCCTGCGTCTGATTGGCCGAGAGAGGCCGGCATTCAGAGCCTGGCTAGAAGAGCATCTGAGTGTGGCAGTATTGTGTGACACTTGTTTTATTACTGCCCTGCTAACGGTCGGCGTATTTAATAGCCGTGTGTAGGTCAGGCCATTTAAAAGATGACGTTGTCATATCCACTTCTGGAATAAGGAACATTTTTGCACTGCTGTGTGGCAACCAGTTTTTCAAAATCAGTCAGAGACAGCGTTGCAGACATATTTAGGCCTTGTATGTGTCCCTCCATCTGAAAATCATCTTCTGTTGCTCATATGGGAAATGTGAATTATCACAAGGATAACACGACTTCTTTTAGACTCTTTGCAGGACAAATATTAATGGGCAGTGATACGTATTCTTGGTTTTGTCAACAGTCAGCTCCTGAAAAATCACAACAAAGTTTTAAATATAGAGATTTTCCAGGCCCACTGAAGCTAATGTTTTGTTAGCTAAATTTTACGCTACGTAGTACTTAGCAACTTGTCTCATCACAGTATATGATTGCATTTCAATACAGAAAATGAAATGACTGGACAATTTACTGTAGCTAAAAGCAGTAATTCTGCCTGGTCTCCAACATATTGTCTTGAGAAAGACCCACACTAATCAAATCACACAGTTCCTGGAAATTCTGGGGAATGGAGCAGTTTAGCTCCCTAGATTACAGATGTGTTGTAGGAGCTTAGTGGTTAAGCGCTGGAGGCAGCTGTGATTTAGAAGCCTTCTGCGACATGAGCTGGTGCAGGAGCATTTGCCAGCCAGTAGATTGTGTCTGAGGTGACCTTGCACAGGCTGCTGTTGATGTTCTCACCCATTGTGTTCGCTGCCTTTGAACACTGGCGCCCCCCCCCCCCCTTTGTGAAGCAGGGAGCCGGTTTCGTAGTATCTATTCAGAAAGTGCAGAAACTTCAAGTGAGTTTTCAAGAATTATACATTTTGAGCCGTTCTTTTGACAAAATGAACTCTTTGCCGCAATTCTCTGAAAACTCAGCAACACCGCTGAACAGCCGAGCAGAGAATAACTAAAATAAGCAGAATAAATATTAACAAATCGTTGGATTTGCACATTAAATAGGACTATTGCCTCTGCGCCCAGGGTTCGAGTCTCCGCCATGGCTGTGTGTGTGGAGTTTGCATGTTCTCCCCGTGTCGTCGTGGGGTTTCCTCCGGATTCTTTGGTTTCCCCCCACAGTCCAAAGACATGCTGAGGTTAATTGTAGTTACCAAATTGCTCTTAGGTGTACGTGTGTGAGTGAATGGTGTGTGAGTGTGCCCTGCGATGGGCTGGCCCCCCATCTTGGCTTGTTCTCTGCCTTGCACCTATAGCCTCCAGGATAGGCTCCAGACTGTGAATAGGATAAGTGGTTACAGAAAATGGATGGATACCTTAAAAATGTTTGCCCCAAGAACATGAAGCAAAACAGATTAGCCAGATGCTAAGATTGTATGTCACACCATCTGATGAATGAACTGAGCTACCTGACCTTTCAGCGCTGGAACCTCAGGAAACTCATTCGTTGGTCAGAGATTGATTTTGTAGAATAATGGTCAGCATGTACAGTTGAAAAGACTTTGGAATGGAGAAGAATGCAAGACGGCCGGGCCTCAAGCAGCCCTGACTCACTATGACGTGAGCTTGAAGCCCAGCGCTCAGTAACACTGAACGGCTTCACGAGCTGCCCACATGGCAACAGGCCACAACAATAACCTTGTGTTTGGTCTTCTGATGAGGACCTCCACCTCGGCCCGGTGCCAGTGAGGCCTTCTGAGGTGGTACAACATGCTCTGTGTTTCCGGGACTCCTTATGTTGGTGCTGAATACATTAAAAGGGTCACACTGTGTCACCCGCTGAAATCCCCGCCCATCCCTCACAAATCAGTGACCCTCTCTGCACTGCCGCTCCACACCCCTGTCATGTGACCAGTGGGAGTTCCATGGCCTCTGCCCTCACATTTTTGGACAGTTCCTTTGAATTCCAGAACCCACAGTTTTGAGAACTCCAAAGCAAAATTGGTCTTACAATCTGACAAATACGCATTAAAAAGCAAATGTTTGCAGTCTGTCTGGGAGGAAAGTGGTAAGCAGGAGTGTAGCACTTCAGTCGGCTTCAGAGTGGTTAGATGCAGAGCCTTACTGTTAGCTAACGCCTGGATTCACAGTTAATACTACACACAGCATATATTAATGTATCTGAAAATTGATTTGTGATACTGAAGCAAAGGTTGGTCATATAGGACCTATTATCACTAATCTGTTATGAGATGAGCTTAATCACTAAGCTATCAGGAGATTAGCTTAATTTGAGCGTGAAAAATATGCTGGTTAATCACTGACAAAATGTGTCGATTTACATTTTTATACCGAAGACAGAAAAAAAAATATATATATATATTTTTATTTTTAAAAAAAAATTGTGTTATACACAGATATGAATGCATTGATAGCCTTTTGTTCTGCAGTTTAACTATATCCTGTGTCGAATTAATAGAGAGGCCAGGATGAAAGGTTATTGAAGTTAGTCTGAAATGCTGTCAGGAATGACTAATGTCAGTCGGCTGATTTGAAAAGAGCAACCTCACTGTCAAAATGCTATAGGTGGGCACTTTAAATAGCTTACTGTAGGGGCTGGCAGCCCTGATCCTGGGTTGCCGGGATTCAGCCAATTTCCTGCCCTACCTGCTCTCTGATGAACCACACCTGATGTCAGGCAGGTAGTAACTCATCAGGTAGGATAGGAAACCTGCTGGATATCGGCACTCGGGGATCTGGGTTGCCCGCCATGGCTTTACTGCTTTTACGTAAACTGAGGCTCTACTGTTAAGCTAATTGTACCTGGCTCCTCGAAGATGTCGTGGCTGATGACCGCGTCCAAAAGGCCAGATGCGCTTCCGTTTTGTTTTTATTAAGCTCCGGCAACGTGGCTGTTATCGTTTGAGATTCTTCAAGTACATTTTCTGTCTGGCGGGTATCCAGGTTCCCGGGGAGCGGAGTCGCCCAGAGAGCCGAGCATATCTGTCCGCACGCTGTGCCTGACACGTTTATAATTAAGAGACGCCTGGCCATGACACGTCCTCCCGGGTTCGAGGCGCCGGCCACTTTCCAGATGGGTGATGTTATCGAGCTGCGCCCCGTGGGCCCCCCTGGCTCGTGAAAGGGTCGCCAGCACGGAGAACATGTTGCCCCCCCCCCCCAGGCGGTGCTGGGGAAATGTCATCCCCGTGAGGAGCAGAAACGGCTTGTAATGCCATTAGTTTAACTGTCAGCTTGATAGATTCGGTATCATGGAAAAGCTCAAGACCTTCTGTTCGGCCGCATCTGTGGTTTTCGTCACACGCAGGTACAGTGCATCACCGTGGGGAACTGCTCCCTCGTCCTCAGGACCACCCATCAAGTGAGACAGTCTAAGAGGAGCTCGTAAGGCCGCCTGGGGGACGGAGAGGAAGCCGCCACTCGCCGCTATGAAGGGGGACCCCAGAGAATCCCCCCAGTCTTTGACTTTTTTGGTTCGGTCTCAATAGCGGCACAGATCTGGCATAAGCTCTCCATTAAAAACTGACCCCCCCTCTTTCGACTTCCCCGTCTCACATCTAGCTGTGACTTTCATGAAAGCTCACGATCTGTCCGACCTGCTCTTCCGAAAACCATGTGACCCAGCTGTAAGTGCCAGACAGCTGTTGAAATCCCATGATTATAATACGTGGTGGAACACATCAGCGCCAGACCAGACCAAATTTCCACTGTACGTGTATATGAACACATATAAGGAACAGTGTTTACAAAATATTCATAATACTGAATCTGTGTAATGCTTGTTTTGCTGTTAGTGTTTTTGCCTAGCAGCATTACAGGTGTTAATCGCTTGATGGGGACTTAGGAGTGCCGATTTATCAGCGTAGGTAAAGGATGTGAAGCAGTCAGGAGTGCTGGCATACAGATTTGCATAATGTCGCTGCAGATAAATGCTAATATATGCAATTCTCCTGCAAAAGGTCCGCAATGAAAGCTTACTGCATAAGCGCGCATAAGAGGGAGCTGGGAAAGAGAGGGAGCTGGGAAAGAGAGGAAGAAAATGAAAGGTGGGTAGGATTGTATTTTTACCTGGAATATCTGCAGCCACCATCTTGGCTCTGATAAGTCTGCCAGGTTCAGGGGCTGCCAGACAGTGTTAAGACAGGGGTCCTGAGTAAAATGAGGTATAATACACAGCGGTCATCAACCTGCAGAAGAGAGAGCGCTGGCGAACAGCGGGCGAGAGATGAAAATGTCCACAGATCTGCCAAAGGGACCAAGATGAGAAAAACCACAGATGTCAACTCGTTTTTTGAAGGGATGTCCTTCTCCATTTCTGTCACCGGCAATCTCTTTGCAGCTACGGCATTTCAGTTACCATTGCTGGATGTTGCCCTCTCGTCACGACTGGAGCACACGCCTTTTCCCCCTCATTTCTGCCATCTCATTTTGCCTGATCCTTTATAGTTGTAGGACAAGTGCCTGTGTTCAATGTGGAGAGAGACGTTCTTCAGCTGAAGAGAAAATTAATCATCCGTTCTATCTTACATTAGCCACATGCGGAACTACGGTATGCACTCTGTTATCTGCTCAATTGCTTTTGAGTCAACATGAAGTGGCTTCGCACGTTCTGGGTTCAGTACCCTTTATGACCGTCTCTTCTCAGCGAAGGACTGAAGCTGACAGCCTGTAATAAACAAGGGCTGAGCGCTGTGTCTGGACACCTGTGATGGCCACGTTCTGGGGTCTCCCTGACTTCTGTCGTCAGCTTCTCATTCCTTTACGGGCTGAGCATCTGGGCCTGTGCGGGACACAGATCAGGGTGATCCATGCAGTCATGGGAGGGCTTTGAGATATCTACATGTGCAGTGCTATCAGGTTAAGACCTGCCCAGGACAGTCAGCTAGTCAGCAAAGCTTCCATCCGTCCATCCATCAATCCATCCATCCTGGACAGTATAGCGCATAAGGCTGAGGGACACCATAGATGTGATGCAAAGCAAAACGTTCAAGCACTATTGCATGCATATGCAATGGTCATCACAGGGGAAAACGTATGAAAGGTGAATGATTAAACTTTAAGGTCTATCTTTTGGGAAAGGTAATGGAAATTAAACAGTAGATGTTTTTCCCAGTGCCTAAAAAGTTCTGTGGGAGCAACCAACAAATGCCTCGTCGTCTTGGTCCCATCTGGGTGCAGTGCTGCCTATGATAATGTACTGTGGGAGGCTGTCTGGCTGTAACATGCTAGCTGAATGGGATCGCTAATCCTGACTCTGTCCTCAGGAGGTCCTCTGTCTGCGATTTCATTTCTGGCACATTAAAATATGCCATTAATATATCATTTATGTATATTGACAATTATGTATCATGCTGAAAAACTGCCAGTGTATTTGCTCGGAGACAGATTCTGTCCCGCTCACTTGAGCGAGTGTCTTCCTTGGTGCTTTAGACGGCATGTTACTGTGAAGCTGCTTCTGTCTCCGTCCAGTCCAGTCTAAAGGGATCCTGTCTGCTCTCCTGCCCTTCCTCTCACGTCTGAGCCGCTGCCTCCTGTCATCACAAGCTAACGATTTGCTCAAGTGAACACAAGCTGTTCTCGGCTCCGAGGCAGCCGACGCGCCCGCCCGCTCTTCCTGCAGCTCTGTGCAGAGACAGCCTGTACTCAGACACTTTGCCAAGGGCCAGCACATGTGCTGGGACCGGGATCAGTGTGAATTTCATAAGCCTTCGATTGTAGCTGCAGCCGATTTTTATTAAAGCTTTTGGTTTCAGTTTCCTGTGATCCCCTGCTAGTTGGGGCTCTTCCCCTCCTGCAAACGCCGTCCTGCCTTGCCTACAGCCTTGGACTGTCGTGCCCGGTTCAGCTCACCTGAGAATAAAATGCGTTAGTATCAGTAATGCATGAAAATGCATGGGCTTAAGTGGGCTGAGCTTCAGAGTGAGCTGCCCTGATTCTCTCTGACTGCTGGAATGTACAACAAAAAGGTCTGTGTAGTTAGCGCAGAGCAGAAGAGGGAGGTAGGGTTCGGGGGGGACATCCTGGACGTGCAAACCGTAAGCATTTTGTCACTTGTTGCGGTATAACTCACCAGAGTTACACCCAGCTGTATTTCACAACTTCTTTAAAATAGGGAACAGGTCCGGAAGCTCAATAATTCATGGACATATCCTCTCGTGCATTGCAGTCGGATCCTAAAATCCGAGTATGCGGCTGCCTTTGCGAGGCCGGTTTTCGGCGATGGAACGCATCAGTCTGGCCCGGTCTGTTGTGGATGGAAGGCTAATTGAGGATACAGAGACAAGGACGCTTTGTTCCGCGGTGAAGATGCGGCTTTTATGAGGCTCACTGCTTTATTAATGTCTCTTTATTATTCCGCAGCGGGCGTATAAGTAGCTGATTACCCCCTTCAGAGGGGGCGTAGCTTTTGCCAATTGATCTACCTCTGCTTATGCCACGCCTGGGCATCATGTGCTTCCGGCTCTTTGCAGAAGCTCACCTGCATGTAATGGTGCCTCGGTGCACCAGCAGGGGGGCATGTCTGCTTTGATGAGACCCTGTGACTGGGAGGTCTGCGATGGTGTTCTGGTCTGTGGCGACCACAAGTACGGGGTGATGAAGTAAAAAGGAAAAAAAAAAACAAAAATACGTCTTGCCTCTCCAGACATGCTGACTGCGATCAGGCGTAGAGTCAGTGCCCATGCGGCTGGGGGTCATTCATCTCGCTCTTCTCTGTATGTGTGTGTGGATAAAATGTTTATATTACATTGTGGGCACCAAATGTTTCCCACAATAGAATAAAACCCTGTCATTTTGATGTTGTGGGGACACATTTTTCAGGCCCCCACAAAGATCTGTGAATGCAATCTAAATCCTAAAAATGCCAAAAGTCCGATATTTTGTTTGGTTACTTCCTGTATGGTTAAGGTTTGGGATGGGTTAGGGGTTAGGGTCGTCATGTTGGGATTACGGTTTTCCTCATAGAAATGAATGGAGAGTCCCCACAAAGATATAATTACAAACCTCTGTGTTTGTGTGTGTGTGTGTGAGTGTGAGTGTGTGTGTGTGTATGCCTTGGCGCTATGATCTGTGAGCCCGAAGATGTCTCTGAAGACACATTGATGGATTGAGCTCTACTGGCCCCTTTGACAGAGCGGAGGGCTATGTATATATAGAGTCGTCTGTCCGACACACGGGGGTGGCATGGTGGTGCAGTGGTTAGCACTGTTGCCTCACACCTCTGGGACCCGGGTTCGGTTCCCGCCTGGGTCAC
>JAODJX010000035.1:2852410-2893357 GCA_026776945.1 Isichthys henryi | reverse complement strand
CCCCCCCCCCCCCCCCCCCCCCCCCCCCCCCCCCCCCCCCCCCCCCCCCCCCCCCCCCCCCCCCGGCGCCCCCCCCCACCCCCCCCCCCCACCACCAAATATCCCCCTCCCACCCCCCCCCCCCCCGCCCGCCCCCGCCGCGCCCCCGGGTCCGCGCGGGCCGGCGCGCGCGGGCGCCGCCAGGTAATTTGTCACTGCACTCCATCTCTTTTCTTGTTCACAAGATAATACAATACTTGCATAACCTCGAGGTGTGCTTAGGGTTGTTATGATCGTCAACCGGTGTTTTCGGTAGGTGTGTCCAGACTTTTGCCTGGTACCGTATGTGTTTTTTTTTTTTTTGGCAAGTTTAGAATAGATTATTTCTGAAGCAGTACAATGGAGCTCCAGGCGGCAGGCGAATTTGCCTTCACCAGGCACCCGTCACACTTCTGAGAAGCGCGTTTGTCACCTGAATAATGCATTAACATGTCCGTGTCTTCCTGCCTCTTCCCAAACAGCCGTGCGTCCGCCAGTATCTGACATCCACATATCTCAATGGAACTCACCCGCACTTGTGTAGAATGAAGCACCTTTTCCCGTTCCCTTTTAAACGGGAAGTGAGCTGAATTTAGTTACTTCACTCACTCAGTCCCTCTTGTCTTCACTTTACGTATCTTCGCTTTATGTATGCGCGAGAATTTCCCCCTAGGATCAGTGAAATTTATCTCATCTTATCTTAAGGGTTTTACTGAAAAACTGGGTCTTACAGCTTACGAATGGAAAGACTGCTGTTAATTTCAGAGCTTCTACTTGAATAATCGTTTTTCTTGTTCTCTCCCTGCTTCCCCTGTGTCTCACTTACTGTCCTGTTTGTCTCCGTCTGTCTCTATGTCCGCTCTTCCCACCAGGTGCCCTCCAGATAGAGAACAGCGAGGAGACAGACCAGGGGAAGTACGAGTGTGTGGCGTCTAATGTGGAGGGCGTCCGCTACTCTTCCCCAGCTAACCTATACGTGCGAGGTAGGGAGCCACATGGCCCAGGAGTGTCAAGCTGACAGAGCTAACGTAGCGCTCGCCCAGGGGGGGTTAGTGGTCCCAAAGCCCTGTTGCTGGTCCCGCTGCAGCTACCCACGTGTCTGACGCGTTAACTTGTTGCTCAGCTTCCCCAGGGACCCTGTTTCCTATTTAAACCCCGTACATTTAGATTTGTGTGCAACTTAAAATCACTCCTGTAATATTATCAAACGGCAATGTTATTACTTTTTAGTTTTCTATGTCGTAACTAACCTTCCAAAAAAAATATCGATAAGATGGTTCCAAACAGTAATAAGTTTGTAGCTACAGAGGATATGTGTAAAATTGTGTATGTTAAAAATAAAACATTTTTGCATAAATTTAATGCTAAAAAAATTAAGCTATATGAAGTATAGTGAAATATGATTAATGTTATCTTATATGCATGAAGTTTTTTTTCGAGTGGTAAAGGATGTCCTGAAAGAAAAAGTTAGGCGAAATTTACATAATATGGGGAACAAAATAACCTGTGCTAAGAAAAGTGAAATTCAGGTTTCCGCAGTTGTTTGTGTCAATTGAAGCGTTTTTCCAGTTCTGCTCGATGACGGTAAGGTGACGGTAAGTCAGGCTGGGACTGTCCCGCGCGCACGAGGCATGCCGCCCTGTCAGAAGCTCCACCACACACCCTATAAAGTGTTTAACAAAGGGCCTGTCAATTAAGCACCTCTTCACTAATTGTTGTTTTTTAATCAAATTTTATCCATAAGTATCGAATTCAGAGATACTCTTTAATTTGTAATGACAAAAAAGATTTTTCAAAATGTTTCCTTATAGATAATTGAGTACACCAGAATACTTATTAATTATATATACAGTATGCATACTAAAAGCATGCGATGCCCTGTTTAGTGTAAGAAAATCTGCCACAGTAGATACTCATGTGGCTGTATTCATTTGTAGTGAGTTTGCAAAGTGAAATATATGACACAAAGTAGGAGAACAGTGTATTGAGCAACCTTGCCTAGAATGGGTGGCTGCCATTGCTTTGTGTTTCTAGATACTGGAGACACAGAAAGACATAATGTCTCCATAGTAACAGCTGCAGACACTTTATGGGCTCAAACAATTTTTAACGTTCAGTCAGTAACCACAAATTAACAAAGAAAAATCGCACTGCACCATCCATAGCAATTAAATAATAACGGCTAAATAAGGGTTAATGCCATGCTGTTGGTTAAATAACTGTGTTTTTCTAATTAATTTATTACATTTTAACACAAAACAAAGAAGAAATGTTAAGTTACATTTGAAATTAGCAGCTGCGGTGTATGCCAGTTTGCATCGAGTTGATTTCATCGCTGTGGTGTCTTCGGATGCCTTACATTTCGGTCTGTGTGTGCTGCCAAAATGTTCAAAGATTATTCCAGCATCTTAAACTGCAGCTGCTAATTTTAACATAAAATTGTGATGTTTGTACTGGCTGATTTGTTAGGTTAATTTTGTTGGTTTGCTTTCGTTCTGTATATTTTTCTTTCTATACTCGAAACAAACGGGCCACCGTGGGCAGCCTCGAGGTGGCTCAGACCTTCTGTCTCTGTCTTACGTTCTCGAGTTTGGGTTTTGCCGTCGTTGCTGCTGACTCTAGCGAGTGGCGACACGGCTGTTGAGATCAGCTTGATTTCTAGGTGAGAGTAGAAGCAATTTTCTGAAAGAAGGTTGTTATTGATATCAAAGAAAGACAAAGGACAAACAAAAAAAAAAGGAAATGTAGCAGCTAAAACCCTTGAGGTGGCCTTTTTTACTCTCTCTGTGTTTCCCCTATTTTTCTCTTTTCCTCATGTCATTGTGTTCTGCATCAACCCCTTTACATCCCTCAGAGCTTCGAGAAGGTTGGTGTGTTTTTTCTTTTTTACTTTTTTTACCCACATAAAAAAAAAATATTGTATCTACTAGTGTATCTATTGCAAAGCTAAATTTAAATAAACTAAACAAAAAAAGGACAAACGTGCTAAATATTATGACAGAGGAATGATCTGTGATGATTTTTACAAAATATTATCTAGTAAAATGATTTAAAAAAAACCCGCCCGGCTCGGGTTGTGCATTTCCTTTGAGTTTGCATTGTGGGGCCTTTTCTCGTTTGCGTCCGTTGGTATTGCTTCAGCTTAGAATGCTAATCGGCGCATGTTGTTATGGAAACCCAGCACTTTGAAATGGGGCCTGATGCATGATGGGAGAATGTAACTATCCTTGCATGCCTGAACAGCCCTTCTGGGCATTGTCTCTTCCCTGCACTCCTCGTGTTTTGTTGATCACTACTGCTGTGGATTCTTTTACCCGTTCGTTGTGTAGCGAATGCCATGCCAGCTGAATTGCTATGCTATACGGTGTTTGTGTTTCTTTATTCATTTATTTATTGCTTTTGTTTTTGAATTTTTGTCTGCTTTTAGCTAGACTGTTGGATATGCTGCTTGTTCCCCCTCACTCCACTTTCCAATTGCATTGGCGCTTTTTATTGGGTAAACAGCATAACCGCATTCTTTCGATGCGCAGTCAGTGTTCCTGTCTCCACAGTTCATCTCTTGAGTAAGACCTCTTTAGGCTGGTCCTGGTCATGATTTCACACACCTCTCAGGCCATTTCGCACTGCCATGTGGATCAGTAGCAGATATGACTCCTGCGTCACAAGTCGCCAAAGTATGGCATGAACTCTCATGCCACGTCACCATTATGCGCTGATTGGCCGCACTTCACCACTAGGTACGCTGTCCTGCTTAGCTATTAGCATCAATTAGCATCTTTATGACAATGTCCAACTGAATTGATTTCAGATTCATTCATATTTGGGCTACAGAACGAAAACAAACAGACCAAAATATTCAAAATTGTGCCAAATAATTCGATTCCAAAATTGTTGCGAATAACTTGCTCCCACTGTTGCAAAGGTACCAAAATACCTGGCACCTAATTTCAGGCCAGAGACCAATGACACACAATGCGAGTTTTATCACCCTATTGTGTGCATGCCGTTACCAAGGGCCTATAAAGCGACACGGTCTGTGGCCACTGGATTTTATAAATCAGATTTTGACTGGAATCACAGGCTCCACACTTCTTGTGTCAGTAACTGCAGTAGGCTTGACTATAAATTTTACTGCCATATTTATGAATACATTACATGGCTTTTGGGCTCAGGCTGGTACAGAGCCAGTAATTACAGCCCACTTGTCTTGATTTTCATTTGGTTTAAATGAATGTCCTTCTGGCTCAGCATCATGCTGGGCTCTTATCTGAAGCGTGTGGATGGAGATGTGCGGGTGCCCCCTCCCCAGCTGTGTGAAAACATGTCCAGTATCACATATCGATCCGGATGAGGCAAAACAGGGAGGTGGTCAATAGTTCAAGAAGACTGTCATCTCTCAATAAACGAGCATTACCACAGACAGGAAGTACCAAGTGAGTTAGCGCAAAGGAATCGGGCCTCACCTTGTAAGGGTGCACATCACAGAGGATTCGGCCCAGGGGGTCCGGCACCGACACGCTGGGACTTGTAATCGGGTCCTTCACGGTGACTACTGAGTCCCCTCTTGACCTGCTGATACAAAAGCCCCAAAAGACATGAACAAGCAGCTCATTGCGATGGCAGCTCCATGGTGATGTCACAGCAAACACGCGCGTCCACGCGCCACTTAACGGTCCTGCCCCCGGCCGCACGGGCCGGAATTGCTGATGCGGCCGCCCGTTGCGGCGTGTCGTTAAAATCACACAGAGCTTCGCTTTTGCTTCCACTCACAGAAAAGACAGTGCTACTTTGAAAAAGGCAGCACCTTGTGTTTGAGAAAGAAACATTATAGCTAATATCTAGCAGCTGTGCACTTGGAGACCCAGTTGCCGCAGCCTTCGGCCATTTTTCTCGGTGTTTTTTTTTTCCTGCCCATTTGTAGCTAAAGTTATTAGCTCCGGTAAATTCCGTGGCATCTTTTAAGTTACATTTTTTTTCTTTTTTTTTTTTTTTTTTTTACTGAAACCTCGGTTTATAAAAACCGTTTTAAAAAATTTACATAAAGAAATTATTTCGGCAGTCATTTCATTTTGTCATTTCTCTTTCACACAGGCAGGTGCACCTTTGCCTACCTTATAAAAAACAACTGCTATGAACCCCAGTATTTTTTTTAGAGAGAGAACTTTCTAGACAAGCTGAAAATGATTTTTTAAAAATATGACCGCCGCTTGTACCCACTGCTCGTGAGTTTTCACAGAGCATTTGTTATCCTTGATCAGCCACACAGATAGTAGATATTTTTAGAATCCTGATCTATCGATGTGTTGACACGGGAATGCTGTGCTGTAGACTCTGGGGTCTTGGCCCTCCATATAGGTTTTTCCGCCGTTCTTTGCATTTGGTCGCATGCGCTGCCGTGTATTCATGTGTCGAGTTGGGAATGAAAGCTAGATTACACCTCTTTCCCCCCCACGCTGATCAAAACGGTGGCTGAAATCCAATATTAACTTGGAGGACTGTCTGGGACTTCGGAAGCCCCCCATGAGGACCAAGCTAAATATGTGTTTCCTCTGAAATTTTAATCCCAGTCTGGTAAAGACAGCAATGTATCTGGAGCACACCTAAACCCAACCAAAATCTATTAATCCCATTTAATCGCACTCACTGCCAGGCGAAGAACAGAATGTACCAGGATATGTAACTGAAAATAACACGTGTGCTTCGTAGCTGAACGTGTAAAGAAGAGGGGATTTATTTTAACGATAAGGAGGCAGCGTGTATTATTCATTTGATACAAACTCAGTTGTACATACTGGGTCCAGCACTGGAAAGTTCCTTTGTAAGAATCTCCGTTATTCCCTCTGAATTCCCCTCTGAGGGTGGCGTTAATCGCCACAGCACAGGTCTGTCTGACATTCGCCGCCCCTCTGGGTTTTGTGGCCGTAGTCATTGCCTTGCACTCCCCATACTAAACACGTCCTGCGTCCCCTGGTTGGATTCCAGGAGGGGTGTAATCCTAGCTTCAATGTGACACTGAAAGGCTGCACATTGTACCAGCGTCTTCCTTCATTTTGGTCCAGGACAGGCTTGCTTGACTGTTCCCACCAAAATGGCCAGAAATGTCTGCCTGCTGACCTCTGTAATGGCATGTATTTGTGTATCTGTAGCACTGATGGAATACTCTCTCGACTGCTATGCGACACTTTACACTTTTCAGTTGTCCCTCTCTCCACACCGGGGCTTGAAATATTGAGATGTATGGGACCTCCTAAGCGTTTGCAATTCTCCCTCTTATCTGGGAACCCCCCCCCCGGCTCCTGGTCTATGTGAATGAGGTCCTTGTCCATTGAATCGGATTAGGCTTTGTTTGGTTCTCTGGACAATAATTATCTCCCATTGTCCTACATCGCATGAAACTGGGCCAACTTTTGAAAGTCTAATAAAGAATTCATACGCAGCAGCCGTACTGTACTTTAACTTTGGTTAATAGATGACAATGGACAATTCTTCCATTACATACAGCAGAGAATAACAGGGATGTAAGGTAGATGTAAAGATAACTGTAGATGTAATGTAGCATATTGTCGACACATAAGCACAAGTAGCTATGATAGTAAATTCACAAAGAGGAGATGCTTCTGTTTGAACTTCGCCTAAGCAGTGCTTTTTATTATGATGTAATAATATGATTTTACTTTGTTTATTTTAGATAGTCAATCAGGACCTCTGTGATGTGCATCTTCTACCATAATAGTGTGAAATTATTAATATCTGAAATGATATAGTTATAATAAAGAGAAATTATGAGCATAGAGACGGACCTGTCATCCATGTAATAGCCATTGTTGCCAACACTCCATGCTAAGAATTCTATGTGGTCTGAAAACATTGAGTAGGGTTTGAGCTGATTCAGGGCTATAATTAACCATCAACAGGACCCGACCCAGCAGAACCCATTATCCTAGATATTCAAAGGCTAATGGTGTGAAATTAGTAATATCTCGAATAATAATGTTACAATAAGGGGAATTATATATGGCCAAAGTGATGGACCTACCATCCATGTAATAGCCACTCTATATTTGAAGTTCTGCGTCTATTTCTGGGTCCTGAAAATGCTGAATATCATGCGAAGTGAAGCCCAGGTTTGTTCAGACAGCCCGCAAACGCAGGTTTTCAGAGGGGAAAGGCAGCGCTGCCTCGCTTTAACCTCATTCACACAACCGCTGTAGCCCCCGGCCCGCCAGCAGAGCTGCCTGCCCTGAGCTCAGAAACCACACTGACTCTCCTAGGGGACCCGGCGTCCTGAGTTCAGTCTTTGTGGGTTAACGTGGGGGCAGCATGTAGCCCAGTGTTCTTCTGTGTGCTGATGTGATCTACAGAAGCTCTCGTTCTCTGTGCTGTGACGTTGTCTGTGCCGTGCAGACGGACTTCTGCTTTGCCTTTTGTTTTATTCGTGTGTTGGTTTTCCTCCGACGTCGCCGGTGTTGCACCCGGGAATGGATGGCATGCTGGGATTGGCTGTGGTGACACGCTGTGACTGTAGCGGGACTCCGGTTCGCAGCCTTGGCGGACAGCCGGGTGCGCTCATTACTCCTGTCACCTCATGTGCCGGCCTTCGTCCTGCATGTCCTTGTGAGGAATGGGTTGCCTCTTCACTTCGCCCAAAAAAAAAAACTATTTAATTTAACAAAATTATTATAATAATCCAGATATGCTTATGTTTTCAGACTGCCTGATTTGCAGTTTTGATCAAGTTTAATTTTTGGATTATGTATTATATTATATAGTATTATTTTGCATAAATATTTGGAAAAGCTCTAGTAGCATATATTGTGTTGCAGTTCTGTGGACAAATCCTGCATGCGAGATACATATTTAAAGCAAACAAAGTGAGGTATCACCCAGTAACCGCTTAGGGTCTCCTAGCAAGCAAAATGGTGAAGGAAATACCTGACTTGCTTCTTACAAAATAAAATGACATAGCTCAAGAGCAGTTTCCAATGCTGATAAAATTAATCTATAAAAGCCGTAACACCTTGGTTACTCAATATAAAACAAAATCACAGAATCGATAATTTTAAGAGGTTACTAACTGACATCATAGACAGAAAGAAATGTGCTATTCGTCACGAAGTAAAGAGAGGGACTTTAGAACGGTATAAGAGTCTTAATGTTAACAGCTAGCTTCATATTTGTCTTATGCAAAGCATATACTGATAATAATAGGGGTCAGTATGCTGTGTCTTGGGTGCGGATCTCATCCTCCTGTTCCCATCTTTTGTACCGATATGAGACAAACGTTTGGGGGAGTTTGAATCTTGGATTTCAAGCCTCGATGTGTGAGACCCAAACCCACTGAGAACCATCCTCTTCTCTTTAGTTTGACTGGAATCACGAGGTCCTAACCCTCTTTCCCTGTCCCCCGCTGGGCATGTGCTCCCCTCTGTGCCCCTGACCTGTCTCTCCTCACACATGGTATTCGTCTGTCTGTCCTTGTGGTCCAACCTGTTGTCTTGCTGCTTGGACTTTGCTGTGGCTATGTGTCCCTGTCCTTATGTGGTGTCTGTCTTCACATTCAGTCTGTCTGTCAGTCTGTCTGTCTGTTTCTAACCCCAATTTCGTTCCTCCTCCACACCTCAATCCTCTTTTCCTTTCCATTTGATTCTTTTTGCGTCTGCATGATAAATTTCTATCCTCATGCCTGTTTTTTTTCATACCCTCCCTCTGTTTTGTTTACTAAGACTCTACACTGCCCTATTTCATCCTAAACGGTGCATAGTCAGGGTACGTGGTTAATGGTCTTAAGCTCACCATTAAGTTCACACATGTTGACAGCTAGCAGTGACGCGCCACTAGCTGGTCTCTGGCTAACAGGGAAATAACAAATGCAGGGGAACCACAAAGGGTCCAGTGAACCATGTGCCAAAGCTGGAGCCTTCCATACCACCTGATTACCCCACCTGTGCTATTTCCGCTCCACCCATCTTCACTCCTACCTTTCAGAAAGCTCCATCAACATCTCTGGAATGGAGATGCAAAGTCTTGACCTTTGTAATCTGACATGAACCTCTGGCTTCACCCACTCTCGTTTTCCTTGATGTATTTTGTTTACTACATGCCACCTAATGAGTACTGAATGGAGCACCCATCCCCAAGACAATACATGTCTCTATGTGTATCAATTTTGTCTTATTTCTTCCCAGAGTGAAATGTGACAGTGTGGTTGGTCCTGTCACATGAGGTCAAATAGGCTGGAATGAAAATAAGTTTTAAAAAAATAATAAAAAGTTTATACAGCACTGGTTTGGCTTCCCATCCCTCTTCTTCCCAAACCTCCTCTTTTCTCTCACACTCTTTCTCTCACTCCTACCTCTCAAATTTCACTTTCCTCCTCCAGTCTTCTTCACCCAGGCATGCAAGTGATCCCTCAGTTATATCCCTCTATGCATTTTACCTCCGTTTATATCTGATTTCATTTTTATCATTTACTTCTTTATTTACTTCGACCTATTATGCATGCTGTCTGTGAAACTGATAGCTGCATCTATCAATGGAACCGTGTCAGATCTCAAAAAGGCTTTGTCCAGTTGATCTACCTGAATCACAAAAATCGCATTAAAGTTTCTCATCTTTAGTGAGGGCTGAAAGGTAGAGCCTGCTTGTCTACATACAGCAAAGTACAGTAGTGTACACTTAAGGAAAACACAGCATCAGTTTCTGAGTCATTATTTAGGGCCTGACAGGGCCTGGTGCAAGCTGTTTTCTAGTTGCATGTGCCTTCAGTGTGAGAGTATATTGCTTTGAAGATCTTCTTGTTGTGTAGATATGTGTGATCATTATATTTCAGAGATGGTAGCCCCTACCGTTTACTCTACGAGCAAGGCTACATACAGCATTAGGTCCCTCACTAATTAGCTAGTTACACTGAAAGGATGAGAAACTGATAATAGATTTTTGTGTTTTTTTCTAAATGTGCTGTGATGGGTCGAATTTTGGTCAGTGGATCCTTGTTGCCATGAATGGTTGCTTTAATGTCAATCTATATTGTTGGTGAAACAGTTCTGCTAGTATTAGTTTTCACAGTTATTTAATTTTACTTTTGAATCCTTGATTGTATTTTAGTTTGCTCTTTTCTTTCTTGGACAAGGATTCCACATGAAGGGGGTCGTATTTTCATGAACGTGTTGTTACCTCTCTCTGTTTGCTTTCCGCCAGTTCGACGCGTCCCTCCCCGCTTCTCCATCCTGCCCACCAGCCACGAGATCATGCCGGGCGGTAGCGTCAACATCACCTGCGTGGCGGTGGGCTCACCCATGCCCTACGTCAAGTGGATGCTCAATTCCGAAGACCTCACCCCGGAGGATGAGATGCCGGTGGGCCGCAATGTGCTGGAGCTCAACAGCGTGCGGGAGTCGGCCAACTACACCTGCGTGGCCATGAGCAGTCTGGGCATCATCGAGGCTGTGGCCCAGATCATAGTCAAGTGTAAGACTGCCTGCCGGTGTCTCTGTTAGCTGTCTGTGCACCCGGGACTCTCAGAATGCTCTCGTTTCAAGGTTACAAAGGCCATAAACAGCTGAGAGCAAGGAGTACTGTCTAGTGCCCAAATGGACTAAATTTGGCCTGTGCCCATTTTAAAGCATTACTGGGATACATTAATTCAATTATTCCATTATCCACTATCCAGGTTAACTGTGGATGGCACACAATCATACACGTGCACATGGATATGCTTGCAGAGTCATATCCAGTCATATCACCCTGTCAAGTGACTCTTTAGGGTTTTTGGTGGGAACTGAAAATAAAGTAAGAAGAACCTTTGCAGACACAGATACAAAGATACAGAGACACTGTTGGGGTCATATTCTGATGCAGGAACATATGAGCTATTGAGCCCCCAATGCACCAGCCGTCCATCAGCTGCTGTAACATGTTAAGGTAGCTGAAGGCTACAGCAGTATTTATTTATTCTGGTCCCTGCTCTGCCTTTTCCTGTCAGCCCTACCGAAACCACCGGGGACACCCGTCGTGACAGAAACCACAGCCACCAGTGTAACCATCACCTGGGACTCGGGCAACCCAGACCCCGTCTCCTACTATATCATCCAGTACCGCGCCAAGTCCCCGGACAGCAAGTTTGAGATCATGGATGGGATCACCACCACCCGCTATAGCATCGGTGGGCTCTACCCCAACACTGAGTACGAGATCCGGGTATCTGCCTTCAACACCATTGGCCAGGGGCCACCCAGCGAGCCCGTCGAGGCTCGGACAGGGGAGCAAGCCCCCGCTAGCCCACCCCGCAACATCCAGGCAAGAATCATCTCCCAGAACACCATGATGGTGGAATGGGAGGAGCCTGAGGAGCCCAACGGGCACATCAAGGGGTACCGTGTCTACTACACCATGGACCCCAGTCAACCCATGAACCAGTGGCAGATCCACAATGTGCAGGTCAGCCGGATGACCACCATTCAGAGCCTCACTCCATCTGAAACCTACACCATCCGCGTGCTAGCCTTTACCTCGGTGGGCGATGGGCCCTTCTCAGACCCCATCCATGTCAAAGTTCTGGAGGGAGGTAGGTCAATTCAGTTCCGTTCAACTTTATTTGTATATCGCATTTTCACATTTCATTGTCTCATAGCGCTTTACATTATCCCTGCCCAAAGCCAGTAGGTTGCCTGGTCGATTCCCACCATGGTTATTTTAAAATAGGGTGACAGTTCGTCGAAAAAATTAAACCACTTGTGATATTTAAGCTTTAGATGCTTTTATTTATTTTTTTCATTGCCTGCTTCTTGGTGTCTTGCATGTGATTGGTTGTAGTGCCGGGGCAGCCAGCCAAGTTCCAGGTGGGCACTGTGTCTGACACCAGCATTGAGCTAACCTGGGAGCTTGCCTACGAAAAGGAGGGCATCATAAGCTACGAGCTGCGGTACCGAGAGGGCAGCACGGGCACTCAGGTATAAACACTTTATCTTCTACACTCCCTGCACAGTGACTGCGTGTATCTGTGACCCGCCCCCCATGCACACTTACAGTCCACCACCGGTTCTCAAATTTAGTCTCAGAATGAAATGGTATGGCACTAAATTACCCCTGAAATGGCCGTGACGATGAAAATGCCATGAGGAAGCCTGCAGACCAGGAGAGAAGACGGGACATTCTGCAGAAATGCCCTCTATATGGGCACCAGGAGTCCACATTTACTAGATGGTGATAGCTAATAATAAAATTATGTCTGAGATGTACTGTCAGGTTAAATTTATGCATTTTAATTTTAACCGCCTAGATTTAATAGTCAGATACATGGTATGGCTACTTAGAAAGATCTATCGAATCGGTTGGACAGTCCAGATATCAGACCACTAACACTGATAAGAAAAAAAAAGATAAATTCTATATTTGTCATTTGCACAAACGCGCTGTGACTGTTCTGCCGGCAGCCCTCTGGTCACGGGCACAGAGACTTACTGTAGCCCACTGGGCCACTCACCGCCCCCTGGCGTGAGAATCTCACGCAATGCGTTTTAAATGTTTTTATGGGACTGAATGTGAGTTAAGGGTCACCCCCGAGCTCGAAAGGGGGGGGGGGGGCATGTTCTCAGTCTTTGTTACCTTTTTGAGATATGAATTGCAAACTGCATAGTTCATAGTCTGATTGTGTGTTTTGGAATATGCAAACTGAAAATGATCATTCCTATGTAATAATTATTGAAATCATTGATGGACAACTGATAGTTTGAATAAGGTATAGTGTGTATAAGCAATTTACTTCCTCTTTACCATGATATATTACACTCAGCTGGTACCAAATCAGACCCACTTTTGCCTCCAGAATCGCTTCATGGGGAGATGAATTACACACGCAGAGAAGCCTTTCTGTGCAGCACTGCTGCTGTACTGAGCTGTTGTCCTTCCACTTGTCTCCCTCATGTAGGCCTTAATGAGTCTTGGCTGTTCTCCCCTGACTTCTCTCACTATCAGGGTATTTTTCTCCCAAAGAAATGCCACTAACTGGAAGGTTTTTGGTCAGTCGCATCCCCCTCTGTAAACTCTGGACCCTGGAGATAAAAAGTCTTATATCGGATGAAACTATTTCCTTTGTCTAGTAACCTTTTTTGTTAGTGATTAGCAACAAAATGCTATCCTCTGATGACGTCCTTCAAAATAAATCAACACTGTGTGGAGTGTTAGTTTGGTCATTGTTCACAGAGCTTTACAGAGCTAATATTCACTATAAAAACAGTTCAATACAGTAAATCACTGGCTTATCGACGTAAAATCCATGAACTCCTATGTCAGATGTTTTGCTTTTCTGCAGGTGACGAAAAAGCTGGCTCCTGCCTCATCCTACATCGTGGACGGGCTGCGAGCTAACACTGACTATTCCTTCTCGCTGGCTGCCATCTCCAAAAAGGGCATCGGGGCCTTCACCAACGAAGTAATGCAGAAGACCTCTCAAGCTAGTAAGACACCCTTCGCCCGCCTCTCTCTGTCCTTCTCTTGGTGTCACTGCGAGAGATTTCCTCGGAGGAAAGGCGTTGTCGGATGACAGCAAAAGCCCGCTCAGACAATTGGCCACAGTAAACGTTAATGAACGGTTTACATCGTGTTTGTGTCATTTGAAAGTCTTTTGAGAACACAACGCAAAACATGCTTTAAACATTTTAACGCATTGATTTAAATCACACAGCTTGTTGAAATTGCAAATCCCATATTGCAATTTGACTGCATTATGGACATCTTCAAGTGCATCCCAACCCTTTATCCCACCGATGTGAGAATCTCTGTGTTATCATGCTGAATAACAAACAGAAATGATTTTTTGATTCACTGTTACAATATGCAGGAACAGTGAAAGGAGTACATGATTCAAATTCAAATATAAATGTGTGGCGTGTTGTTTGTCCGGTGTATGTTTGAGCCGAGGTGAAAATGCATTTCTTTGCTTAGATTAATGGGCTGCACCAGTGATTATGTCAACTGGGGAGCAGCTACAATTCATTTTCTGACTGCAGTTGCTGTACCATGATGTAACACACACTATACATATGGCAGAATTCAGGAGAGAGTCCAACCCAAGCATCAGTTGCATTTTCCTTAAATCCTTCATTCGGTCAGCAAACAGCGAGCCAATCAAAAGCCAGGGCTGCTTTGCCCGTTTATTCGTGATTGGATTACAGGGCCTCAGCAGACCAGGGATCGCATCATCTTTTATAGGGGCTGCTGAGCTGATGTCCCCCCCACCACCAACATTCTACACATTTCTGGTCCCAGGTCAAACTTCTGATTCAGAAATGATGTCACTTATGTGACCCTCCTACTCTGGCATCTATTTAAAACGTGTTTATCTGGCATGGAAATGAAATGATGCACCAGCATTGGTGCTTTCTGCACATTCGGCATAGGGCTTCTCTACGGAATCATCTCTGAAAATGCTACTCAAAATAGGATGATCGAAGGGGAGTGTTTTCTAATTAAATGCTAATAGAATACTCAGGACAGCTTCGCTTAACGAAGAAGGTGGCATCTCCGCCACGGAGAGGTTAATTGCAGGGAATTCACCCTTTACTTCCCGATGGACACGTACGCACAGAGTCCCTGTTAATGCAGATATTAGCGTCGTAAAAATTAATTATCAAGTCTCTGTGATTTAATTAGAATGCGGGGGGGGGGGGAATGTAGATGAGTAAAAATGTCCGTGAGTGAACCGCCAAGTCTCGCCAGATGAACAGTTTGGACAAGCCTGCATTGTGACAGACAGCATTTAGAATTGTCCTTTGTCCCAGATTATGCAGAGTACATGTGTCCGGGGTTGCAGTGAACCTCTAGCCGAAGGCAGATGGCTGTACCCTCAGATAACACCTGTATGGTCTGAGCGGCAGGAAGCCAGTCGTGGCCACGTGAGGTGGTGTCGTGTAACATCCCTCTGGGGGTCTTTCTGTCCTGCGGTCTTTGTCATTTCACTCCTGAGCTGAGCAGGCAAGACCCAGTGCAGATGTAGTCATGTTCCGCAGTGTTTTTTAGTGTCTCCCTACGTGCGTGTGTGTGTGTATGTTTGCTGTGTTTGTATGTTCCTGAGCATACCGTGTGATTCACCTTACCTCTGCTCTCAGAACAGTGACAGGTGTAAACAAACTAGACTGGAATCCCCCCCCCCCCCCCCAACAGCCCCATCTCCCTAAATCCTAACAAAAACATCTTTCCCTAGAATGTCACCTGCCTTATAATTGCTTTTCTTTTTAGCCGTTTTATTTTTCTTTTGAAATATCTCTTAGTTTGTTGTCCAGGTGAATACAGCTCAGATCACATGAGGGAGGTCGCCTGCCTGGATCTTAAAGTGGAAGTGAGTGACAGTAAAAGCATTTGCTAATACGGAAACACTGTCATTCATGTTAAACTAAAGGTAAAAGTAAGTATCTCTGAAGAATGGGTGGGTATCGGAGGCTTGTTAGCCCCTCCCAGAGCTGAGAGGATCCACACAGCGTGTGCTAAGGCCTGGTTCTCTGTTCAGCTGGTAAAGTAAGTTTAGTTAGCCGCTGCACAAATAAGCCCTGCCAGTAGAGGGTAGTCTGCCTGCAGAAAGGACACCACTGTCCCCTCAGCTGGAGGTCAGCTTTCTTTTTCCCCTCTATGGAGAAGGTAAAGAAACCAATTTCAGGCCTTAGGAATAGAATCCGACAGACAGAAACACTAAAGAGAGTGAAGCCGAACTGTGTCTCACGGATGGTACCTCAGGGAGGTAAGTTCTGGGAGTCCAGCCCGCCTTTGCCGGTTAGCAGAGTGCTCCGCCTTCACTGCTGTTTGCGTAAGCAGCTCTCCTGTCCTGCGGAGTGGTAAACAAGGCGGAGCAAATCCATAACTTTGGAAAGGGAGGCACTTTCAAAATACAGGACGTGAAGCTTCACCTGTCTCCAGGGCCCTCTCGATGGGAGGCGGCAGCCTGAATAAGCCAAGGAGGAAGAAGAGCGGGCATGTGGCGTAAACACACTCGGAAATGTTCTAGAAGACAGAGCTGTTATTTTTGGGGGGGGCGGGGGGGGGAGCATATGAAAAGCCACCCACCCACAGGAAATCACGCATCATGTTGTACATATGAGTCGCACAGTGAACAGAGCCCAGGCTGCCCTGCCGTCGCCCTGTAACGATGCGGTTGCTGCCCCGCCCATCCGCAAATCCGATTACCCCCGTCCTGCTCTGCTGGCCGGCCTCATAGCCACACACCACACCGCGGTACCATGGGACCACACGGGCCTGATTACCGCGAGCTCCACCGTCTGTGCGCTCCCTCCTCACCCAGACATACGTACACAACAACAACAATTTTTTTTTTGTATAGCGCGTTATCGCAACATTACATTGTCTCAAAACTCTTTACGTACACGCTTACAAGCGGCAAATAACCGGGAAGGGTGATGCTGTGAGTGTCCGATTGAGGCTGCAGCCACTACTCAGACGTTTCTTTGACAGCCTGAACATCACGGCAAAGAGGAGAATGAAATGTTTGGCGGGTGCCTATCTGTGGGATGGTCGCGTGTGTGTGTGTGTGTGTGTGCTGTGAGCCTGGCTTTTGTTGCCACAGGGACCAGCATAACCAGGATAAACCAAAGCACAGCGGGTCCAAGCGGGTGGGTGACATCTAAAGTCAGCGAAAGTACAGAGTGATGTGGGAAGGGGGGGGATGGAGGTTCCTGGTCCTGGTCACGGTCCCCATGGCTGCACTGCCTGCTCATAGGGGCTGCATGCTTCAGACAGCTCAAGACAGCAACACTCGCTTTGGAACCCCCCCCCCCATTTGGTGTCCAACAGCTGGAAAGCGGGAATTCACACCATGTCTCATGATCCCACATGACAGTGGGCAGTGGCACGCCTGTGTAAGGTGGGGAGGGTCTCAGACTGGAATCCCATTTCAGTACATCTTACCACGGTTTGCCAGGGAGCTGTGCACAGGCCTTTCCAGCAGGCTTTCTAAGACATTTCCATTGAACTTCGAAGCTACCAACAGCTGTCTCAAGTTAAAGAGCCACCTTTCAGATCTGCACATTCGGCCCCAGATCTTTATAAGCACTGCAAGTTTCTAAATATTTGTGTTTGCGCTTTGATTTGCCAGCCCCCTAAGTAAATTAATCATAGAAAGGTCTCTTTATGACTCACGTTACCTGAACATTAACATAAGTGCTTACCACTTAAATACAATTCAAAGATTTTTTTTTTTTGTTTGATAAACAGGTTCTGTCCATGAATGAAAATTATTGTTTGATTTCTCTGAAGCTTATACTATACAGTGGGTCACAACTGGCGAGATAAAACTGGTTTAGAAAACGTGATTTGGTCGTGATTTGTCACTGCTGATGATAGCCAAAAGTATCGGTGCTACGTCTATCAATAATGTGTGTTCCTTTCCGAGTCATGCCTCATTTAATGTGACATGAGGGAGGGTGTGTAACAGTGCGATCCGTGTCACACGCCTAGTCTTTCCTGTCTCATTACAAGTGTTTGAAAATTAATTCTCGACTTTAATATTTCACGCGTGCAGTTAATCTCTCGGAAAATACAAAGCAGGATGTCTGCACGGTGAAATGTGTAACGGCTGAAAAAAATCACTGCTTAAAAACTATAGCGGGTGAGGGTTTGAAGAACCTCTTCGACAGACCAGTAAAATAAATGTGCTGGTGGCTTAAATCAAATGGTACCCAGTGTAGCCTCTATACCAGTTGCATTGTAATTAGCAGATTGTACTGCATACTGCTGGTCCGCACCTGCCCAGTTTAGCTCTTTCTGGTATAAATATAAAAATTTTATTAGGTAAGATTAGATTTTAAAAAAGAGATCAAATATTAATTATCATTCGTTATGGACCTTTGGCCAGGATTTTATTTTTCCGCAGTCTATTTGTACACCCGCAACAAACAATCACTGTAGTTTCTGCTCTTAATCTGAGACATGGTGTTCGAGACGTATGTGAAGGCTCCCAGTACGCAGAGAGGATGTGTGTGGATTCCCGCTGTGCTGGACACCACGGTCCACGGGTCGGGCAGATGGGACGGTTCCGAAGCGAAGAGTCAGCCCCCTCTCTCCGATCACATGACTGCGCCGGGGATCGCTGCCTTATGACTGAATTACCCCTGGGAAAATTCGCATATGTAGCTGGGATGTTGAGGAGAGAGGGGCCTCACTTCCCCTGACCCAGAGGGGGCTGTTCTTACTCTGACCAGTGTCTGGTGTTAAGAAAGTCTTTAGAAGTTAGTGTTTGACAGAAACCAGGTACGTATAAACGCAGGGCCTTCCTGTGGCTTGCAGCTTATAGTACTTTATGCTTAAACTCCCATGTCATTATTTGGAAGTTTAATTTTCATTCGTGTCGTTCGAGTTTTTTTTTTCCCTCCTCTTCCAGTTCATCAATGTTTTATTTTAATTTAGCTTTTGCTTCGCTGTTATTTAAGTATATCCATGCCATGGGATAACCCTCCACCCTAAACAGAACATAAAAACCGTCCTGATTAACTGGGCTAATTTAAAAGGCTGTAATTAACGTATATGAAGCCGGCTTAAATCAGAGCATCCTTTTTCTCTCTAAGCACCAGTGCCTTAAATTAAGGCTTTTACATTCACATGAGGAGAGGCGGCCATATTTGTTCTGGTGTAAATTGAAAAGTGGCATTTGTCTGCACTTATTCTCTTCATTCCGGCTGCCAGCACAGAGTCTGCACCTCCCAGTTGCCACATGCAGTCTCGCAGCTTTAACATCTCCGGCGGAGAGCACAGCCTCTCAGTTGCCAGGCCGCTGGCCTCCGGGCACTTTTACACTCAATCCCGAGGTGGGAGGAGCCGGATGCCCCCCCCCCCCGGGCCCCCTCCCCCCGAGAGGCAGCTCCTCCTGATGCCGTAAGAGTGATCTGTAGTTTCGAAAGCCGGCTGTGATCCAGGAGACACCATTTGCATCGTCATTATGCATTTTCTGGTTTCATTACCCATTTCATTTGCATTTGTCCTATGAGTCAGACCCCAGATTTTTTCTGCTTCTTCATTCTTTCTCTTCCCCTTGAGTTGTTTTTCTCTTCTCTTTCCATTTTCTTTATCTCTTACATGTTTTGTTTCTTTCACCCCGTTCACCCCTCTTTCACTTTCCACTTGCCCTTGAACCCCTCCCCCCCCTCACCTCTCTCCACCTGACCAGAGCCCTCCACCCCCCCCCAAGACGTTAAGTGCAGCAGCACCAGCTCCACCACCCTGCTGGTAAGTTGGCGCCCCCCACCTGCCGAGAGCCAGAATGGCGCCCTGGCGGGGTATTCGGTGCGCTACCAAGCGGCGGGAGCCGAGGCCGGTGCCGAGCCCCTGGACGAGCCCACATCCTCCGAGCAGGTCCTCCTCCAGGGGCTGGAGAAGTGGACTGAGTACCAAGTGGCAGTGGCGGCCTTCACCTCCATGGGGTCAGGCCCGCAGAGCCAGCCGCTGCTGTGCCGCACTGACGAGGACGGTACGGATGCCCGTCATCGTCTTGGGGTTTGGGTTCGCCGGGCTCCACAGCGGTTAGAGCTGTAAACATGGAGCTTGCAGTGGACATGTGAGGCCTCCTAGAGCTGCATCATGAAGGCTGATGTTTGGCAAACAGGTTTTAAGAACAAATTTCTAAAACTCACAGAGTCCATTTTTCTGCAGTTTTGGAAGTAACGACCAGTAACGACCTAAAGTCCGGCTCATGTCGTAAAGATATTTAACATGATGGGGAGTAATGGGGGAAGAGAGCCCCCCACTACTGAGTTTGCCAAGGGGCATGAGGGGGACCGAAATGTGTACAAGAAGTTATTGAAAATGTACAAATCATGAACAATTCGTAAACAACTATAGTGACTACTTGACATAAAAGATGCATCATCATTCATTAATGATGAACAAATATGAGGTCAGTATTTCACTTGTGTTATTCATGACTTGTTCCTTCAGTAGCTCCTTTAATAGTTCAGAGAATTAATGAAAGGTCTATGTAGTAACTGCATAGGATAAAACATGCATCACAAATTAGTATGAGATCAGTATGCAACTAAGATTTTGTGATTAACTACAGTAAAGCTCTCTGCACATTGTTTGTGTTTTGTCTATGTGACAGCCAGGGGGCGCTTTTCTCTCCCCACAGTGCCGGGGGCCCCACCTCGCCGCGTGGAGGTGGAGGCCCTCAACTCCACAGCGCTCAGGGTGTCGTGGCGCTCGCTGCCCTCTGGGCGGCAGCACGGACAGATCCGCGGATATCAGGTGCACTACGTGCGTGTGGAGAACCGGGAATCTCGCGGACCGCCGCTCATCAGGGACGTCATGCTCGCGGACGCCCAGGTGAGCTGCCACGCCCGGCAGCCCTGCAGGACCCAGCGGTTCTCAGCACCAACGCTACACCCCCGAGCAGTGTCCGTTTTAGAGGACGTCAAACACACAGCTAGACGTTAGCTGCTGCGTTGCTGATAAGCACAGAGTGACGATATTTCCTCATTCCTCCTTCCTGTTGCCTTCTATCAACACTATGAAGTAAGGAATCACTGAGAGACTCAGCACTCAGAGGCACCAGCAAAGTATGCTGTTCACTGGAATGAAACCCAGAAATTTAAAGCATGTAACCATAAATTTTGACTTTTTCTTCTCTACGGGTAAAAGCATCAGTGCTCTCACTGGAAGTTTTGTGGTCACCGGATTTAAAGGATATAGACTGTATCCTATTTGTACACTCAAAGCAACATACCTTTATGTAACATCTTAGACACGTTAAAACTTTACTAGTGATGTTTTTGCATACTCCGATTCTTCGTTTGCCTCCTTTGTTTGACTAGCAAACGAGAGGCTTCCCTCCCATATTCTTGCTACTCTTGAATGAAGGGTTGCAGGGCTCCCTTTGCTTTTCTTTCTGCTATGTTGCAATAAGACCTGTTTTGCTGCTCCTGATTAATTTCCCCTGGCAGCCTGTCTCACCCTCTGCTTTCTCTCCCTTCTTTTTCATCTCCCTCATGCTCTTCCTCGGGGGGGGGTTAGTGGGAAACAGACGATACAGCTGAATATGTGAGTACAGAGTGCCCTCCTGTTCTCCGCCATTGCCGCTGCATATTGCATCACCGCTCGTATTTACGGACGCGAGTGAGGTTTCCGCAGTAATCCCACTCATTAACATTATCACGTCCAATTATGGCGCATTTGTTCAGTGATCTTTACTGACATGCTTTAACGTTCTGGCCTAGAGAAGCGGCTGTGCATGGCCCAGCACAAAGAGCTAAGTGTCGACCTGGGTCTTATCCCCTTCAGTAGCTCCCAGCAGATAATGCACATTGGCAGTGAGGAATGATGCAGGGTGATGCAATACCTATGCTCGCTTGTGCCTTGGCTGCGATCTGTCTCTGACTGCTCTCCCTCTGTTCATAACCATGTAGCTTTCAGCGTGAGTGTGCGCCCCTGGTGGCGAGTTTGGACAGTACAACAAACAGCTGTAGTCATTTACCACCATTATGTCGACTCTTGCTATCAATATTTTCACATGCATGATATTTGGTTCTGTTGTAATGCACACTTTATGAATGAAAAATTCAGTTTGTCTTTCCCAAGAACATATTAGCTTGTGAGATGTTTACATGTGGGTAAACGATTTTGCAGGTTCCATTTTACACATTTTTTATGACTTTCTGATGACCACTCTCTCCGTGGTGTCACATGCTGGATTTTACACAAGACACCAGCAATGTTCAATCCCTATTGTCAGCTCAACATGACCCTGTATCTCTGTGTTTTCATTAGACCCCATAATAATGTTAAAGACTGATACACAAGGTAAAAATGCACAAATATGGCCCATTTCCTGACACTGCTTGTCCTATTCTGGGTTGGAGAGGTCCAGAGCCAACCACAGGGAACAACCCAAGATAGGGCACCAACCCATCACAGGGCACACTCACACATCAACAGGCAATTTGGAAACTGCACTTAACCTCGGCATGTTTTTGGACTGTGGGGGGGGAGGGGGAATCTGGAGTGCCTGGAATATACCCCACAACAACATGGGGAGAACATGCAAACTCCACATACACACACATAGCCACGGCAGAGACTCAAACCCTGGTCCTAGTAGTGTAAGGCGACAGTGCGAACCACGGCCCCACCATCCCACTTCAAGAAGGTGGTTAAGAGAAGAAATTGTGGTTTAAAGAGCATGGAAAGGGTTTAAATGAGAGGTTTAAAGGTACAGCCGGTCATTAGGAATTCGGAGGACTTACTGAGTGCTGTGTTTTGCCCACAGGAGATGGTCATAGGGGGGCTGCAACCTGAGACCACCTACTCCATAACTGTGGCAGCCTACACCACTAAAGGAGATGGAATACGGAGCAAGCCCAAGCTGGTGGTGACGAAGGGCGCAGGTCAGCGACGTGACGTTAGCAGGGGAGCTAGCTCCTGGCATGCAGGCGTGAGCAAGCACTGCCCTCCTTTGCCTTATGTTCTGTGTGCACACCAGAAAAAGCAAGGTACAGACATAACAGGTAATAATTTAGGTAGCACTGAATATTAACATCAGAATTGCATGGTAGCTGTCAAATAGTTTCCATTATAGTTTACAAAAACCAAAATACTGTGAAAAGGTAATGTGTGTCGCTGCTGCACATGTCAGTGTAACATGTAGAGTGAGTAGGGGATACTATGTAGTGACATCTCATGCTTATTACTCAACCTGCCGCAAATGTTCCCAGGTACAAAATGGCCCACTTCCTCCTTGCTAATGGAAGAAATTAAACGTCCCTGTCACTGGGTCTTGTAAATGAGCACCGAAACCCGTGTCTGTCGTCATTATTGGGCATTACAATATGGATCCTTCCATAAATCCACCACAATCGCTCACCCTCCGTAGGATGGACTTTAGCGATTAGTGTGATGACACCCAGGAAGGTGGAGAGAGACTACACGAGATAAGGTTGCGCCAAGAACAGAAAGAGAATCTCCCTGTGGTTTGAACCTGGAGGATTTGGGGGAGAACACAGATCTTGTGCTGACTTGCTAGAGTCTTGTAGGGTTTCTTTTTTTTTTTTTTTTTTTTTTACTTCTTTTAGGTTAACGTGCTTTTAGACCACATTTAGGCCTTGGAGATGAATGTAGTTTTCAGCTCAGGTTAGTCTAAGCCTTCCAGCAGCCTACGCTAAGTGCAGCGAGTGTGAACGTTACAAAATTCAGCGAGCATGAAGCTCCCTCGAAGCCAGGCTCAAAGAGGTTGTCAGGTATATAATGTAAGGCTGTTTGGACTCAGTGCTTCTCCAGACTTTAACCCCCCCCCCCCCCACTCCCCCGACAGGGGCTTGAGCTTGACAGGTATGCCTATCGCAGGTGTCACGGCGTGACAATGGTGGATAGGCAGCCTGTCACTCTCCCCTGCAGCTGGGCACAGTGACTGAGGCGCCCAGGTCGTTGACATCACCATTCAAAGGAGCATTTTCCGTTTTCCGCTGCGCCAGAAAAATGGTTTAAGCTCGAAATAAATAAGTAAATAAATAATGACGTGAAAGTGACTTAGGCCTACTTAGGTAAAGAGCTGTGCGGCCTTTCATGTGACAGTGTCGACATGCGCTTTGGCCACGGGCCCCAGTAATCACTCCAGACAGTTTCACGCTCCTTTTCCGGAGCATTCTGCTGTCAGACAACTTAAGCAGAAACCCTGCAATATTGATAAGACCGGCTTCCTATTGAGTGTTTATAGGCACGCTAACTGCGGTCCCCACACTGCTGCAGCTACATTTGGAGAAGGCTAAGCTGCATTACACACGCACACGCACACACACCGGAGCCACCTGTGACACCCCAGACCCAATCCTCCATGCGCTACCCTCAGCTGTCATTATTGCTATCTCCCCTCCCTTTTTGGGAGCAGATTGCAAGCTGGCAGTACATTGAGAGTTCTGATCAGGAGAACTTGGACTGTCTGGCACGCTCTGGGAGAATGCCGTCTGGACTCCATGCTAGTCCCTAGACCCCAGGACTGCTCCCTCTTTAATTAGGGTACTTAGTATCTGGGAAACCCACTGACTTCTCTGCCAAGGACCTGCCACCTAAGTGAAACATTTATGGGTAATGATTATTTAAAATTAGCCTTAGAATCTGTGGCTCGTTTGACTGGGCAGAAACCGGGAGCTATAGATCATCACGACCTTTACTGTCAAATGCCAAGCCTCAGACATTGTTCTTCAGATGACTGAATTATGAATATGGGCGGTATTTTCAATTATATTTGCCCTCTAATATTTCCAGGTTCTAGTCTTGCTCTGATGGCATTAATTTGGTAGGAAATGCCGTGGGTCTTTTCTGTAGTGCCCGGCACGGTTGGAGTGGCGCTTTAAGCTCTGCCAATAAGTCGCTGCAGCAAGTTAATCGCCAGAAAGTTCAAGGTTATTATTATCTGCTGTTTTCTTTCTCCCTGAGTGAAGCAGCCCTCTCTTCACCTCACTGTCCCTGGAGATGAGGAGGCCAGACATGGAAGGTAGAAGGGAATTAGGCGCCAGGCGGGGGAACGGAGACAGGGACGGGACAGGCGACAGACAAAGGGGAAATAAACGCGGAACTCGATCCCATTTCAATCAGCAGGCGTGTGTCAACAGCGGCCATTAATGCCTGTGCTGATGGGAAACGTGCCCATGGTCCCTCTGGGAGGGATTGAGAGCGGCACTGTTGGGGGAAGGGTGGGGGTTAATCAAGGAGGCGGTCACTATCCTCACCCCCACCAACCTCCATTCAGCGCAGCAGATTAAACTGCGTCCCCGTCACATTCACCGCCACTCCCTCTGCTGGTCCCGGAGATGCACTCACTCTGGTGCTACTTATTAGCGCGTCATCCTCTGAGCCCACCAGAACTGCGCGGTATCAAAGCGCTGCCACGTAGCAATGCATCCGGGTCCGTCGTGTCGATAACCTGCCTCGGAACGTCACCTTCAGAGCATGTTGTGCCTTCGGGATGCTAAGCAGGCTAATGGGATCGCAAGACGCTGCTGCTGGGGACACTGCTGCCCCTCGCTCCTACACGCTCCCTAGTTCGCATTGGCGTCACAAGCCGCTGTGGGAGAGTCCAGCTGTCTGCCATCAGAGATCTCCTGCGGAGGTTCATGTTGAGTGTTAAATTTGGAGATTGGGAGACTAGAACGCATGTTGTCAGGGTCCTGTTGTGGAGCAAAGGGAGTCTGTCAGTTTTTTAGTCAGGGGTGTGGTGCTTCTCTAAGTACATCCACACATCGCAGACCCGTTCTCCTGAACGGGCTTTGATCTGCTCTGAGAGGACATTTAACCCCCTTTGGGCTGGAATGAGCGCTGCCCGGTCATGCCCAGAAGTTTTGCAGCTACAGGTCATTGCTTTCCAAGTGTAAAACAGGAAATGCTTCACACAATAAAATCTCTTCTCGTGTTGCTGCCAACAGTCCCCGGCCCGCCCCGCCTGTCTGCCCAGCACAATGCAGGGACCACGGTGCTGGTGAACTGGCAGCCCCTGGACACCACATTTCCGGGGCTCAAGCTCCTGGGATACCGACTGCAGTTTGGCCGCAAGGATGTCACCCCTCCGACTGTCTTGGAGTTTGCGCCCTGGGTACAGGAATACGTGCTGAAGGAAGTGCACCGCGGAGCCACCTACGAATTCCGGCTGTCGGCCAAGAGCCGCTCTGGCTTCGGAGAGGAGGTTCTGCAGGAAATTGCTATCCCGGAGGCGGCGCCCCACGGCCCCCCGCGCATCATACAGGGTTCCAACGTTACCTGCTGCTCTCTGCGGATCTCCTGGCTGCCCCCAGACCTAGCAGAACGCAATGGCGCCATCACGGAATACACGGTGGCCTACAGGGAGGCAGGTAGTGCCGGGAACCCTCGGGAACTGACTCTGCCAGCCACGGAGACCAGCCAGACTATCGGCGGCCTGAGTCCCGGCTCCGCCTACGACGTCAAAATACGCGCACACACCAGAGTAGGTGCGGGGCCCTACAGCCTGCCAGCGCGGTACCGGACCGCTGCCTTTCAGACAGGTAGGGCCTGCTGGTTTCTTTTCAAGGGAGCAAACAAAAACAAAAAAAAAACACTACAAATCAAAATGAGAGAAAAACAAGCCCAGCACCAGCACCGGCATACGAACGAGCAGACAGTTTGCTGAGGACACTCACTTCCCTAACCTAAAGGTAAAAGTCAGTAAGCTGTAGGCCCCAGTGGGGAGCGACCTCCAAGGTAAGTGGGGAGCAGACAGCCAGCGATGCAGGCAGCACACGCAGTCAGGCCGCCTCGCACCCGTAGCTCCGCCAAGGTAGGCCTTTCTCATTTTATCACCTCAGTCAGGGTCTATTGCTTTGTTTGTGTTATTTTGGGTTCATTTTAAAGCCCATACCACCTACCTCCCCCCGCCTCCTCTTTCTCCCCCTCTTCACACCAGGGTGTGCATGGCATCCCAGGATGCACTGCTCAGAGCTGCCGCCATGCTGGGTTTTGTACACTCTCCATCCCTGCCAAAGCCCTTATCGGTAGCGCCCGTCCAAGCTCATGTCTCCAGGTCCATCCCAGCAGGATAAAACAGGCGCACTGACTTAGATCTGGGTTGGGTAGGGAAACATGCTGGAGTGTCCCTGCCACTAGGGGGCAGCAGTGAGAATCTGTTCTCTGTGGGTCTGTGTCCCTGAGTTGTGTGTCGTGTGCTTAATCTGCCGCCCTTCTGCCCTCACAGTGGTCAATGCTGCTCACGTCAGTGAAATCCTCGTGGGTCAATAACTGAAGCACCTTCATATTTCCTCTCTGTGCCTCCCCCCTCCGTCTCCAGAGTGAAAAAACTAAATAAAAAAAAGTTTCTTTTCTTTTTCAATTTGTCTATTTTTGTGTTCCCCGCAGATGTTCCGAAGAACTTCACGGTGAAATTCGTTACCAAGACAACAGTATTGTTGATGTGGAAGTTTCCGGAAAGCCGGCACCCGTTTCGATGCAGCGTAAGTGTATAGGGTGAAGCTGGAAGGCAGGGCTCCCTGGAGACAAACAGATCGCGACGTCAGATTAGACTTCCATCAGAAAAACACCTTTAAAATTAAAGCAGAATAACAAACACTTCTGCATATTTCCCAGATGTTCCTTGATAATCTGAAGTTTCTTTCTTTTCAATAAACTTTTTCATCACAGTGCTGCGTCAACATAACTTTGCAAATAAACTGAATGTTCAGCAACATTTTAAGTGAGTCTAACAGTGTCTTTCTCAAAGAAATAAATGAATCTCCGAAATCTCCCATCACTGCTCAGTGTGCTGGGATTTTATGAGGTTTTATTGTATTTCACAGTTAATTTTCTTTTATGACTTTATTTACAGCTGTCTGTCCACCATACATTAAATGGGCATCTCGCTCAGGGCAGGTTCCTCCAGCTGAGCAGCGTTTTGTTTTAACCTGCAGTTCCGATTCCGATTTGGTTTTTGAACCTTACAGGTGGAGTACAACCGGCAAAAGATGGAAGTAGATGCGAGGGCGACGAAAGTGCTGATCACAAACCTGAGGCCCAACACCACCTACGACTTCAGGATCACCTGCCAAGAGGATAATGTCGGGGGCCTGCGCCATCGTGTTGTGGCCAGAACCGCCCCCCCCATCCTGCTCAAGAAGCCAGAGATAGATCTCGGCCGCGAGCCAGACAACACGATCTCTATTGCGTTTCCATCTCTGGAGGCCAAGGACATGATAAGGTCAAATGGGGACTCCTGCCTCTGTCACACTGTACACTTGCACAGAAACACATACATCCGCACACAGACAAAGCATTAAAAGGGTACAGATACAGCCCCTGTAATTCTGTATGTTACATCTAACCAATACCAGTAACTGAAAATACTATCTACACAAGATGTGCAGCGCTCACAGAAAGTCTTGGGATGCTCACTAAATTCAGTAAAAATGCAAATGTATTGTTTTTATAACAAAAATCATTACTTCATTTGTTTACAAAAAACATATACCACATTATATATATATATATATATATATATATCACATAACTGTGTTGTGGCCACAGGAACATCTACGTGGTGGTGGTTCCACTGAAGAAGGGCCGCGGGCCGATCAGGAATATAAAGAACCCCGACGAGATGGACCTGGATGAGGTGAGCAGCGGGAGAAGGGAGTCTGCAGATGAAACTAGGAGATGGCAGATCCATCACAGATAACTGAGGCAGACCCCACACAGAGTGCTGAGGCATATCCATCACTGAGAGCTGAAGAAGACCTCTTACAGCTAGCTGAGACAGACCCCTCATAGAGAGCTGAGGCAGATTCCTCTCAGAGAGCCAAGGCAGATCTGTCTTGGAGAGCTGAGGCAGATTCCTCACAGAGAGCTGAGGCAGATTCCTCACAGAGAGCTGAGGCAGATCTCTCTTGGAGAGCTTAGGCAGATTCCTAACATAATCATATTAATGATGTTCTTGCCCTTTTAATCAAGATGCATCAATAAAAAAATATATATTTGGGTATACAGGGCTTTAAAACATAATCAAACCTCAACTAGTCAAGGGAAATGAATTTATACAGGAAATGAGAATGGTGATAAATGTGAAGAAACACGAGGTAAATAAAACAAAAAACAAGAAGTCTGTGTAGAGTTGGAGCGACATCATGGTCATTCCTCAGGGCAGAAAGATGGAAGGATTTATACTGGCAATGTAAAAATGTCCCTCAGACATGTCCTGCAGAGAATTGCATTTCTCTACCCAATCACGCTCGGGCGATTGCTTAGTCTCAATGGATGACCTTGCAGTGTGATCAGTCAGGAGCTATTGGCATCAGAATTAGTGTCATTTCATTTCGCCATTTTAAAAAAAAACAAATCAGCTTATTCATTCTGGCCTGTAGCCAGTAGCTGTGCTGGTGACTAAGCTGAGAGAATGGCCAGAAAGGGGCCCCAAACCGCTGTGCTGACACGTCTCCGTTGTCCCAAAAACTTAGTTGATTCTGTTTCCTTTCTTGCACGGCATGGACTGTCTCCCACTGAGTTTAGCTGCTGAAGGACGTCGGTCAGAAGACGCCGCATGGTCGCAGCAGCCGGCACCGGAGGCAGCTGGACACACGCAAGCCCTACATCGCGGCCTGCTTTAAGCCCATCGCCATGCCCAGCTCCCTAACCCTGGGTAATCAGGTGGATTACAACGGCTACCAGAACAGGGCCCTCGAACCCGGGCAGGAGTACATTGTCTTCCTTCTGGCGGAGCTGAACACCACTACCGGGGTAAACGATGTAGATTCGGCCATTTCTTCCTTGCTGCCCACATACAGATGCACACTCCAATCAGGGCAAGTTTTCAAATGTAGGTAAAGGAACAGGAGGAGATGGGTAAAAAGATGGAAAAAATGAATCACAAACTGGGAACTGAGCCTAGAGGATGGAGTATGGATGTGGACAACACTAAATAATTCATAACCTAGTTATTCATACTATTTGGCTAGTTGCATATATTTGCTAGACAAAGAGTCCTGGCTGATGGTCTTTCTTCCCAAGCATGAAATATCAGACATGGCTGCCACTCTGTCTCCTATGTTGCTGTTATTCAGAGGATGTTCGTGGCCAGCCCCTACACGGACAGCATCATTGCCCCCGACGTGGACCCGCGGCCCATAGACACGGGAGGGGACGGGCTGATTTGGGTGGTGGGGCCCGTCCTGGCCGTGGTCTTCATCATTTGTATTGTCATTGCCATTCTGCTTTACAAGAAGTGAGTATGCACCACAACCTAGCCAAAGGGCTCGCATTTTCGGTCCCTGCCTTTAGGCTGATAGAAAAGAGCTCTCCACTTCTTCGTATTTGAAAGCTATAGTCAATATGTAATCCCAAGAGGCCTGCATGGGAATGTGTAAAAAGTTTGGCATGGGTGTATGCTGGATTCCGGAAGCATCTCTGAAGAAGAGGCTCCCTTAATGGCAAAATGCCTCCTCTGCTACTGGCCACCGGGGGGGGGGGGGCAGCCTCTCCGCTCATCTCCCACACCAAGTGCCAGTTCTGCAGATTGTATTCCCGTGACTTGCCCTTGACCCCCCCCAGCTCCTTCAGCTCGTGTTCTTTGCTGGGATCGGTTAGTGTCTCTGCAGGCTGGCTCCGCACTCCAACAAGCCCAATGATCCTAATGCAGATAGGCTTTTTCCGGCGCTGCTCTGCTCTCCTGCGAATTAAAATGCTCTTTATTGATTTCTGGCTTCCTTCCTTTGTTTCCTTCCTTTCATATTTTTTCTTCGGCCCCTTGCTTTCTTTGGAAGCAGTAAACCTGACAGGTAAGGCTTAGCCGAATTTTACTGTCGCTTTTCAGAATGAGGACCATAATGAATGGTCCTATAATAAATTACTGTGTTCCTGATGTATTTTTTCCACTTTCCTCTGATGTATTATATGTCATTGGTGTGGAAGAGGCTATGTGGAGTATTTGTAGAGCATGTGGAATAATTGTAGTGTATTTGTAGGGCATATGGAATAATTGTAGAGTATGTGGAGTAATTGTAGAGTATTTGTAGGGTATTTGTAGAGCATATGGAATAATTGTAGCATATCTGTAGAGTATGTGGAGTAATTGTAGGGCATATGGAATAATTGTAGCATATTTGTAGAGTATGTGGAGTAATTGTAGGGCATTGGAATAATTGTAGCGTATTTGTAGGGTATTTGTGAGGCATATGGAATAATTGTGGAGTATTTGTAGAAGTGTTTATACATCTTATTACTGTCTCTCGTGTCCTGATGAAACTCAGCAGGGCCCTGCTGATGATATGGCCCTTTGCTTCAGGATATTTACTCTGTTTTCTCTGCTCCCCCATGAAGCAGCAAGAGGAAAGACGCAGAGCCACGAACCAAATGCCTACTGAACAACGCCGAGATCGCCCCGCACCACCCCACCGACCCCGTGGAGATGAGGCGCATCAACTTCCAGACCCCAGGTACACACACACAAGTTTGTATTCATGTCTTCGTAAGGATTCTCCATTCTTTTCTATGGGCAAAACCCTAATCGCTGCGACAACAGGCTTTAACATATTGTGGGGACATTTCGTCCCCAACAATGCAATTTATAAATAACCCACATATGCCCAGAGATACACATGCACACACATACATAGACACGGACATGTATGTACCATGCTTTCCCGCGCGCGTGACTGTCCTTGCTTGGTCTAAGCCCTCGTGAGGGAGGTGCTCTCCCGTTGGAGTTCTCAGAAGGGCAGGCTGAGTCGGCATTTCCTCAATCAGCAAACCCAGCGAGACAAACAGGGGAGCCGTCCTGCGATTGCCGTCTGCCTGCCTTCCTTGTGATGAGATGTCACTGCCACTCGCTGCTGGGAAAAGTGAGGAATCGGGTATTTGGGGGGCGGGGGACATGGTACCCCCCTACTGGCTGCGGTTTAGGAGAGGTGTAAACAGTGACCTCTCAAAAACGCAACGGAGGAAGCAAGGGGGAATCCCCGAAAAGTAAAATGACAAAAAAAAAACATTGTAAACACTGTATGCTAATATAGTCTGCTGTAGACATCTTGGTAGGTTTTACTGAATGATGTTGAATGAATGTGATGCTACATGAAGCTGAATATTTACTGCAGCCAACTTTTAATCCCATAAATGATGCAAGAAATTATTTCCACAATAGCTTTTAAGTCATTACTTTGCAATAATAAACAAGCGTTGGATGTTGAAAGCTAATTCGGACAGGCAACGATGAAATCTCAGCTATGGATGGAAAAATGGAGCTTCTTAGAGGAAAGCAAACACCGTACATTTTTCAGATGCCTTGATGTCCAGCTGGGATCCCCCCGCTGAAATCTACCCTCAGCATCTGTCGGACTCATGACGGCGAACCCGTCCTGCTCCCGTTTTTTCTGTGTCTTTGGCTTGTAAATCAGTCCGTCATCTCTCCGCCACCCTCCCCCCTCCCGTCTTTCTGTCTGTCAGGCTCCTCTCCCTGCGCGTCTCTCCCATCTGTCTTCCGTCTCCAGTCCATCAAAAGACTCTTCATTTCAAAGCCCATAATCCCTAGAGCCATGCGGAGAGCAGCCATATTATAAACCAGCCAAAAGACGCCCACCGCGACGAGAATGAAGAAAGAAAAATCAGGGATGTGAGCGAGCCTGCAGCGTGGGATGTGAGCGAGCCTGCAGCGTGGGATGTGAGCGAGCCTGCGCCGTGGCCAGGTCAGGCCGGGTTATGGCAGCCAACTGGTGCCCGAAAATCAGCCGCATGATTGGCCATCTGTATTCTCAACAGCTGTGATGACGGCAGCGAAATTAGCCAGGGCCCCATTCGTCTCCCTCCTTTTACTGTATGCACCTGAACAAGCCCCTATTTAAACTCGCTTCGCACCCCCATAGTAATAAAGAGCACGGCTCCCACTGCCGCACCTCTGCTGAAACGTGGGGGGTCGTTATGTGTTCGCTTGGAGATCGTCACCAAAGCGGACATTTTTATCCCAATTAGATGAGGTGGTGGATGCTAGCAGCGGCTAATAGAAGCTATCACTCGTGCGGCCCCGGGCTCCTCACGCAGGATCACGCGCCCGAGAAGGCCTAACATATGGTGCTTCCGTACTCGCCGGGCATGCCAGCTCTCGGGCGTCCGTGCTCTGCAGTGAGCGTGCTCCACCGGCTCGTCTCCATGTGCCCATTATCCCTAGAACCTCACATACACCTCGTCTGATTCCTTAACCCCCCGTGATTATAAGTCGGTTGGGTGCCGGCTCGAGTCCTTGGCTGCACATGCCCTTGCCAAATTTCATTTCAAGGTTTCTTATTGCTGTGAGGCTCGTTGAATCTGTCTGCCAGTCTAGGAGACCCCTCTGTACACTTTGGAGTCCTCTCCTCCCTCACAACTGGCCTCCCAAAGCACCCAGGATCCCCTACTCTTCATTGGAATCCCGCCCACTGCCCCCAGTGATGGATGACTATCTTAACTCGGAAGATTTGTAAACCCAGCCCATCTTCAAATACTCCTTGTCACAGTCCAGTGAGGAAAGACTCCACGTCTTCATTGACGAGATCCATCGAGCACATCCCTCGCTCATTAAGAACCTCTGAATGTGATGTTCTGTTCAATTTGAGAAGGCTTTTGAAGTGGTACCCGAAAAGGACAAGAAGAATTAACGGTGAAATGATGTGCTTGTTAATTGCCAGCAGCTGGGGTCCCTGTTGCCATGACATTGGAAGCATTTACTTGTTTAGCAGACACTTTTATCTAAGAAGGCAGGGTGAGCCAGGTCCTTAACAGTGGGATTAGGGGTCCTGCTCAGAGGCCCCAAGGTGGGTGACATCATGCTGCCCACTACGGGTTTTGAACCCACGACCTTTTGAACACAGCGTCCTGTCCACCTGAACATCGCCTCCATGTTGGACTCGGAAGTGGAAGACAAGACCAGTCTGCATCCTTCCCGTCATCTTTTTTTTTGGGGGGGGTGCGGGGGTGTAAAATAAGCCCCACTGGTTCCAGAAGGGAGGCAATATCTTCTGCCACAAGAAACGTGGCTGATTTTAGAAACAGCTACCTGCAGAAATCCCCTGTCCTATCCACACCTAATAGTGTCATTTTACCCGATGGAAGAGAGTGGTTGACAGGAGAAGTTGAGCCGCACACTTTTAAATTGATGTATGGAGATTACTCTGCTTTCCAGTCAAGTCTCATTTTGTCCGGTGGATTCCCTCAGAAGGTCAATCCCCCTGTGAGCTTATATTTTCTGTACATCCCGCCTCTTGTTATGGATTTCGCTTTGGCTCTCGTCAGCTCCTGTCGACCGTGCCTTCTAACATCTGACAGTTCATTTTGTTAAACTGTCATAAAGTGGAAACTGATATTTTTGGCAACTTTCTCATGAGCTTCCAGTTAACGTGAAAACATTAATAGATATGGAGACGTAAACTAGTTCGCCTTGACCGGCAAGCAGTTTTAAGTGAACTTAAATGCACGTTCGAATGCTTATTTTTTTGGACATTAATGAAGCGAATTCTGTGTTGTCAGCCTGAATACGTGCAGATTTCCTGACTGTGCCTCTCTGTTTTTCCTGAGCTGTTTCTAGTCTATAAATAACACTCCTTTATCCCTATTTCTTGCAAACCAGTGATGATTCTGACTGTTCCCAGCACCATTTCGCTTCTGGGTGACAGACAGACATAAGTCACCGAATCTGTCCTAGATTTCTGTGAGCGTTTTTGGCAGAAATACGGCTTTTTTTTTATCATTGAGTTCTACTTTTAACCCTCTCAGCCCCTGTGGTTCTGCACAGGAAGCCTGATCTTCCCATTTTCCAACTTCCTCCGTAATTTGCTTGCACCCTCCCCGCATTTACGAAAAGCTCAAAATCACGACACGAAATTGCTCCCTCCCCCAACACTCGTAATTACTGAGGTCGAGGCCAGGGTCTTGCAGAGAGCGAAGGCAGACCTCTGATTGGCCGGTGGGACGGGCAGGGTACAGCCGCTGTGTGGCCTACTTTCTTGTGCCATCGCGGCCAGTGCCCGTGCTCACACTGTGCAGACTGGCCCCGAACCTCTGCCCAATAATGCTTCAGTTGGGAGGAAGAAAGGAAACGCAAACAGTCATTTTGGATAAATGTGAACCGCGTTGTTAAAAAACAACAATGAATGAAATGTGAATAAGGTGAATTGGTACATTTTGTTTCATTTGTGCGTCTCCTGAGCTATGCTGGCCTTTATTTCAATATCATTTGGTCTTTTTTCGGTTCTGTTGTCACCATCAGTGTTTTGAGCGCTTTCATTGTTTTTATGTTTGCTGTCCCTCACAGATTCTGGTCTGAGCAGCCCTGTAAGCGAAGTCGATTTTGACTATGAAAGTTAGTTCTGACCTATACAGTTCTTGTCTTTTTTGATTGTAATTTTTATTTGTACTGTCCCAACTTTTCAACTGTTTTGGTTTTTTTTTTTACGTTCATTTTCTGTTACATAACATACATTTCTAATTACTTTTGCATTCAGCGCTAATTTAATTTACTTTGCGACATTGTGCATTTGCCTTTTTTTCCCACGTTTGATTTGTACCTGCATTGCTGTGTTCTCTCTCGCGAGCTGCTGCCTGCTCATTAAGTCACTGTAACCTCTGCAATCACAGCCGATGTAGAGATGGTCGGTTTTACAGACCTCCTGTCCCCCCTCCCTATTCACACTCCTCTCCCTACTCTCGTTCCAATCTGAAATGATGGGGTCTTTGTGGAGGCAGAGATAACGAGCAGAATTAATTAAACCAACAGTAAACAATGGCCTGACATTTTGTAGCTTCCCTCCAATGAAAAGAAAACAAGAAAACTTAGGTTTCCCAGACACGGTTTTATATGTAAACAAATACATAAATGCACCTTCAGAGCTTAAAAAGCTATCAAAGGAAATCATTCATTTTGAGTGGCGCCAGACCCGACCGGAGTATCAGAAATGTGAGCGAGCAGATTCAGGTTCCTTTTCCCCTGCACTTGGTGAGCCTGCTGAATTTCAGGGAGCAGAACAGCTTCGCGTTGGAAGGGAGGCTCTCCAGTGACAGACATGTCCTTGAAGCAGTTCAGTATGCAGTTGTGTGTGGCAGAGCAGAGCAGTGTGATTTTGAATGTCTTTCGAGTAAATACGCTCAGCACGCTGTGAGAGAATCAGAACGAGGGAAGTTGCTCAGTACAAGAGACTGTCTTGTCACTTACTGCAATAGAACATAACAGAGTGGAACTAATTACGTGGATGTACACATTATGCAGAGCTGAAAATGAACAGAGGAGCATCATAATGCTAGGATAAGCTGCCTTGTGGTATGAAATAGATCAAGTTGTGTTTTATGCAGTGGAATTAATTCAGTGAGAGGTATATTTGCATTTGAAATTCATATAACATTTTACTGGAAGACACTGGTTCTGGTAGGGAAACCAAAGTGGGAAATACGGACCTGGGGTAGGTGTGGACAAAAAGGAGACGAGAAGAGATTAGCCGGGAAAAGTAAGATGGATGACAGCCTGAGCAGGAATAGTGTTTTTGGAATTGTGTGTATCATGTGGACAGATACTTACTGTGGATAAGAGGAGATGGAATTGATCTTTAGAGTCCTGCCACCTCCAGATTTCTATTTATAATTATTTTTATCTACTTGAGAACATTTTGGTCTGAGAATTTCTTCAGGCAGGTGAGCATGCCTTAGTTATTGCAGGTAACTGTCTTGAAATGTGTATATCATTGATTTTTATTTTACGCTCCAAAACAATTCATGCTTCTAGCTAATCAATCAGCTGAGTGAAATTAGAAATATAAAATACAAGCAATGATTTAAAAATGGAAACACGTGGAAAATTAATTATCCTGCTTAATTCCTGACACAGAATCATGTCGCAGCAGCTAAGTTTAAGTCAGCGTATGATAAACAGCAATTCATGGACGTACTTTGTCCCCTAAGCTCTTTCGGTTACATTCAAGCTTTTGGGAAGTTGTGTTACTTGTGTCTTGCTGTATGCGGCATTTTGACTCGGCTCCTCACATTCCCAGTGCCACTCGCTGATGTACACGCATTACTTTCACTTCTCACTGGGGAGGTTTGGCTTTTGCACCCGCTCAGCTGAATGGCACGTCTTTGGAATGTGGAAGGAGGCTAGGGGGAGTGAAGGAGACCCAGAGAGGGACAGACAAAGCCAGACAGGAGCCCGCAGCCTTGATGCTGTGAAGGGTTTCGCAGGGAATCGGCTGCCTGTTGAGGTCTTACCTCACTTTTCCTCACAGGAATTCGTCAGTGGAGTTCCTTCTCACAGTATTCTCATGTGAGCCTGCTAAATGCAAACCAGGATAAGTTAATAAATGTATAGGTTTTAGAATGAAGGTGTGGCCTGTTTCTTGTCTAAAGCATAGAGATTTAATTGCTATATTTCTTACACCAAACACATTCTCATCCATTAGCTACATGCAAATTTTTTGGCCCTTTCTGTTATCACAATCCACAACATTTTTTCTTATTTCATTTAAGTGCACAAATACTTAGTATAATAGTACTAAGTATTTAATAGTAAATAGTAACCCGGTTATTACTGAGGTACAAATCATGGATAAATATAGTCGCTACTTGAGGTAAAAGGTACGTCACGATTCATTAATGATGAGCAAACATGAGATCAGTATGTAACTAAGGCTTAGTTTGTGTTTAATTAATACATAACTAATCACATGATATGTTATTTGTGACCCATCAAGTAAAGTATTACCAAAACATGAATATATGGCAAATAGTAGGTTACTTAAGTGGTCCTAATTCCATCAAGGAGAGCACAGACCACACAAGTATGAATGCTGAGCTAGTCTATTCAGAGCGGGCTACATTCCCTTGGTGATACCGCCTGGATAAATGAGAGAGAGAGCTAACGATCCATATTTTTCAGAAATCTGAGCAGAGTTGTTTAGGTTACGTAACGTGGTTCGGTCATTTCGATTGCACCATCTGGTCCCGGACCACGCCGCGTTCCGATTTTAGCAGTGGGCTGCCGCTTTTGCCTGAGCACCAGCCTACCACCAGTGGACGGCTAGCTAAAGAGCATAGCCACACTGTAGAAACAGGAAGGGCTGGCAGGAGTCAACGTCAGACGGGCAGGGAACGGGACCTGGAAGGCCGGGCAGATATCCGAGCCAAGGACAGATATGGTAAACACCACAGCGGGCAGCCTGCAGGAAAACCAAATATGACAGAGGACAAGGAAGAGTACACCTACATCTCAGACAATAAAGCTTTGACTGGATCTCATAAGCAAATTGTCGTATGTAAATAGGAACTTAATTAAGGCTTAATTAGTGGCCGTGACCCGATAATGGCAGGACTCCGGAGCTCCGTATTCATCGCATCTTTGCTCATGGAAGCGGGGATGACAAATAGATCTGGGTTTCCTCTCATAGCAGGACAGATCTCGCTTAGTTTGTTACATTTATTTATTATCTAATAATAATAATAATCATGTATAAATGTGTTTATTCAGCTGATCTGTCCCGCAGAAATGTACAGCGGAAATAAATCAGGTTCCCTCTTATGGCAGGTAGGGTCCGTAAAGGGTTATTCCATTCTTAAATACCAATGACAGAGAAATGTGTTTATTCGTGGTTTGTACGGTGAAAGTGTGAATATTGGTGCTTTGCCTTTTTAACTTATTGCTGTCCTTCTGCTCACGACGCAGTGGCTGGATCCAGTGGCCAGATCACTGCTCCTCGATTCAGCCGCTTCTTTCGAATGACATTTCCCGTAATTTTCCCTCCTGTTTTAGGGTTTAAGTAACATTGCTCCTCTAATTTGACAATTATCTTTATTTATTAGAATTTCTTTGATAGAGAGGAACTAAAGGCCCGAGTCATTGATTTAGGAAAATGTAATAAGATCCAGTGGGCATTTAGACAATGAGGACATTGACTGAAGGGGAAATTGGACATAGCTAATTTAATTATACCAGTTTAGCATGCTTAATTACATATAGTGAAGTCTTGAGAAAGTGATTGTGGAAATGAGTACATGAAAATATGAAATCTTTAAGGAGAAACTTCCCACAGTAGTAGAGACGTTTAGGTGCAGTGGTCCCTGTCACTGCAGGATCTGAGTCAACCATGGACGTGTCACACGCACATGCGCCAAAAACTAAAAACTTTAACGTTAAAAACCCTAACTAAAAAATAACTGAAATTAAAAGCTATCTAAAAATGAGCCATATATGTCCAGCTCCTGTGCGGGGCTTTGCTGGTGTCAACGCAGAATGTAATCAGTCATTTGTTTTTAATTTATGCAAATGCATGAGACGGCCCCTAACTTTCTGAACCTGGTAAGGGTGCAAATAGCCTAAAGTTCTTCATTGCTTGAATAGTTTAATACTTTAAACATGGGTGACTGAAATCTTGTAGCGACAGTCCCACAAAGGTTTGGTTCCCTTTAGAAGATGGATATCAGGAATGGCCTCCCGAAATGTCTGTTTGAGCCACGCAAGGGGAGTGGGGAGAGATGTCCATTCCAGTGCCCTCCCACTGTTTCGTTGGAGATTAAAGCGAGCGAGTAGATGGCGTGTGCATCCCCAGTGATGTCATGCTTCTCCTCGCAGCTCCGCCTCCCGCCATGTGTCCCCACCCCTCCTAACCCCAGGCCAGGCCTCGCAAAGCCCCACTGAACTCACCACCCTGCCGCAGGGGGCGACGTCAGACGCAGGATGAGGCAGAGAGGTGCTGAAAGCTCTCAGTGCCATCAGTGGCATCACTTCTGAGCTGTAGTTGACTGAGGATTGTAGCCGTGTTGGTGAGAGGGCTGGAACATTGTCTGGAGATAATTGTTAAGTGTTCAGCAAAAAGACAGGGATTACTAGTCAGTGATTAGTCAGTAAATCTGTGAAAAATAGCAGTTCAACTACATTTTTATTTCCTGTATGATTAAACGTGTACTAGACCTCTCTCCACATAAATGTGGAAGTGTTCTGTACTGTTGCTACAGTCATTAGGCTTGCTGCCGCTTTTCTGTAGAGGGGAAAGATTTATTTTTCATTTAATGACAAGAAGGAGTATTATTTCTCTCATCCAGACACTATGAAGTACAGTTTTTGTAATTTTCCTTTTTCTTATTTGGAAGTCAAAAAAAATTCTTGAGGCCGTGTCATTGCTGAATAGCCATTAAAAGTCACGTCTCTCCAGAGTTGCCCGGTAATTGGTCTGGGGGCTGTTCTCCCCTCCGACCCCCCTCCTTTATTTCCCATGGATTTGTACGCCATGTGTTGTGCGCACGGCAGTGCCAGGGAGTAGTGGGTGCGGCGAGTGAGACTTCCGAGTCCTGGCCTGACCATAGATCATCTCCCAGCACCATCCATCAAAGCTGTGCAGACTATGTATGTGTATCACTGTGCTCCTATGGGCTTTCTCTGTGTCCCGGTCCACTGCTCGTTCCGTCCCCCCCCTGCCCACCACCACCAAATCCACCATTCACACATATTTCAAAGCCTGCTCTTCTCTCTTTGTCACCCCGCTCCTCACTGGCCGTGGCTCCCTGCGCCTGATTGGCAGGCATGATGAACCACCCACCGATCGCTATCACCGAGCTGGCAGAGCACACAGAGCTGCTGAAGGCCAATGACAACCTGAAGCTGTCTCAGGAGTACGAGGTGAGGGGGCGCGGCGGGAGTCAGGAAAAACACCGGGGGGAGCGTTTCACTGGAGCAGGAAATCCCCGGATCCACAAATAGCCAGCGCTTTCATGCCGTCCCAGTCCTTGCAGAGAAGCGATCATCTCGCAGTTTCCCTCAGGTCAGGCCCGAGAGGGACAGAATGCTGCAGGCTGGTAACGGTTTTGCCCCCGTGTGTCGGCGTCTCATGAATTTCCCTGCGGTTATAAGCCAAGCAGCTGCTGAGTACCACTGCTGCCTGCTGAATCAGCCCTCGTTTACATACCACAAAATCTTTTCCCTCCTGGCCCTAAATCAGTTTGATTAAACACACACAGGCACCACACGAGGGGGAGATTAGCGGGCCCGATTATTTTGGACTTGAGAGCTGCATCCTAGTGGAAGGAGGAGCCTCTTCTGGGTAAGAAGTTAATAAATGAATGTTGTTGAAAAATACACACGATTATGGCGGCGCACTGTGTAGGGGATGCGCCTTGCTTCTCAGCAAGACATGAAGGCACAGGACCCAGCCCGCTCATTAATTGGCCCGAAAGACCAGTGGATGCGCCGTGAGTCGGCACTTGTCTGCCGCTCTTCCCCGCCAGACGCGGGCGGCTCTTTGATTGACTGCGACCGAAGCCAAGTAGCAAAGAAGCGCAGAGACTTCAGGATGGATGGGGGGCTGGCGGGAGCGAGTTCCGGAACGGCGCATTTCTTAGAACAGAGGGCGATGTGCCTGCGTGTCTGTGATTATCCACTCCTCGCTGGGGGGGGGGGCTTGTTATGTAACCCACCCTTCGCAGTCTGCCTGAGCCACTTTCGGGAAGGGCAACTGTTTACAG
>JAODJX010000035.1:2819708-2836437 GCA_026776945.1 Isichthys henryi | reverse complement strand
CTAACCTTAACCATAAGTAACCAAAGAAAATACAAGACTTTTGGCATTTTTAGTTTATTGATTGCATTCACAGATCCCACCCCCTGTAAAGTCTTCTGAGCCACAGAAACATGCTTGAAATTTTTAAGACGACTCGAACACCAACATGAATATAAAAACGACTAAAGGTAAATCAATCAAAAAGAAAAACAGAAGAAGCGAAAGGATAGCAAATGGACTGGGGGGGCGCATTCAGAAAGAATCCACAAAAAACATTCATGACCCTGAATCACAACTCACCTGGAGTAGGAGCTCAAGCTGAGGGGGTGGAATCTAAAAAAAAGTATCAGACTGCTAACTTTACCTCAAGTATCCAGATGTGGTGATCATCAATATTAATTATCTTAGCGAAAACGCTACAGCGTAACCACTAGCTGGAGGAGAAGAATCATACATTTACTTCTGTAGTTTACATGAAAAGTACACGCCAGCTGCGGGTGAGCAAGATGAGAAGATGGGGGTCCAGCATAGCATTAGCACTTCCTATGAAGAGCAGCTTCGAAGGTCGCGAGCCAAGGTGGACGTCCTCTTAAAAGATAAGCCGGTGGACATGTGAAAACAGAAAGTCCCGTCCGAGAAGCCCAATGAACAAATGCCAATGAAGTAAAGTCATAAGTGATGACTCTCTGAAGTTAAGCCCTGCTTCCCAGAAGGTTCAGACTTTCTGAAACTCTACGTACAAAACGTGGACCTCTGCGTCGTTTTTGGCAGCACTCACGCTCCTGCAGAGCTCAGAACAGCAACCAAAGTTTTGGACTGCCAGCAGACATAGAACCTCTTAATCAATAACCCTGGTGTTGAGACAGTTCCTTTATTTCTTATATCTTCAAAGCTAATCATGGCAAATGTGAGTTCTGTGTGTGGCTGGCAACATGAGGAGTGGACAAGCCAAGCAGACTGTCTGTAAACAGCTGATCTCTCTCACTGGTACCCCGTCCTTGCAGATTTGGCTGTGAGGTCTCAGCTCTGGAATTCACAGATTCTTTTTAAAAAAAAAAAAAAAAAAAAAAAAACTATTGAATCATTTTTACATGTGTTTGGATCATGTATGAAGTTCGGATATGTCTGGAAGGGAACCTGTTGGTCCAACAATTGAAGATTACAGACAGGATGATCGTGGAAGGGATGAACACGTGTAATCTAATAAAAAAAAAATAATAATAATTACTGTCTGTTTTGGCAGACATTCATTTCAGATTTTATTTCTGCCATTGTTGTTACTAATTAATCATACACAATTGTCAATACCAACCTTGCTGCTTATTCCCTGCTGTACTGCAGCACTGATCTGATGCACGGCTGTAGGTGAGCAGTAAAATGCGTGGCACAAAATGGCGGATAACCTCCTAGATGCTTCCGCCAGCAGGTACGGCCCCGTCTGGTGTGTGCACACCCTGTGCATGGCTGCCCAGGTATCGGAGAAGAGGCTTGCGTTCTCTGACCGGAGTCTGCCGTCAGTCAGGATTGCATCTTAGTCTCCCGTCGGGCCTTTTAGGCAACCCTGAGAAAGCTGGAGGGTGCAGCCTGTTTGTCTGACGGCTGTGGTGTCGAAGACTGCAGACGGAGTCTCTTTTTGCGCTTTACACGACAGCACCACTGGGCCTGCAAATAGACCAGCCGGCGTGCGGGAATAAGTGAGCTCCTTCTAGCACGCAGCATACGAAGTGGAACGGGGTTTTTCTTAAACTGTGCGACACGAAACGCAAGCCGTTATAACCTCCCGCTGACAGCAGTGCCCCCCTCACTCCGCTTTTCTTTACTCCTGTGGACAAACCTGCCGTTTCTGATTGGAATACCTTGGTGAAAAGAAATCCCAGATGCCAATCTGTTTACTGTAGTTGGAATATTCCAGGGCCCGTCCGACATCTAGCTGTCTGAAAACCACCTTCCGCCAGCTTTAACCCGGAAGCCCTGCTTTTGCCGAGTGCATAGACAGGGCCATTCCGGGGTTTGCTTTTAGTCTGAAAGTGAATTCATTGAGGATCTTTGCTAGATGTGCTCATTAACAGAGTTCTGAAAGGTGCTGTGAGTAGTCTTTTCTTATTTCCAAAAAAAAAAAAGCCTTATTGTTATTGTAACATTATGAACCATTAATGTTGTATTATTATATTTTAATTTGCATTGTTACATTTTTTTAACAGAGGTATCGTTCGTGTTTTTAAGATTAGATGAAAAAAATAACAAAATGCTTAATTGTCCATATTGTGTTCAAAGACATTCTATTTTTTCACTGTAGGGATGTTAGTTATAACGTGTGACTGTGTGTGTGATTACGTATGACGTGTATATATATGACATATATAATTATGCACGCACACACACATGCACACATATTTAAACTTATTATAAATATATAGATATATGATACTCAGATTGCATATCTTAATTTTTTTGGTGCCACTCAAATGTTGGATCTCATGTACGAAAATCATATTTGATTTTGGGTTATATATTCTCCATTTCTCTGGAAACAAATCGCAGTGATATCCAACCAAACACCATCACTGGAAAGGTTTAGGTTCCTACCATAAGGTGCCCAGGAGTGGGTGCATGTCTCCTGATTATTCGGATCAAGCATAATAGTATTAGCAGAAGTATTACTTTACAAGTAGATGAACATGTCTACAAAATACTGAAGTGGAGGCATAACAGGAGTATAACTATAACTACTGCTGTACAGGGTGGCCTTTTTTTTAACAATCTCTCTCTGGATTCTTTATTTCTGTTTTTATTATCTGAGTAATCTTAGATTAATCATGTGTTTATCGAACATGAGCAATGAATCAGAATATAATGCCTGTAAATATATTTGTATTTTATAATTGTACCCTTCTTTTAAACAAAGTTTAAATACAAAAATACATCTTTTCTGTTACCTGTTAGCATCTGTATTTCTGAAGCCCCCCCTCCCCCCTTATCACTGCTCATCTGTAGTGCTGTAAGGTGATCACGCAGGATCTGTGTTCTCCTGTTGGATCATGGGTATTTTGCTGGGGGGGCGAGCAGGTCACCCGAAACATGCGGCTGACTGCAGACCAGTGTGCCTGTTAATTCCACTCCCCGCAACATTTAATCCCCTTAATTTAATCACCCGTTAACTAGTATCCATTCTGCACACTTGCATAACAATCATCTAATGTTGGTCAGTATCAGTGTGTCTTTTACGCTATCAGTTATCAAAGGATTTTCTTTTTAATAGTGGTCCCAAAATTCAGAAGGACCAGAAGCGCAGTGCCTGACAAGCCAAGTATAGCAGGCCGTAAGCTGCCCAGGGTAAAGGCAGTACATGGTGTGATTTTTTTCCCCCGTTCTTCATTAGGATTGGCTTGAGCGACAGATTCATGCTATTTCCTCGATCCCCTCCTGCCCTGATGAGCTGTTGTGTTGTGCGAATTTCGTTTCCATTTATGATTATACAGAAACATCGCTATTTCTTTTCCCCGTACGAACGGCCGAATGAAATTGAAATGTACGAAGGAGCCAAGCAAAGAGAAGCCGTTTTGAGGAGATGAAAGACTCAGGGGCCACACAGTAGGGACGCGGACACCTGCTGGCCTTCGACGCACATCCCGTGAGCAGAATCGGGAGGTGAATATGCTGCCCGCCCGAGCAGCCGTGACCGCGAAGGCTGCCGCTAAGCCGTGACTTTACCGGAAAGTTACCAGCCTTAGGACTGAACTACAGCAGCCAAATGGAACATTTTGCCTAATCGGGAAAAAAAAGAGAACGAATTAAAATATAATAAAAAGATCAAAACATAGCAAGATGTGGTGAAAAATGAACTCATACACAAACACGTTCTTTGTACGAGGGCCAAGTGCTATCGCTTTCAAATTGTTACTTCTAACTGAAATAATAATTGGTTTAAAACCACTGTGTATGTAGATATGTTAACTTTGTATTAAAGAAAAGATTGTCTGAAAACATTCTGTCAATCATTTGTTTGCATCTTTCCTGTCTAGCCGATGGTAGCATCATTCCACGTGATCTTTCTTTTATATCTTCTGGTTTTTGGCATCTGAGCAGAGAAAATTGCTATGGAATGCGCTGTCACTTCTACTGCTCTCTTAATATGAGCAATGGTGAGCAACGCAGACCTAAACTCATATTATTGTAAAGGAGCAACATGGGTGAATCTCCGATTGCGTCCTGAGCTCCGACGAATGTCGTTTCCCCGATTATTATGCCTGTTTCTCACTCAGTATCATCATTTCACATGTATGATATAGCTTCAGATTATATATTCAGATCTCATAATCTCATAATGCAGGTTTACTGTAGGAGAAACCGGGAAAACGAGAGCATTGATGCCAAGATTAAATAAAAGAAGGCAAAGATAAAGGAACAAAGGTTTTATGAAACAGAAGATCATTAAAACAGAGTAAGGGGTTGCTTTAAACAGTCACCACCCCCACCCCCCAAAAAAAAGGGAAAAAAAAAAATCAAAGCAGTGATTCGGATTTATGGAAAGTGATGGGTCACGTGTCTTAGAAATCGGCTTAAAAACTGAATGTGATAAATATTAGTAACACGTTTACTGATTTGAGTGGTCGTTTTAGCGGGTTTAGTCACTTGCCGTTTTAATTTGTGCTATACATTTCCTCTTAGATGCTTGAAACAACCTGTTGTGTAAGGATTGTTAATTTATTCTTATCTCATATGTAATTCTTGAAGTGGTTCTATTCCAATTGTTTCTCCTGTATTACTCATGAGGTTTAGCATGGACTCGCACATGAAGCAATGCTGTCCTCTTGTGGTCATCTGGGAATTTACTTTTCAATGATGTCAATATACCGCGGCTCGTTACGATGTTTGCAATCATCTTTTTAAAAAAAAACATAAAACTGACTTCTGTAGTTTCTTTTTCTTTTCTGACAGAGTCCACACTGCAGTCTCACTACGGAGTGTTGTGTACTGCGTCAGAACAGTAAGACAGTAACACGCCTCGGTATTTTATCCAGCTGCATTCTTTCCCGCATCCATCCATCCATCATCTCACTGGTACATCCTGTAAGGAATGTCAGTTCTCTCACACATGTAAGTCAGTTTTCTAGCGAGCTGACTGAAAGGTTGAGACTCTGCCAAAGCACTGCTGAAGTACCTCCAGACTCATCCATCTCGCCTCATTGTCAGCTCCTCTTGTGCAAAGGGACAGTGCTGACAGATCACCATGATTAAGACCAGATAATGCTGGTGAAGGGGGGATTTGTCATGGGCCTCTGCTCCTCCTTTTCCCTGACCCAGCCTTTATGAGTCAAATTTACAACCTTCAGGCTGCTTTTTCAGCTCGTCTTTTCTGGTTTCTCCCATTAGCGCTTTCGTTGAGCCCAGTCATTCGGTTCCACAGTATTAGTAACAAGTAGCTGAAGGGAAAAAGACCCCAAAAAAGGAAATTAGCGGGTGCATTCCGTGTTACTATGATTTAAAGCACTTCGGTGCTGCAGGATTTGAGTATAATTCATTCCCCATATGTTGGGACTGATAATTCATCATCTTTGAGTGCATTTGAGGATCTGCTTGGACCAAGTTTCTCAGAATTCTGCAAACATGCACAAGAAGAAAAGCATGATAGGGATTTATTACGGCAGAAACAAATTAACATGCTCACACTTTAAATGTTTTTGCAATACCAGTCATCATAATCCATGTTTTTGTTGACACAAGTATTAATTTGTTTTACGTAATATTTAAATGTACACTTGTGCACCTTAGGAAAGATATCAAATCACTAAAGCTGCTCCACTGTGATCATTTTTGGTAGCGAGGAGTCAAACACAAAAGGACGGTGATTTAAAGCCTAGTGTTTTCCAGTCCGTGTCCTTGTGAGGCATTCAAAGGGCAGAACAATTTCACGTAGCAGTTTGCATCACTTACAGCGATTTCACACAGCATCTCGTTGCCCCGGACAATATAACCCCAACACCGTCTAGGACAATATGCTGTCCTATAATTCCACAGCAGTCAGACATACATTGTGAGCCGTAACAAACCTCCTAGAGAAGAACGTCTTCGAGAAGAAACAAGAAGTGTAATGGTATGGAACCTTGCGTGATGCCTTAATCGGTGCCATACTTAAATAAGCTTCCCATGAAAGCTGATTCTCCTGCAATTGCAGATATCAGACGGCGCTGATTTGCTCAAACTAAGAAATCCCTTCGACCTGCGTTTGAATTTCCACGATTTCAGATCTTTAGGGATACTGCATCGCAATCCTTGATGTTGAATGCTTCAGCTTTTAATTACCATTAATTTTAGTTCTTTGATATGATGCGTTGTTCTCTAATTGATTTTTTTCTCTCTCCCTTATTATACAAGTTTAGAACCTGTTTCCAAAGTTAAAACGGAGCCTCGTGGGCCGGAGCAATGACTATAAAAATAGAACAAAATGTCAAATTAGCTCAGTCTCTGCTCATAAAGGCTGATTTCCCTCATAAATCATCTTAAATCAGTCTTTATGTCCACCTGCTCGCATCACGTCTTCTCCACTAGACAATCGCAGAATTAAAACGTGCATCGATCGGAGTTACCATCTTCAGAAGCACGATGACGGAAACAAGGCTGAAGACACGCAGCGACAGAACAAGAATATTATCCTCATACATATTCTTTGCGTAGCTGTGTGTGTTTTTGCAGTCACAGCCACAAATATTTCTGCTTTGCTGAAAGTTTTGTGTTTCTCTATTTGGGTTAATGAGATTGTAGACAGCACACTGAAATACAGTATGAACTATGGTGCAGATGGTAATGAACTGTGCACTGAGTGTACGTGCCGTGAGTGAATTTGCATAGCGTGAGGAGTGTGTCACAGGGACGAGGCAATTCCCTTACTTCCATATCACCCTAACGATGCCTAATGGAAACCCGTTCTCTTCCTAATCATATCGTTTTTTTCCGTTTCCTTACACACTCCAGGGTCAGCTGTCTGAACGTCTTACCTACAGACCCAGATGGAGGGAGATTATGTAGTTACACTATATTGTCAAAAGTGTTGGGACGCCCCTCCAAATCATTGAATTCAGATGTTCCAATCACTTCCATAGCTGCTGGTGTATAAAATCAAGCACCTAGGCAAGCAGACTGCTCTTACAAACATTTGCGAAAGGATGAGTCACTCTCAGGAGCTCAGTGAATTCAAGCATGGTACTGTGATAGGACACCACCTGTGCAATAAGTCCGTTTGTGAAATTTCCTCGCTACTAAATATTCCGCAGTCAACTGTTAGTGGTATTATAACAAAGTGGAAGCAGTTGGGAATGGCAGCAATTCAGCCACGAAGTCACAGAGCGAGGAAAATGCATGCTGAGGCACACAGTATGCAGAAGCCAACTGTATGCAGAGCCAATACTTACCTGACTGCGTTGTGTCAAGTATATATTCTGGAGGGGGGATTATGGTGTGGGCTTGTTTTTCAGGGGTTGGGCTTGGCCCCTTAGTTCCAGTGAAATGAACTCTTAATGCTGCAGCATTCGAAGCCATTTTGGACCATTTCATGCTCCTAACATTGTGTGAACAGTTTGAGGATGGCCCCTTCCTGTCCCAACATGACTGTGCACCAGTGCACAAAGCAAGGTCCATAAGCACATGGATGAGCGAGTCTGGTGTGGAGGAACTTGACTGGCCTGCACAGAGCCCTGACCTCAACCTGACAGAACACCTTTGGGATGAATTAGAATGGAGACTGCGAGCCACACCTTCTCATTCAACATCAGTGTCTGACCCCACAAATGCTCTCCTGGAAGAATGGTCAGAAATTCCCATAAACACACTAATAAACCTTGTGAACAGCCTTCCCAGAAGAGTTGAAGCTGTTATATCTGCAACGGGTGGGCCAACTCCATATTAAAGCCTATATATTAAGAATGGGATGTTATTAAAGCTTGTGTGTGTAAAGGCAGGTGTCCCAATACTTTTGGCAATATAATGTATTTCAAATGTGTTTATTTTTCATTCTAATGGCTTTATTACCAATATATATATATTTTACAATTAGAGTTTTCCAAAGTGCTGAAAACATTTTGAAATGTGGATGGTTCATGTATACTCTGAGCGCTGCACCAATGCAATTAAAAACAGATTTTCTAAATTTATCACCGATTCATAGGGAGGTCCAGTACTTCCTGTCTGGACCGTGTGATCCCATCCCTCGGCTGTGCGCTGGCGCGAATCAGAGCCCTTCTCGACGGCCCCCTGTCGCGGAGGCACGCTGCCGTTTCCAGGTGAGACGCGAGGTGACAAGTTTCACGCCGGGTTTGGCTCCAGGCCCACAGATTAATCACCACAATTATCTCCTTACTGTGATTTACAACGGAGCCTGCCTGCTCGCTGGGTGAATGACAGGCGGCGCCTAATTGCCGGAGAAACTTCGTAGTGCTGGTGAGAGCGATCGCCGTTACGTGTGTAAGCGCGAAGATGCAATCACACGTGCCGGCCGCTAGGCTTTTCAGTGAGGTTGCGCAGTCAAGCTTAAAGGCTGCAGCCTGCGATGAGGGAGGGGCTCCAAAAAACCTGCCTTAATTCAATTGTACATCTAGAACTTGCCGTCCGTTCCATATTTCACGGGGTATTGTGCTTTATTTTCGTATCGATTTAATAAAATTTCATCTACACGACTGACCCCCGCTCACAAATTTTATTCTTTGAAGAAAAAGGACTGGAGTATTTTTTTAAGATTTCGGTCAATCTATGTAATTATTATAAGAATTTGAGATGAGACGGATTATTCCATATTTTTTTACGAAACTGCTCTTCCATCACAAAATAAACAGAATATGATGATGAAACAGTGAGCCATATATAGAGTTTTTTTTTCCATGCAGTGAAGCTGCACGTAGTCTTCGTCTCTGGGGTGAATTGACATTTACGAACGCCAGAGGGCGCTCTTCTGTCGAATACCTCATCACATTACAGGCCAGTGCAATTATATAGAGTAGTTTTTTTTCCCGGACTGCATGGTGACTCAGTGGTTAGTGTCTCTGTGGGGGGAGGAGTTCTAATTTTCTCCTCATGTTGTGCAAAGACATCCAGGCTAATTGGCATAGGCACTTTATGCAGAAACATGCCACAAGTGTTTGGGGTTCAGTGCTAAACATGAACTACAGGATAATGTTGCAAAACGTACAGGAGAAACAATCCACTGCACAATAAGTGCACAAATTAATAAGAGACTGAAATGGAAGTTACAAATTTACAGAAGAGATTAAGACAATAAATTAACATCAGAATGTAAGAAAACTGCAAAGGGAGACGAATATGCAGGGATCAATCTGCAAATTCCACAGATGCAGAACAGACTGATAATTGAACTAGTACAAAAACAGCCGTTCATTGTAACGCAAATTAAATTGTAGTGCACTTAGGCAACGATGGGGGGGTTGGGGGGTGATGTCAGGCAAGGGAAATCGGCAGTGCCCCTGAGTGAGTGGAATTCACCTGAGAAATGTGATTACCGAGATTACCTAGTTGCCCTATATGCAAACTGCAGAGTGTCAAGGAGCGAGGGAGCCTGTAATGAACTTAAGGCAGAACAACATCAGACGTTCAAAGGTTTTCCTAACCGCTGAGGTCAGAGCAACTGGCCAGCAGTCATTTAGTCCACTGGCCTTATCTTTTTTTGGAACCGGACCAGTTGTAACCACTTTGATACAGTCAGGGGCCCCGCATGCTTGTGGAGATCTGTTAAAGATCCACAATCAGATCTGCGCTGTGTCTGCCGAGAGACCCATGCTTGCTCCTTTTCAGATGTTCAGCTTCCGGAAGAGTCTGTGGAATCTTTGTCCTCCACAGAGAATACAGGAATGGGGGTGAGGTGCACAGGGGTGTCCGGGAGCAGGACTGGGTGTGACAAGAGGCCATTTACCATCGCTCAGGTGGCAAATGGTTTTCTTTGACTGTTGAGGTCAAACCGACAGTAAGACTCGTGCTGACTGGCCATGGTGAGGGAGACGGAGACTTGGGGAGTTCTCATGTTTTCCAGAGTTACAGACAGTCTGACTATTGTGAAGAAATCTGTGTAGTAGTTTTTTGTTTTATTTTATTTTTATTTTTGCAGCTTTGGATCCTTGATTATTTTGTTGAGCTGCTGTTTTGCATTCCAGTTTAACACCAGCTGATGGTCTTTGTTAGCTTAGTCTGCTCAAACAGTGAGAATTCGTCTATGTATGCTGCTGTCGATGGAAAACTTAAATACCAGATAAATGAGTTTGCTGTTCGATATTTCTAAATGATTTATGTAGAAATAAAACTTATGTGGCAAAAGAAAGTTGTACGGCACGGTTTAGCCTTCAGCAATAAGTTTATTGCTCTGAAATTGCTGTGTTTCGACTGAACCATTTTGATATTAACAGGCCAAGTACAAACCGTTCATTAAAACTTATTACTAAGAGTTAAGAGTTATTACTAAGATAAACATACAAATACACTAAAGGCTCTTTAAAAGTGCATTTTCCCATATAAACGTTAAAACGTTGACTCTCCAGTCACATCATTGTGTAACTGATGAATGTGTATGTCTTCCTTGCTAAAGCAATAGAATTGAATTCTAATTGTTTATCTTGGTCGCTGTTGGGACCAGTGCCAGGACCCCCTGACCCTACATGGAAGTCCGGGTTCTCCCACATGGAAAGCGCCGAAATGCATCAGCCCAGACCGGGTCTCGACCGCAGCCGGCGTGAGCAGCTCCGCCTTTTCACTTCATACTGATTCATTGGTAGTGATGTCAAGCAATGATAGGGAAGAAAACGCCGATAAAGTGCAACAAAGAAGAATGAATGAATGCCTACAAGGTACGTCTTAGTTTAATTTAATCGTTTTAATGTCCGATCATAAATATATACCTACACAAAAAACGCATAATAACGCTTATGCGAACGTATATGCGAAGTAACGCGTTATATTACCATGTAAGTAGCCCTGCGAGGTTTTTAGTGTGTATAGTAATAATGATCAATATTTGTATTATACAAAACTTAAATCCAGTGAATATACATAGAAGTTTACGTGAAATATCATCCACAGGTTGCCAATGTCGTTTCTAAATGATCAAAGATAAAGATTAGAGACGTTTTACCGACCACATGCAAGAAATGCATTAGAATACTTATTGTTTACGGATGAATAACAGGGAAATATTAAAGTGGATTTTCGGGTTAAGTAATGAATATTCAACCAGGCAACACAGCTGAAAAAGCGAAAGCAACTATTGTTACAATGGTTAACTTAAAACGCGTATGCTTGAGCACCGGAACTCCAATAAACAGAAATATTCTATGTACAAGCAGCTTATTTGCTATCTCTGTAGTTTTGTTTTTACACATCACGATACCAGTGTACTAGTGTATCGTGAGCCGTAACGGTGCTGATAAGTCCCTCTGGGTTTGTTTAAGGGCGTGACGCTGTTTCCAGCTATGCGAAGACTTAGTCCTTTGAGGAGAGATCTGTTTAATATCTTAACTCTGCCCTTCATTTTTTCCTGTTACTTGGGTATTTTCCCCAGGGTCAAGAAAAGAACTGTAAACAGTGAGTAGGCTTATTTTTAAAGTATTTTATGAAAGCAGTGATTAAACGGGACATGGCCATTATTAATATGAATATGAAGCATTTTGTGTTTACTAAGACTTTAGTGTCAGTCGGTTTACCAGTCCCTTGTTAAGATTTTTGCTTTTGCCCCTGTTATTTGTTATTTTAGTTTGCATGCCCCGCATTTTGTTTTCCATCTACTATTCCACATGTAGACTTCTGTGTTAATTTCTTCCACTTCATACTAATGAAAAACACAGAAGCCCTTGGCTGTCTGGCCAGCCTGTGCTGTCTGGCCAGCCTGCGCTGTCTGTCCTGTCTGATAGTGACATGCTGGATTCTGCATCCTGTCTGCCACTTCCAGCTGGATCACTGGCTTTTTTGCTGCCGTGGCTTGTATGCTCAGACAGCAGGTGACCTTCCAACTTTTCATTTTGAGAGAGATCTATAAAAACACACAGAATACACATATATGCACAGCAGTGGCCTAAATTGTGGAAAAGCTTCCAACTTTTATAGATTACTGAACTTTACTCCAGTTACTTATTTAATCATGCAGTGCATGATATTTGTAAGCATTCTTAGATTGCTTATAAACTTTACCACCAATACTCCTGTAGTAATTTTAATGGATAATACCAAAAATGCTAGGCTTTTTTGCAATGTTGGTTACTAACGTGTGTATTGGTGGGGGGGATCATGTAATATAATGTTCATATTACATTGTGGGGATCATTTTTCAAGTCCCCACAAAGATTTGTAAAAGCAATCAAAAAATTAAAAATGCCAAAAATCTCGTATTTAGTTTCCTTATGGATAAGGTTAGGGCTGGGTGGGGGTTAGGGTCGTCATGGTGGGATTAGAATTTTCCTCATAGACATGAATGGAGAGTCCATACAATGGACATGAATGGAGATATAATTACAAACCTGTGTCTGTGTGTGTGTGTGTGTGTGTGTGTATTTGCATGCATCAACAATAACAGAACAGTGAGTGCGACAATCTGCTGTATATAATGTCAAAAAAAAAATTCAAATTGCAGTTAAATACGATTTTCTTTTGCTCTGAATCAAATCTATTTATGCATTCTTCGTGGACAAAAAACTGCAGGTTCGTGAGCTCAGTTTTGATAAGGGACTCAGTAATGTTTATCGTGGAAATAATTTTGGATAAGAATCATAATTTATTTGTTCACTTTGCTTCTGAGGACGCAGATGTCCGCGGTGGGATGGGAGCCCTGAAGTCTGTAATGCATACAAATTTGTGTCCTCGTGACTTTAGGGTTCAGTGCACGCAGGAACATCAGCAGGGAAGTGAAATTGAGTCAGAAACCTTGTATTTGCCGTGTACATGGGATTTGTTTTGGTGGTGGTATGAATATATAACTTAAATATTCAGTCAAAAATACAGAAAACAATAAATGGAATAAAGATGAAAAGAGATAGAATGAGAAAATGTGTTATTCATAAATAAACAAATGAACTTCATTTCAGGTTGGTTATGTGCTATCCAAAGATGTTTCCTTGCTTAAACATAGAATATGACAGTGGAGCATCTGTAAGCAATGCTGAACTCCTGTATAGTATTTAACTCATGTATTGTACCATGTTCTTCTGTATTTAATCAAATAAACTTGTGTTGATTTATTTACTTATTTGTCAATTTCCACTTCATCAGAATGTAACCCCATCATAAGTCAACAAGCACCTTTATGCAGCTACTCTAATACCTAGTCTAATGACCTAATTACTGTGTGGAATTGCTGAGGAAGGTTCTGGAAGCATGACTGGTGTGTATGTGGATCAGCATATGCTCCACGCTCATCTGGATCAGGTGTAATGATCCCCGGCGGGAAATTCTCTTCTCACCTCCCCCATCTTGCTCCCAGTGTCACACAGCTGAGCAGAGAGCCGCCGCCCACAGCAGCGCCCCCACAGCTGGGGGCTGAGGACTTTGCTCAAGGGCCTCAGACGTGTGGATGTTCTGCCGATGCCAGGACTCCAACGTGTAACCTAACGATCACCAGCATGGAGGCTTAACGCCCCGGGCCACATGATGAAAGCTAAATGAGCAACTTCGTTAGGGCTTAAATTCCGATCTGTAAATGCATATTAACATTTACACCAACACAACCTAGAAATCGCTTGCTACGTGTGAGTTCCCCAAACATGGGTCATGTTTACAGTGGAAAATGGAGAATGAGTCCACTTTTTTTCTTTCTTTTTTTTTTAAAAAAATTGCTCAGTGTACTGATATATATCCTGAAACTAAATCTGGGACATGAATAAAATTTGTGTTGCCAAATCGATATGCATGGGCTTCCTGAATGATACTGTAATGACTGATTTGCAATTGATTACTGCATTTAAAACAAGGGTTCATATTTTATCGTATTGAACTGTGATATGAAAAAACAGACATGAAGCCACTTTCTAAAATATGAATTGAGTGACTGTATTCTCTTTCCATATGCCAAATAAAAGGCTAAACATGGTCATTGCCTGCTCTCTCCCTTGGCAGGCGGATCTGGAGAGAATATTTGCGAAAGCTGAAGACCGAAAAGTCCCAGCCCCGTAGGACACCATGACGGTCCCAGGCCCCTCTAACACCACCAGCCCTCCACCATGCTTCACCGATTACAGACCACCTCCTCACACCAACGACACGACAGTGATTGCATCCGCCTACTTTTCTGCCGTCTTCAGTGCACTGGGCCTCAGCTCCAACCTGTTTGCCTTTGTGGTCCTGATGAAGACCTACCAGCGGAGCCAGAGCAGCTCGCGCTCCTCTTTCCTCATCTTCCTCTCCGGCCTGGTGGTGACCGATTTCATGGGGTTGCTGGTGACCGGCTCCATCGTGGTCTCCTTCCGCATCACCAAGTTCAACTGGGACAATTTGGACCCCCACTGCCACTTCTGCAACTTCATGGGCATGTCTATGGTCTTCTATGGCCTTTGCCCCCTGATGCTGGGTGCTGCCATGGCCATGGAGCGCTTTGTGGGCATCAACCGACCCTTTGCCCGCTCCACACACATGTCCAATGGCCGCGTGCTGAGCACACTGTTGATGGTGTGGGGAGTGGCGGGGCTCATCGGCCTGCTTCCCGCCATGGGGCTCAGCAGCTACCGGCTGCAAAGTCCCGGCTCCTGGTGCTTCTTCAGCATTAGCTCCCAGCCCTTGGACCTGACCTTCTGCCTGATCTTCTCCCTATTGGGACTGCTGTCGCTGGCCGTGTCCTTCGTGCTGAACACCGTGAGCGTGGTGACGCTGTTCCGTATCTGCTGCGGACAGGCTGCCACCATGCGACGGAGGGACCATGAGGTGGAGATGATGGTGCAGCTCATCTGCATAATGATCATCGCCACCATCTGCTGGTGCCCCCTACTGGTGACTATCCTCCCGCTTCTTAATCTCAAGCACTGCATCAGCCATGACTATACACTCTAACTATACCCCCAAATCTCTTTAAAAAACATTCACACATTAAACACTTTGTCCATTTATAATACATTTTCAGGTTCAGTACCTGGGCTCCGATAGCAGATTCATTCCCCGAACTGCTCTTTATCTAAGGAGTAACCCTAAGATTTATCATTTTCATACTAAAATAATTATGTATTTAATGTAAGGCAGGGCGTGTCCGACATATTAATACATTTGTGAAGCCCCCTTTTTTTATCTGTTGGTAATTAATGAAGATAATAACCCTCATGAGGCTTTGTCTATATGTATTAATCAATAGCCAATAGGGAAGAGACAAAAGACATTCACTGAAAGTCTGTAATATATCTAATATATGCACCAAACAAAGACCTCTTTTATCAACCTGTTCATGTGAATAATTTAACAGGAGTATAACATGAGGCACCATTCCAGACTTTTATGATGCTGAGAGGCACCATTACAGTCTTTTATGATGCTGAGAGCTCAATATTCCATCATTAATGGCCCATCGGGGGGTGCTGGGCATGTTTTTCTGTGTAAATAAGCTTAGCGGCTGCTTTGAGCTCCATCTGGGAAGCGTTTGCTGTCTCCCCTTCCTGCACCATTAGCCCTTAGCTGTCTGCGGCCTGCTGATTGCTGTGCTCTGACCGCATGATCTTAGACTGGGGGGGGAGATCAGGAAATCCTATGTCCTCAGCCCAGGATGACGGGCCTCTGGCACGTCCGCGAATACGTTCTCAGACTGGCCCTTACCCTTTACGCTCTTTCTCCTAAACTCAGGGCGGGGGGGGGTCAACATGGCTGGAAGCTCAGACAGGTCTTTCAGTGACCCACTGTCATGGTGGTAAAAGTATTTCACAGAGGTGTTCCCATAGAGAACTGGGGTTACATTTCAGCAACGGCCTGAAAAACACCCTTCCAGTATCAACGGGTGACCTCACAGAGCTTGCCAAGGTTGTATGAAGTTGTCTGGCTCTTTTGGATGCATGTCCACGTAGCAGTGAAGTCTGTCTGCTGTTGACCCTCTATAACTGAGGTTTTCAAACTTTTTGATCAAAGGTCTGCATCAGATTTTTGTTCAAAGTCATTCAGGGGGGAGAGATTATGACGAGATGTGTGAAGTTTGATGGTTCTACATAGTATTTTTGTACTTCAAACCACATTAAGCCTTTTTACATTAACCATATTGTTTCATAAGGTGCATTATCAGCTAGGCTTGGAGTAACTTGCAGCTTGCTCCACATCCAGACTGCGGTCCTGACTTTGAGAGCCTCGAATCTAAAACCTCATCTAGTTCCTGTTCTTCTTGCATTGACTACTTGTCACCATATGTGTGGTTAAGTCCTGTCGGGACGTCCAGAGAAACTCCTGCTCCTGTGAGCCTAGAGGCCTGTCCTTTTATCCTCCAGAGTCTCCCGTATCTACAGCAGTGGGAAGTTCTGGAGCTTTTCCCCAAATATGGCAGCAATGAGATTCATCGTAGATGCAGGCGACATCTTCTGCGCCCAAATTCTTAAGTTTCACTTGATTAAATTTGTTGTCATATTATTCATGCAGTTGCCCCTCAGCTCATTGACCCACTGACTTCTTCAGCCTCAGAATGATCCAGAAAAGGAAAAGTCTGCATCACACTCTGTGGCTTGTTAATGCAGTTTGTCTACCAGCAGATACAGAACCTAGAATTAGCATTAGCAATTTGACTGTCCTGAAATGCAACCCTTATAGCGGCCGA
>JAODJX010000035.1:2789120-2819608 GCA_026776945.1 Isichthys henryi | reverse complement strand
GTCTACCAGCAGATACAGAACCTAGAATTAGCATTAGCAATTTGACTGTCCTGAAATGCAACCCTTATAGCGGCCGAAAGAAAGTCTGGAGTCCTGTTCGTCAAGAGAGCCCATAGCAGCAATGCATGTGTAGCCCTACGCTCTATATTTGGTCGTGTAATTTTGGTAAATATTTCCACGCCCATGCTAAGCTTTATCTTGTACTCTATGGAGATATTCTCTAAAGTCTGCCCCCTGCTGCCTGGCAAAATCTTAATGCAAATGCCATCCCAGACAGAGGAAGACATGCTATTTCCTGGTTTGGGCTGGTTCTGAGTAAAAGCAGGAACATTGTATTTGTGAAACAATAGCTCTGTCTGGGATGCTGTTTGTGTTTAGTGAATATGATTGTAATTTGTGACGTGCATGTGGAAACATGTGGGAAGGCTGGCTAGAGAGTTTCTTATCACGATATCTAACAGTGTGCCCGTGAGGCTGGGTTGATATTCACACTTCCTGGGCAGATTTCCCACCAAAGTATGTACTCCTCTTTGACTAAGATCACAGATTGTGTGTGCATTCCAGACTGCTGTACTGCCCTAACCCATGCTTTCTTCACCAGGTCTTCATCGCCAGAACCGTACTGTCAGATGGCCAGCTAAAGATTGAGTATTTGCTGCTGGGGATCCGTTTCGCAACCTTAAACCAGATCTTGGACCCCTGGGTTTACATCCTGTTACGTCGTTCCATCCTTAAGCGCATCTACCCCAGGGCTAACTGGTCCCGTGACTCCATCATGACCATGCACCCCAACTTCTTGGTGTCTGTAAGGAAACTGACGCGCGCGTCGGTGTCTGTAAGGAAACTGACGCGCGCGTCACTAGGAGGAGGGCTTGATGAGGCCCCCAAACACAGGCCCTCGGAGTCGACCAACGAATCAGCCACTCCTGTCCACCTGCTGTCCTCCTGACCACACCGACCACTCTGATCCAGAAGCGTCAAACTACCACCGGCCACGTGTTTCCACAAAGTATCACACATCTACAATGTGAAGTGGCTTTACCTTGAATCCTGCACAGCTGCACAGCGTGACAATGAAGCGAGAGATCAGATGCGAATTGTTTATGTAGGATGTGTATATGAATGGATGTCTTCTGCTTTGTGAAAGACGGCCAGGTCATTACCTAAGACCACCTCTCCAAAGAACGAGACCTGGTTCCCTGCTGGGTTCTGTGACGATGGGATTTATTCTAGTTGATGTTCCAATGTGTATCTAATGTGTTTCATATATCCAGCAGCAGGTTTATTGCTTTAGGACTATGCAGTGGTGCTCCACAGCTCTGGGACCCGGGTTCGAGTCTCCATCATGGTTCCATGTGTGTGGAGTTTGCATGTTCTCCCCATGTCGTGATGAAGTTTCCTCCAGTTACCCCCTGCAGTCCAAAAATGTACTGAGTTGAACTGAGATTTATAAATTGCCTGCTGGTGTGTGAGTGTGCCCTGCGATGGGTTGGCGCCCCGTCCTGGCTTATTCCCTACCTCGTGCCCGTAGTTTCCAGGATAGGCTCCAGACGTCCCTGCAACCCTCAATAAGATAAGTGGGCATAAAACATGGGTTTGTTGTTTGTAGGGTTCCACTCAAACATTCATTATGGGGCCTCGTGCCCAAGCCCTTTGTCATTGTTTGTGGTATAGAAATCGGTCAGCTTCAGCTGACTAGTTAGACACTGTCTGTCTTTGGTTTTCACTCGTTAATGGCGCCGCTGGGATACAATCACCTCAAGGTTGCATATAACATTAACCTTAGCCTAAGATCATAGGTAGCCAGCCGGTTAGCAGAACATGCTGCTTCAACATCTCGCGAACAAGGAACATGTTTGTGTAATATTTAGTGTAGTGACTGTTTATGGCCAACAGGGGGCCCTATGTGACTGCATGGATTGAGTGGCCGTAAATGCCACTGCTGCGTATAGCTAATCAATCAAGGGCATAGGGAGAATTTCATAGGTAGCAGCATATGTATGGTGAACAAATGTCATTATGAAATATTATATAACTAATATATGGTAAGTACATAGTTACGTGTCCAGTTGTAGCTGTCACTGGCCACAAAATCTGGAGAATATTATGATACTTTTGCATGTATTCTTTTCAAATCTATGTTTCTTTCTAAGCAATAACTTTGTAAACTGGCACGGCACATCACACAACAAAATTGTACAGTTTCCAGTAATGTTATTTAGAGAGACAATGCTTGTATGTCTGAATGCACATTTTGCATGTGATAGCTCCCCCTACTGGCTGAGAATTTAGCAGGCGTGACAGCACGGATTCATTTTAGACGGGCATTTGTGTGACTATTTGATGTGTATATCCCTCATTTAGCCAGAAGATGTGTTCAAATATCACCAATGGATTTTAACGCCTACCTGCTATTTTTTGATGAGGCAGGCAGCCTCAAATTTTAATTACTTTAGCTCCCTTATACATTTACGCCTTTGTTCTTTGTTAAAAATAAAAATTCTTTTATATGATCCTATATTTGTTTTAATAGCCTAGCCATTACCTTATGACTCAGACGTAATACAGAAACATGTATCTGAATGTTAATGTTTTTATTAGCAGTCAATTAATGTGAAAATGTACGCCATTATTGTCAGGTCTTCACGAGGGTACGAGGCTCGTCAAATGCACCAAAGCAATGAGCGGCTAAACTATCACAGCCAGATTATCAGATTTCATTTCATATATTCCCAGGCCTTCCATAAACATAAACATGCAAAATACTGCGTCAAATAAAATCTCACTGCTTTGATCAAAGCAGTATTTACAAGCAATTTAACACAAAAAAAAACAAAACTACATTTTTTGTTACAAAGAGAGAAGACTTGTGTGCAAATAAAGGAAACCTTCATTTTCTTAGGCATGAAGATGGACTGAGAAGACCTTCATTTGTTTAGGCATTAAAGTACAGTACGCAATTATTTAAGTATAATTAGCTCTGAAATATAATGCAGATATTAAGCATTTCCTGTTATATATGGATACAAGTAGGAGTTTGTACGGGATCAGCTATATGAGTCTATTAGTAAGTTTGTCAAAAGAAAAACACTTGCATATAGTCCTATGCTTTGTTTGTTAGATTTGATTCAGATGACAAAAAGTCACCTATATTCACAGAAGATGTTTTATGATTGTTAGAGATAAAAGTGGTTCTGCTACATTCACATGGGCGAATCAGGCAGGTTGTGCCGTACCTCTACACTCTTCCGTTCTTTACATCGCCAATAGCGCCCCACACGTCGAACAAGAAGACATCTGGGAAGGCAAAGTCGCCCAGCACTGAGTCCAGAGCCTCTGCGAAATCATCTGGATTCTTCTTGTCTTTGCCCGCCTCCACAATAGTGGCCGCTGGAGGACAAAGTACCACTTGGTGTCACTTGAATACTACAAAACAAAGAGCTGATGGCATGAGAGAGCTTCCTCTATGGAAGCAGGTAACCACTGTCCCTAATTGTACGTTATACTGTCTTTTACTCTGGGAGTCTCACGACCAAGTGTCTGGAAAATATGATCACCATACGGATTCCTTGAATTTAAAAACTTGCAATTTATCATTAGATAAGGAAGCCAAACCAAAGGTCATTTGCAAAGTGCTGTTTCTGTATGGAAATATTACTGTCTGTAAATGAAGAGTCCTGCAGAAAGTGAGATCTACGCCTGGGTACGTCGAGGACATTAAGAGTACAGATTTTTATTTCTGATGCAGAACACATTTCGACTAATTTAATCGGGCGGTAGCATTCACTGCAAAAACAACTGCACAAACGTAAGTGATTTTCTATTGGAATGACTAAGTACATAATTGCCTTAAACTCTCCAACAGAAAAACTAACATTTTCAGGCAGTTCTTCGAATAGTGTGAAAGCGAAATGAGCTGTCATCTTTTTCCCTTTTTGGAATGCGATATTTTGCTTTGGCAGTGAAGAGCAGTCCTCCACTTAAGTAGATAATTACTACTTGATATGGTTCAATGGCTCCAGTGATTAGAAACAAGTTCTGGGAAAAGAGTTACTAATGTCACTGGTATATAAATCTGTGAGAAAGAATTTCTCTCTCTCCCTCTTTGTCTCTCTCTCTCTTTCCTGAAAGGGTAATGATCTTTACTGCCCTATATGGAAGAGGATACAGCTGTTGTTTATGGATGTCTGATTGCATCAGAAAGCAGCTATGTTTGTGGAAGTTCTGCTGTGATCTCACCGAGTTCAAGGTCGCGGATTCCCATGTAGCTTTCCAGCAAGTCGTCCACCTTCTTTGTGGCTCGTTCTTCAAACTCATTAGGCTGAGAGAGAAACCTTCCTTACTGATCCTGGTCACATTTAACGGCCGCTTTCATCCAAAGCAACTTATAATAGAGCAAAGGGTTACCATTTATGCACACTCCCTGGGATTTGAACCCACAACCTTTACAATGTTCGCAAAATTGTTTACTTGTTGGGTTACAGGAACTACTAGTACCATTACAATGGAATGTGCCATTTTGATACAGGTGGCGATATTCAGTAGTATTTACTCAAGCTTGCTGAACCTGCTTCTGTTAGAAACTGAAGCTTCTGAGGTGACACTGCTCACTGACTAGTGATGAACAAAGTAAGGTCCAATCATCCTATTTGCTCCATGTGATCCCATCGTGTCCCCGACACGGACTCACCACCTCCTGCACAGTAGCCGTCCCTTTGGATCTGAGCCGCAGGGTCTCCTTTCCGCTCACAATCTTACCTTCGCTCGATTTGGGCGCCCTCGTTCTCTGGCCAATCATATCTGTCAAACGATAGGGGTGGGGGGGGAGTGAAGGTACAAGGTGTTACAGCGAGCGGCCTGTCGCCTCGCTAATGTCCATGGTGAGCTCCAAAAGGTCAACATGCTCTTACTGAAAACAAAACGGGTTAACAGCACTGGAAACATGATGTTAAGAAGCTGCTTACACTTAAATACAAAAATATGATCATAATACTTCTCTAGTGGCATCAACTTAAGAAATTCTTGAAACCTTCCCTTTGCATTGTTGTATCTCACTGCTCTTGTGTTTTTCACCTTTGAGGGATTCAGTTGTATTGTACAATGTGATTTTATCATTGTGACACATACACTGTCTTAATTACTGCAAAATAAATCGCTAGGAATCAAAAAAATTCTCTCCCATGTGTTTCATATTAGTACCGGCCAATGGATCCAAACATGAATAATTCCTTTTCATGGTGGGATTGGGAACACATATGCAAGATTTGGCAGCATGTTCCATTTCAGGATGCAGAGCTGGAGTAGCCATATGCCCAGGAGGAGGACAGCGAAAGTGAGCGTTAGCACCCCAAGGACCGCTGTCTGTACGCCAAAACTGCCTCAACCGGCTTTTCCCTCTAAGATCACATAATCTTATTAAGCACTCTGTGGGACGCTTCCTGCATCCTGCGGCCTTGTCTCCTTTGTAAAGTGCGTGTTCAGAACATATATAAAACCTGGTTAGCACAAGCACTTATGGGATTTTAAATCATTTGAAGCAGCTATTTGACTTTATTGCGTTTTGTTTCCCTTTACATTCTCTCTCATTGACGTGTATTGGAGTATGTTGCCCATTTATTAAAAAAACTTTCACTAAAAACAGCCTGAACCAGAAGGTCCTGGTCAGCATCACTAGGGAGCCTGTCCCACGTAGCACAGGGCTGGGGTGTAAGTCAGTCAGAGGCCACATCAATGTCCACACAATCATCCTGTCCTGCCAATCCAGACAGACTATCCTAATTGCACGGCCTTGCCAAAGGGAGGGAACCCACGAGACACAGGGAGGGAGCAAGAACCTTGACCGTCTGGGGGTCCCCAGGAGCCGGGTTGAGAAACACTGGTAACTGGAAACGCGGCTGTGCACAGGTCAGAATTCATGAATTTGAACTGAACTGGAACTGTGGTTTAAAACAGGATACAGAATTGCATTTCGGATATGAATGTAAGGAAGCCAGAATTTAAATTGATTTGAATTTTTTTAAATCCATATACATAGTTGCAGAGAACAATAACAATACAGCTTTATATTTCAGTACGAATTACATGTAAACGTTACCATGTACCACATACACGGCATCATTGTTATAAAAACAGAGCAAAAAATAAATGAAATGATATTAAAACATAAAAATAACATAGTTAAATAAAGTAAAGGATATTAGCAATGTGCACATTATAAAGGTACAAGTCCCACTTAACAAATTATTTAAGGAAGACAGCATTGTATCCTGTTGAGAAGGAAATATATGTTGTATAGTAACCTACGATTTACAACATGCCACAACATGTATGTTTCTTAACATGTGCATCTGCGAGGAGGTTCCTGACATTATCTGTTGGAAGGTCACGAGATCATCAAAAGGTTACCATCACGTGTGAGGAATGACGGAATGATGTGTGGCTGACCAACAGAAATCAAGCAAAACAACTAAGGAGTGTTTGGAAAAGAGACACCTGCTGCAGACGAGAGACTTCTTCTGCGTGTGTAGAAGAGGGAGGGCCCTCTTCATCTTTGGGGATGCTTGATGACTTTGTCTGAAATGGTTCCCTAATGCTGCTGTGCTGTGGTATCATTAAATAAGGAAGTTCAGCCGAAGAAACATTCCATAGTCTTCCCACATGGAAAGTTAAAACTTGTCTCTCATCTGTCCGCAAAGCTTCACAGGATGTCACCATACACCTGAGTCAATCATGTATACAAGCAGATGCCAACCCATTGGCCTACTGGAAACAAAGCCAAACCAACGTTCCTGTGCTAGTACGACTTGCCTGCAAGTACTGACATAACATTCTATCAGGATTTTTTAGACCAGATAGTTGCAATGTAAATGATAAAATCTGATGATCTTTTCCTGATTAAATGTAACAATATTACAATGACTCCAACTCCAGTCCTGGGGAGCCCCAGCCCCTCACATGCTTGGGTGTCCCCCCTAATTCTAATTTACCACACCTGAAGTTCTCTGCTAATTACCACCCATTTCTTGAGTTGAATCAGGTGTGGTGGAACAGGGAGAGAACTTAACTGTGCTGAGGTTCTCCAGGACGAGAGCTGGAGACACCTGTATTATGCATATTAAGATAAAGCATAATTGCATTTGCCATGGCGTTTTGGTTGTTTTTATACTGCTAAGGTTGAACTGAAAGACAAGACTTAGCACTAGGAGCAACTACGTGAAAAAATTTATTTCCCTACTTTCATTTGCGTTTAATGTTAAGAAAATATACACAATCGGCAAACATTAACAAACATTTGATCCTTGAAAATTGTAGTTTCCATTTTCCGCTTAGGAAATTGTCATAATGTCTGTTATACCAAATTGTGGAACCAGCCTGTACCAGGTTGTTTACATTAAGGGTCTCCACAACAACATGTTTCCCAGAAGGACTATTTATAGGAACCTCGAGCGTGTGAAGAACCGTGGAGCACCGTCATTTATCAGATTTGACAGATCCGCAACATTGCGGTTCTGTCACTTCCTCCCTAAAATGGAGGGCTACATTTTCGCCATGGAGATGTTCCACATTGGGCCACAGCATGGCACTGTTTTTGCACAATTCAAAAACGTGCTTTAACTTCTAAGGTCTAATATTATTGCAACATTTATTAAAAGGATGTGAAATTCTAGATGATGACGTTTACGATGATTTGCTATTAATATTATTACTATTATTAGTGGGTAATGCTTTTGCCTCCCACCTCCACTGTACATGTGCATGTTCTCCACGTGTCATGTGAATTTCCCCACGGTGCTCCATATGTGATGGACTGGCATCCCATCCATGTTTCACCGCTCTATGCACCTTATGCTGCCTGGATAGGCTCCAGACATCCCTACAGCCCTGATATGGATCAGCGGTTGGAAGTTGGATAGATTATATCATTATTGTTTAGTCAATAGACTAAAGAGGCTTTTATATAGCTGGAATTTTCGGATTATATTTTTAATCCATATTTTTTACAGAATTAAGCAAAGCGTCCCAAGACTTTCTGTGAGCACTGTATAGCGCCATACCAACCAAAGCAGGTCAGTGGCTCTGCACTGGGAAGGCGCTCAGTCACTCACCAAAGGCCTTCTTGGGCTCCACCAGCCGCAGTGTGAAGGGCACGCCCCGGGTCTGTTCCTTCAGCATCCTGGCCACTTCGTAGTGCCGGCAGCCTACGATGCTCTGATCATTGATGGCTTCGATGTGGTCACCCACACATACAGTCTTCAGCAGGTCTATAGTACTGCCCTCCTTAATTCTCTAAAAACAAGAAGATTGTTTCAGCATTTTATATCAGAGTGATGAACCCCCTTCCTGAAAGGTCATGAAGCTTCACTGCCCTTACTGGTTCCCTTAACAAATATGTCAGATTTGTTTCCAACAAAACTCGGAATTTGTTCTGGATCTAACTGACATGAAAATCTTAAATTATTAAAATGTTACTTTTACAATCAAGGGAACATTTTGGAATATTTTGCATATATGTGATCCTCCAGGAATTTAGTTTGTTACCAGCACTTTGGATAATTATTACACTAATGTATCATGGCTGGCTTCCATAAATTTATCACAGAAGAGTAAGACTGACATTAATATATCAACCTTCAATAATATAATCATTATTGTTGTGAAACCTCTGTTACTGGTAATTGCTTGTTGACTATTTATCTGGAGATCAAGGTGGCACCTTGATGAAGGCGTATCCAGCGCCGTTGTCTGTGATGGTCAGGCCCAGCGCATCCTCTGTTTTGGTGACTTCCACCTCCTTGGTTTCCCCCCTCACATGGGCGAAGATGAAGTCCTCCAGCCCAATCTGCCCGCCTAGAAGCTTCTGCATGTCCACTTTGTGGGAGTTCAGAGTACAGAACAAGATCTGGTCCCCAAGGAAAAAAACCCACGGGTCAGTGAGCATCAGTGGAAATGGGAAAATCTAAACTGTAGCACAAAATCCTGATCCACCAAGACGGGGGGAGGACGTTACTCAGCGGGTTAAGCCTCTCTGCTCATTCGAAGGTCACTGGTTCAAGCCTTGACAAAATAGTCACATGTCTCTTAGGTCCTTGAGCAGGGCCCTCAATTTCCCCCCAAAATACTCCAGGGCTGCTGGGTAAATGGCCTGACCCTGAGCTCAGACGCCGAACTTTACTCTCAACTCTGTGTGTGTGCGTGTGTGAATGTGTCTGTCTGTCAAGGGACAGCAAGATGGGACATGTGAAAAGATGCATTCCAATGTACCAGTACTTGTGCAAAATGCAAATACAGTAAAAGCTTCTTCGTGAGCACAAGGGAACGGAAACTCTCTTGGAAAAAGGTGACATTCCCATCACGAGAGATAAACAGGCACTGGCTACCTTAAAATATAAACAGAAGGAAATGTACGCTAGTCCCAAGCGAGGTCATTGTACTGCAAACATGTAGCTCTGTCATTGGATTCAAAATGATACATTCACAGACTGTCAGAATATTTAACGTAGTAACTGTGTTCAAAGTAGCGTTTTTTCATCATCTTACTGGGAAGGATAAAAATGCTAGAAAACAGCAAGGCAGCTATGTGCAAATACAAGTAAAACCAGCTATCACATCATAGATCGAAAAATGCAAAAAGAGAGAGAAAACGTACAATGGCCCATTCATACAGAAAAAGCTCACAAATGCATGCCGTCAGTATTGCCGATTACTAGAGGGCCTTAAGCTAGAGGCACATGCCTCTTCTTCCTGACAAAAGACGCTGACGTACCTCCGAAGGTGAGATGTTGAAGACTTCTGCGATCTTGGCATAGAGCTCCTTGACATTGGTGAAGCCGTGAATGCGTCCGGTGGGGCTGCCGTGGGCCAGCTGTGTGTGGAAGACCAGCCGAGGCCGGGGACAAGGCGGGGGTGGCGGGGGCGACTGTGGCACTGGTGGCGCAGAGGGCAAGGTTGGCTGGACCTCCTCCTCCTCCTCCTCCGTACTCCTCTTCGGACCCTGCGTTTCTGGGCTCATGGGTTCTCCGTCCTGCATCAGCCTGGAATTTCTCCTCTTCTTCATAGGACTCTGGCTACATGCAGCCAGGTGAGACAGAGAGAGTTGCCAGGTGCTGGGTTCTACCTGCTGAATTAATGATGAGAGTGGCATGGTAACAGTATACATTTTAGGGTTAGCCTCACAAGGAAGGGAAACCCAACACGGCCGAAGGAGCCCATCTTATTTGTGACACTGGAGACAAGTGCAGAAGCCTGGAGGGAACAAAAAAAATACATCACACTGTCAGATTCCCAAAGACAAGCTGCACCGGAGGGGATTCCGAGGATCCATGCCACAAAATCATCATTTAATTAACACTAAGTGAAAACTGCTTGAAAACAGAACACACACTAATTTATCCATAAACATGAAAGTGGCCTAAATAAGCAAAGCAGTCGATTCTGTGCGTATCAGAGACGCATCAAGATAAAACTGTCAAAGACCACAGATCGCAGTGATCTTTAGCTAGTCTTGGCACTCAGTGTTGAGATTGAAGTCATTATTTGAACAGGAATTCCATCTGATTTGATTTTGGTGTAAATCTGTAGGTATACTATAAATCTGCACAACTGAGTACGTGAAGGTATACCAAAGCATGGACAGGCATAAGACTAGGCATTAGAGTATGAATGTTAAGACTGGAAAAGTGAATCTCATTGTCAAATGATCCCAATTGGACATTTTAACATAGTAGTTTAATGACAAAAGCAATATCCTGATTACCAAACTGTTTGCACACAAGATTTCATGGCCTGGGTGCTCTGGTGATGCTCTTTGAATGTATTTCTGAGGTGCTGCTAGCAATCAGATACGGTCAATTGATCAGCTGATTCTGCTTGTGTACATTGACCTCACTAGTGTCATCTAGGAAATCGTCTATGCTCCTCTATCTCCTATTTCAAGTATTTCAGAGAACACATTTTGAATATTAAGATATTATTGTATAAATAAAATCCGTCCATTTCCCAACCTGCTTATCCTTCTGGGTCGTGGAAGGTGTGGGGGCCCATTCCGGAAGCTACAGGCATGAAGCAACCCAGGACAGGGGGCCAGCCCATCGCAATATAAATAAAATGCATTAATATTACTTATAATTTTTGTTTATTATTATTTATATATTTTAGTTTACAATCGTCATACAATTTGTAACTGTCTGCACCGTTTGCTTGCACTGTTATCGCACCTCGTTTGTTTGGTGTTATACGTATATGATCTTACAGTATGTGCACGATGTTCCTGCTTCTGCATGCACCAGAATTTCCCCCTGGGAAAAATAAAGTTAATCTTATTTAATACAGAACCGTATTATAATGAATGAACTTGCGTTGCTGTTATCAATGCTGTGGGAACGCTGTACCACTCAAAGCACTGCAAGTATATGCATAAAAAAATAATGAAATTATATATTCAATAGAGAAATGAATATACCTGTGAATTACAGATTGATGTGAATTATATGTATGATTTCGCACAGTGTAATCTCATTGGGTAGCACTGTGGCCTGGCATGTCTGGAGTGGCTTTGGTTCCTGGTTCAGCTCTCTGTCTGTGTACACAGTGTGCAGGACGTCAGTGTGAGATCCTTCCCACAACCCCTGCCTGGGCCCTGCCTTGCCCTGCCCTGCCTCACACAGGCTGCATATGACCCTGTACTGAATAAGCATGAATGGATCCTTAATGGAAAAAGCTATCGTTTGGTGTTCATTCCCTCAACTCCAAGGAACCATATGAGAAACCCGATGTTATTAACTGAACTATCCAGGATGTGTGAATTATAGATATTGTATACAAGATGTAATAAAGTAATTATATTGCATTTCTTTATACAGAAAAGAAGTGCTGAACAAAAGAAATCATAAATATCCAAACAAGCATACGTTCAATACATCTAAAGGAAAATACGGAAAATAAGTATTCTGTTACTGAGCATGCAAGGTAAATTATTCTTTGTAGTATAAAAATACGTATATGGAGCATATAAACGATATTACACCGTCATGTTTACGTTTCCCACCTAACAATAAATTATTCATTCTTAACCGTTAACCGAATGTTATAACCTCGCCTTGCACCCAACCTTGTTATTCATCTGTTTCACTACCGCAAGGGAAATTACTAATGACCCTTATATGGATATGGGCGGAGCCAATCGTCGGGAACGATCTTCTGATTGAAAGGCGCGCCTGACATGACTGGCTCTTCCCGGCATGAGGCGGCCTCCCATTGGCTACTGGACTTGGTCCGATTCAGACTTATTTCCTTAATCAGCATCAATGGAGTAGGGCGAGAAAAAAAAAACCGTCCCGCAGAGTTGGAGGAAGAACGGCGGTGTGTAGACACCGGCGTCAGGAAAAAAATGCTGGAAAACAAGAGGGAGAGGTTGAAAACGTTTTTGCGGAAAATAGACGAGAAAGCCATATTCAGGATAAAGCACTTCATGAGAGAAAGGTACAGATTACATATCCCCCTATAAACCGTTACGCGCCGGGACTGCTGTGTGGGTAGCCAGGATGGTTTTTAACCATCGTTAGCTGGGTAGCAATGCAAACCTATGTGTCATATTTCCAAATAATATACCTTACAGTTTAAATATTTTTTTGCGTTGGTAGTACTAATAATAGCAGTTTTTCGATATCTTTTTTAATTGAAAGAGAATCCACGTATAGATCTTAGTTCTGGGTTTTATTGTACACGTTGGCAATTTCCTGTCATTGCTGTCTGCGGATCACAAAATTAATCTGCACTGAAATCATGCAATAACAGAATTCATTGTAACTGTTTACTGCAGAAATTCTACGCAGAAGCTACGCAGGGGTACTGCGATGTTATTTTATGCATGTCATAAAGCGAACGGCGCAGCTTAGCCTAATAATAGGGTACGGTAAATATCTTTTTCTGTAATTAAAATAGCTGTTGCGGGTAAAAGATAGGCTTGGCACCCGGCTTAAGCGGGTCAATGATACGGAGAGAGAGTTAGCCTACTGAGGCCTTATCGGGGATGAGGACTGATCTCGTGCTCGAGCTGATGACGTCAGACCTTGACTCTGCACATCCGACATTTAAACTGCACATGGAGTCCGGGTTGTCTTGTCCACTACGGTCATGGGTTTTCCCTAACACGTCCTTAGGAGTTTCCAGCCGTAAGGGGCGGTGTCTTCCTACATCTCGTTAGAGGTGGAAACTTGACGTGAATAATATGTAAATCATTGAAAACATCATTGTCCTTCTCTGTTCAGTGTTTGGTGCCTGTTTATCCGCAGTAACAAAGTGTCATTTCTGTAAAAGATACATACGTTCATGCATGTGTTATAAGATGGTGATGGGAGATTAAAAATAAAAAAAAATGTTTGCTAGCAAGCAGATACAATGAAATCTCATTTGCTGTAGCATGAGTATACATGTAGTAACAGAAGAAATTACATATGTAAGGAGTAGGACATTTTGCTTCCTTATCTTAACTATCATAACTTAGGAAAGTTACAGCAGAAGGACGAGCAGAAATCCTTGTAATCTTGTTACAAGGTTCTGAAAAATACTGCTGAATACTAAAGGGAGTATGTTTAGTCTGTAAATGAAAACCGCAGTGTAAAAAAGACATACAAGGAGGAAGAACTCTTTTTGTGAACGGCGTGAAAAATGTAATGATATGTTATGGCCTGTTCTCGGGTTTCCCAGTCTCTACACTCAGGAATCGACTGCTCTTCCTGGTGGAAAAAGAACTGGCAGTGGAGGTGTAGTTTAAGGAAACACATTCATCTTGAAACATGATACTCTGATATGATATGAGTTAAATGTTGTGGTGCCCATCTAGGTGCAAGTCCACTACCATCAACCCAAAAGGGGCCAATTTTTCATTCAAAGTTCATTTTAAATAGCCATAAACCAACATACAGCATCAAAATCAACAGGGTTTTTCTTTTGTATTGAAGGACATTTACTTATATAATTTACTTACCTGGGCAGGGTTAGCACTGTTGCCTGGCACCTCTGGGACCAGGGTTTGAGTCTCTGCCTGTGTTGTATGTAGCGTTTGAATGTTCTCGCCCAAGTCATCGTGGGGTTCTCTCGAGATACTCTGGTTTCCCCCCACAGTCCAAAGAGATGCTGAGGCTAATAGCAGTCACTAAATTGCCCATAAGTGTGCATGTGTGAGTGAATGGTGTGTGAGTGAATGGTGTGTGAGTGTGCTCTGTGATGGGCTGGCCTCCCATCCTGGGTCATTCCCCACCTCGTGCCCATAGTTTCTGGGATCGGCTCTAGATCCCCCATGACCCAGAAGGATGCAGAGTTTGGGAAATGGATGGGTTCTTATATGGGTGAGATTGACACTGTTTATTTATCCCAAGTACACTGTTGTGGGTGTTGAATAATCAGAGTGAGTAGAGTTAGATTTTTAGCCTGTTTAATTGTGCAGCATAAGATCTGGCAGTAATATAATGTTACCAGTCTTTTCTTATTTTTTGCTGCTTGAGTTCTAGCAAACTGGAGAAGCCTTCAGGGTTTCACCATGGGGTGTTCACTGTTATGCCATTAACTACGTGCATGAAACCTCCCTTTTATTGTCTTTGGAAACCTGAGCAGTAAGTGTTTTCAGGCAGTAGTAATGAGAGTGCACTTTAACATTCAAACTACTGCATGCAGAACCGTCTTGGGTATGGCATTGGTGAAAATTCTTCCAGAAAATTTCAGCACATACGGTTGTGAATGGCAGAGGTGCTTAAACAGGGTGAAATATAAGTGACTTCTGTTACCAATTCAGGGGGTGTTGACATTTGAAATTTTAGTGAATTCTCATATTTACCTTGTCTCTAACCCTTCTGGGAATAGAGCAGTTGACGATTTAGGGAACAGTTGTCTGTGGAGACAGGCATCCTCTGTGTATTCCCTGAGGATCTGTCTGCAGTATATGGACCACATGATCTACACAGGCTGAACTCGTGCTAGGGGCGTTGCCGTATCTCAGAAATGACATGCTTCTTGTTTTTTGTTTCTGGCTCCACAAATTGCTCTACCAGATTAGTTCACCACAGGCAAAAATAAACAGGTGTGAGAACGCGGCACAAATGTGTGTACTTTGTCTAGGAAATTCACTTCTAATTATTTTTACATTCTTTAGTATGCAAGTTAATGTAGTCAGGATAATTCCTACATGCTAATATGCCAGTGGTTATGTACTCCTGCCATTTTAATGCCTTTTTTACTTCATCTTGTTTGGTGTAAGCAGTGCATTGAACATGAGTGTTTTGGTTGAGTTCTCTGAAAGTTTTCCAGCTAAGCCACTGATCCTCCTCTGCATTTGTCATTCAGCATCTCACTTCAGGTTATTTTTGTATAGCACCTTTCACAGTACTATTGCCCCAAAGCACTTAACAAGAATATGTGAGGCCATACAGCATTTGTGTTGCCTACCTTAAATCATGCATTTTGAAAATAGCATTTGGTGTGGGTCAGCCATGTAGGACCGAAAGCAAACCATTCCTCCAAAACTGTCTACCATCGTCTAATCATATTTAAGTGTCAAATGGGAACCACCTGGGTGGGCAGCCTCACTGTAATTATGTTGGAATCCAGTCTCAATCTATAGGGGTTACCTTGGGTTTAAGCCCTAGGAAAGTTATTAATATATAATTTCTGGTATTAGATTAGGCAGTAGCCTACTTAAAATTAAAGGTTCGAGAACATGATCCAGTAGTTAAAAAAAAGAATTATCACGTAACTGCCTTTTTGGGTGTATGAATGATGTTTAGCTGGCTTAGTGTCTGAACGGTTATCAGGATTCGCACGGCTTTAAATGTTCACTCGTGACCCTGGGCATGACCCCAGCCTGTCTTTTCTCGCTGAAGTGTAAGTACTTCCAAGCAGCTCAGTTTCCAAAGCTGGGTGATTATAGAAGCTTTTTAGTGAATTTACAGATGCTTGTGAGCGAAACGATGGAAGGTCTGCCTGCACTGCGGAGGTGTAGCAGTACGAAAGATGAAATTGTTGGTTACTGGAGCTCCTAGCGTTCCTTTTATCTGGCTAGTTAAAGGTAGGCGTCTGTATATCTGGTTGCTGGCTGTTACTGTAGCTGCTCCAGATGGTTGCTTGGTCAGATCAGTTTAGCTGTGTCTCATAGGAATGCTGTGTAGGTTACATGTATCTTGTTCTTTCATTTAACAAGAAAACTGTCAGAATTCACATTGGGGAAATTTCCCAACAGTAGCGCGCAGTGTAAAAACTGCAAATAGGAAAAAGCACACATACTGTGAAACTGCATTGCGAATGGAAAAAATGCAGAATGGGAAAATCCCGCATTTTTCATGCCAGTCTTATATTCAATTTATCTTTCATATCTACAGTACTGGTCTTTCTTGTATTTGTCAACATTAGTGAATTTCAGCCTTCGCAGTACGCTGCTACATTTCCAGTCATTCATGCTTTAGTTCACTTTCTTATAAATGCTTGTTTTACTGACTTTTTCACATCTATCCCAAGACCCCTTACACAGAAAACACCGGTGTCTCCTGAGTCTGATTAAGTGCCTTCGTGATGTGTAATTTAAGATTAGTAATCCGAGCAGGGAAACACATTAGAAATCATTGATGAACAAGGTAGCAGTTAAAGTTTCCTTTATGTAATATTATGCTAGCTAAGAGGCAAGGAAGACACTGAGCAGCACAGAATGTTCCCATGTTTACTGTCACTGCTGTAGTCCTCTATATGTTTTGAGGATAACGTAGCTTCAGAACCCGTAGATGAGTATTCAGAATTACCAATGATTGCATTTCTAAAACATAACAAGAATAGTGCTTTATTCTTAAGCAGCTGCCTGGATATAGATAGATTTAGTTAGTAAATGTATAGCTTAGGTCTATATAAGGTCTTTAATTTATGGATGAATTCACATGCTTTCTCACTCTGGATAATTGCCATTGCAGTGTTTTATGCAGTAGCCTTTTGCATTCGCTGTGCTGGCTTTTTTTTACAACTGTGCTTTTAATTTAATGTGGTTGTTTTAGCAAATGCTGCAGTATGAAGTGCTGTTTGGTCTTTTTTTCTTTACTCTCAGTAGTGATGCAATCTGCTTATCCAATGCAACAGCAGCACACATGACCCACTTTGAGACGTGAGTTTGTTTTGCAGCAGACAGAAGCAGGCAGGCTTTGGGTGGCCGTTTGCCCCGCACTTGCCGTTTTCCTGGAGTCAGGCTGTAAAAAGCAGACTTTAGACTGTGACTGCCCAGCAGCCTCTTGGATCCCAGAGGTGCGGATAAAGCCCCTGCCCTGAGCACTCGCTCTGTGGTGTTCATCATGGACAGAGGGCAAAGCCTGTGGTACCGTCCGGTGGATGGCACAGACCCTTCTCCTTTGGGTGACATGCTGAGGTAGGACAGCCCTTGTCTTATTTTAATGCTGGAGATGGAGACACTGAGACAAACTCTTTCTTGGCATGTCGGTTTCTGTGGCAGTAACTGTATAGCAGTTTCTGTACCACAAGGACAGGGATTTGCAAACAGATAGCAGAATGATTTGTGCTAAGAGTATATTCATTTACTTTATAGAGTATCTCCTGGAAATGTATACTGGCATTTCTTATTCTACACAACAGAAGAATGCAGGATTTGGCAAAGCCATAATAAGTTATCTTAATGTGAATGAAATTTGTGGATGTAAATAAAATACAAGTAAAAGATCCTAAGGGCTAAATACAGGAAAGGGCCAGTAAATTGTGTAATTCAGTAGTTTGCGTACCGGATGTGGATACATTGATTGTGTGCCTCTGTCTGACATTGTGCTACAGTGTCAGTCAGTAAAACATCGGCTTCATTCAGCGAATCATTCACGAGCTCAGAGATTTATATTAATGCATCTTCATTTATTAAACGATAAATCAGAAATGTGAAGAGAACCATGTGCTGTCACCCAGTTTTTTTTTTGCTTCTATAAAGTTATTTCATGGTAATATCATGCCTCTGTATGAGACGGCCATTTTTTTCCGATAGACTTAGCTATTGCACTACCTCAACTGTGCTACTGTAGTATTTAGCTCAGTTTTTCTGACTCATGCGGTAGATTTTAAGAAGGAACTGTCGCTGTTCACCATTAATCATCCATCATCCATCAGTATTGCTTACATGGTCACCGCATGCAGTCTTGTAACTTAGCAGATAAACAAATGATATTAAAAATGTATCAGTTCTCCAGGTACAGCAGAGTCTTCCCACAGTCCAAAGCCATGCATGTAGGTTGACGGGCATTTGTGAATTTTCCACATTATGTGAAGGTGCGGCGTACAGTAGACTCACATCTTATCCAGGCCCCGGCCTTGCGCCCTGTTCTGCCTGGGATAGGCTCCTGGGTCTTACAGTCCTGTGCCGAATAAACAGCTGGAAGAATTAATGAAAAAAATTAATCATATCATAATGGAAAATATAAATCATGGAAATCCGTAGACTCTCTCTTGATGAGCAACAATCATCCCACTGTAACTAGGGAGGCATTAATGTAGCTGCCTGGTACAAGCCTTTCACAGGTTCCCTTACTCTGCTCTTCTAAGTAGTGCATGACCTTCAGTGTAACTTTTATTGGTTTCTTCCACACCATTTACTTTGATACCTACTGCTCCCTTTAACCAGCTGCAGAATGCAAATGTTCTGCTCTGTCACCGTAGAACAATCAGTCCAACAGCTGAAGTATTTAGAGAAACTATTCATCAGTAATGTAAGAAAATATTTCACTTTTTATAAACTTGTTGAAAACCTGCATATATCAGGAACGCAGTTATATTTTAGTCAGTTTTTGTTATAATAAACAGTATTGTAGCCTGTGATATTAATGTTTATCGTGGTAAAATGGGAGACTGCTCTGTTTTTAGTTTTGTGACAGTACATGGTGGATCTGTTGAACTTTTGGTACAGGATCTTTGTTCACACTTGTACGTGTAGTTGTTGTGTAGCTGTTGTGTAGCTGTTGTGTAGCTCCTGCTCCTATGCTGTTTGGGTACCTGGGCATTCATTGGAAGGTCAGTCTAGCAGCACATATGCCTAGTTGACTGCTTGAAATGTGCTATTTGCTTCACTTGAGCATCACTTTGGACAAAATGTGAATATGCGAAATATGTAAATGTAAAAGTAGAACTTTATACCTGTTTTTGAAAACAAACCACTAATGATGCGGTGTTTGTTAATGCCGAACATTCAGTGGTGATCAACTTAGACATGAAGATATTTCATCAAACATTCATAGCCGTTTCATAATATGCTGCTTCAAGGAAAGTATGAGATTTTTTTGTTATCCGTCCTCCTGGGGTTTACACGTTCATTTGTATAATTATTTGTAAATACCGTACAAAATTAGGAAAACAAATTGGAGATTTAAATATGCTCCGTGGCTCATTGACGTTTTTGAAAATGTTATTGAAAATGGCTTTTCCTGAAGTCACTGATGCAGTAGGCAGAGATAGTCTTATCTGCGTAGGCAATGACAGCTCTTCTAACTTCCATTGACATTGACCTTGACCCACAATAATCATATCAGCCATGATAAAGTTTATTACCTGGATTATGTTCAGACCACATTGGAAGCAGTATCTGATGGAATAGCAGCGCTGTATCTGAGAAGGTAACATCCACTCATCCGCTTTCAGCTCCTTGGAAGGAGTAACTACATATTGCTAAGATCCATAAGTAGTACCAGTCCATCCGTCTATCCATCCATCCATTTCATGGACCCAGTTGTCCAATGCAGGGCTGTGGGTTCCCAGGCCTATCAGCACAAGTCTCGTAGAACCAGTATGAAGCAGAACTAAAAATAAAAACTTCCCGCTGTTAAAGGAAGACGTCTTTGCTAGGTGGCGCTAATCGCTCTGAAGTCATAGACCTGCAGTTTCTTCTTCAAGTCTGGTGTTACTTTAAAAACAAAAAAGGATGAACTTTGCCTTTAATTTGGTATCACATCTATATTGTGTACAATAAGGTCAAAGGAAATTATACATGGTAATTCAAGGCCTTTGCCCTAATGTACTCTTGGGCTAATTACCAAGTTTGAATGCTTATTGCAGACTCAGGTCTGTTTGTGTAACTGAACTGATATGTCTTCAGTTTGGTCTGGCTGTGTACGTCTTTAGCTTTGCTGCCTTTCCTAGTTTTCCATGTGATTTAAGAGAGCTCAGGCTTCCATGTCTTTCTGATCGCACTTTTGCTGATCAGCTGACTCTGGTCCAGCTGACAGAAGGTTGTAGGCTGAAATTTCAGGAGAACGGAGCTTGTAGGCAGGAACCCTTGGCTCAGCTGAATGTTTGGCGCTTCGGTTAAGGCATGCAAGACGTCTGTCTCCCCACGTGACATAAATGCCGCACTGCTGCTATAAAATGGCAGCATAAGTGAATCTTGTGCTTGGCATGACGTAAAACCTTCCAGTTTCTGCCAATTCCACGTTAATACACTTATAATGTTCAGTTGAAGGTAGCAGATTACCACAGTACTTTTCATAAAGCACATTTACATACTGTAAATTTCCTGTGTCCTTGAGTTCATAAGATATGATCCCTGATTTTGTGTCTTACACAATCGTGTGTGTCAAATTCCGGTATTACAGAGATTTCTTATCTTGGAAGGAAGATGAGCTCTAAAACTTGTGAAGCCTGTTCAAGTCATTGAGAGATCCTGCGATGAATGTGTACCATTCACACAGACGGAAAGCCGGCAGGATAACTGATCTGAATGAGCCAACTCCCTTTAATCCACGTCTCGCTTCCCTATAGAAAAATACATTTTTGGCCAGCATACCTTTTTCAGTACCTGTTTTGCAGTAAGGGAAATTCCAGCAAATTTCTATGGCTATTTTGTTTAAGGAGACCCGAATGTGGGACAGGCTCATCTACAGCCCTGCTCAGGATGGGCCGAATGGCCTCCTCTCGTTTGTAAATTTCTTATAAGTGGGTGTAAGACTGATGAATGGAGATTAGATGGCACACCGAATGATGCTTGTTTATTTTCTTTGAATTTTGTTGCATTTTCTTGATCATATACACTGTGCCTTAACTTCTCATATGAGGATTAATTAATACTAAAGTGATGATACATATCCAGACATCCATTATTATGAGCAATGTATTAGCATTAGTATAAAAAGATTTGCTTAGCAGGGCTTCAGCTATGACAAGCGCTCAGAAGCAAACACATGCGTGGAAAAGGACAAATCGTGAGGTCTTTGTCTGCAGGTCCAGACTAGCCTCAAGCCAGAACATAGTCAATGAAGTGGGTGAGTGGCGCTGCCCTTCACGCATTTAGGGTAGAATTGTTCACTATGCATCCTCATAGAGCAGTTTGGCCTATCTCTATTCAAGCTGGAGTTGAGACGGCCTTCCCATGATTGCGTCAGAATTACACCGTGTCAGACCATGGCTAAAGGGCGGTGCGTTGTTGTGGCCCCACCCACGGCAGAAGCAGGTCTGTGCAGGTTTTTGGCATGTCGATTGCCCCAGCCGACAAAAAGCCCATTACTGTGAAATCCAGACCGTTCAATTTATTCTATAAAAATACAGAAGTAAAAGAAAATTTGAGTCCCCCCTGTCATTCTGTTCAAGCTGTAGAGCATGTAGGAAAGATCTGCCCAATGTGTGGCGCGTGTAGGCAGGTGTGTACTTTACTGATGTTAAGCTCACACCCCTAGGAGGTGTGCCCTTGAATCATAACCCACTCCAGCTGCATCGCCACTCCACATCTGACACTTTTCTTTTTGGAATCTACATTCACTCAGTGGGATTACGTGGCTCTGTTCCAGGATGTGGAGAAAACTCTCGAATCCTTTATGTTTTTGTAAGAGACACCTTTGACGGCACAATCAGAAAACTGAATCCGGAGCTGAGACAAGGGGATAATGGCTTGAATTGTGGTCAATATTTTATTTGAATTACATGTATTTCACAAAAATGAGGATTGCTATGGAGAGCTGCTTCAGTTTTCGCTCTGGTAAAGGAAAGTGTTACGAAAGGTATGATAATATTTTAATATAAGGATAAAGATTTATGTAAGTATGGGATATTTATGATATGTTTTAAAGAGAATGATTGTTTTTTTCATGAAACTAGCCCTTTTGGAATTTATAAGTAAAGTTTTAAGATGTGGTCTTTATTTGGGCATGAAACATCTTATATAATGTTTGTTGATGCTATGTACCCTTCACTTTAATGCTTAAATATGGGATTTTAAGTTGCTCATGATAAACAATGCATATACTCCTAGTTCGCAGAAGATGCATGTACATGATCAAGTATGCTGTGGATGGAAAACTGACATTGGTGTAACAGAACACCATAGCTGACAATCTGAGATCTTCTGCACATAGCACTGTCCTTTCTAGAGAAGCTATACAATTGTCTCTCGGGATGACAAATTTGTTTAGGAATTTCAAATGACCAGTTTCTGTAGTCCTGTTGGTAGATGGTTTAGAGGACAGTAGTACTCACATTGTTCAGAGATTCAGACCATCAGAAATCTCAAGAAAAAATAAAATCAGCGTACGTGTAATTCCACCAGAATCTGATGTTAGGAAATTTAATCTTGCCCGTTCTTGATTTATGCAATAAGGCACTCATTTCTCAGTGAGATTACAACACTCATTCTAGTCTAGTAAAATACGTCACTCCTGGAACATAAACACAAGGTAATTTTTAAACTCTTTTGCTTTAGGATAACTGTTAGAAGAAATAACAATAATTTCCCTAAAACACTGACATTTGCGTCAGATCTACATCACAAAACTGTCACACTGATTCAAGAGATAAAGAACTAATGCATAATATATTGGAGATAATCTGGTTTGTTTAAAACAGGTCAAGGGCTAATGCTTATGTAAGATGATGCTTCTCTTTGTAGCTATACAGTGGAGGGTGGGGGAGAGTCTGGAGGTCTCCCAGTAAAGGAGAAGAAGTGGAAGAGCAAGCGTAAGCTGGAACTGAAGAAGGCCTTTAGTCTGGATGAAACCCAGTTGGAGACCCAACAGAACAAGAACCTCACAAAGCAGGTTCCACTCAGGTTTGTGTGTGAGATGTATTACATTGTGGGGACCAAATATGTCCACAGTGTGATAAAAACCTGTTATTTTGATGTTGTGGGGACCTTTTTTTTTTTTTTCCCACAAACTCAATTTTAGAAAAACCTGTGACTGCAATCACAAAATTAAAATTGCCAAAAGTCTTGTACAGACGCTCCTCTACTTACGAATGAGATACGTTCCGGGCAGCTGTTCGTAACTTGCAATGTTCAGAAGTCGTTATTCAACATCATTTTTAGGGCATGCGCAACTACAAAGAAGTAGGATGCTGGGAGTACGCGCTACACTGCTGCACAGGGGAGTAGCGGACAGAAGTTGTACTAGGTGGAAATGGTGCGCAGAAAAAAAAATTGATATTGCGGACAGAAAATGGGAGCCCAAGGAACACACTTTGGACTTACAGTCCTCTTCGTTCGTATATCTGAGAGTTCGTAAGTTGAAAGTTCGTAAGTAGAGGAGCGTCTATTTTATTTGGTTACTTATGGTTAGGGCTGGGTAGGAGTTAAGGTCATCATTGTTGGATTAGGGTTTTTGCCATAGAAATGAATGGAGAGTCCCAAGGAAGATATGAATGCACATCTGTCTATGGTACTGCATGTCAGAAGAATCGTAGTCATTTCACAGCCTTCATGAAATATTGTTCAGCAAGTTCACCGTCATGCTGTCTCTCCTCGCAGGTCGCAGACCTTCGACTCCAATGGGAGCCTAGAAAAGACCGAAGGCAACGTCACACGGAGCGTATGTTCATGTTTGTTTAACCCCGAGAAAGAGCCACAAAAAATAGCCTCTTTATCGGATAAACCAAAAGTAAACAGAGGGAGGGGAAGAAAATCTAATCCACTGTACATTCTGTAGTCCTGTGTAACCGTATTGTTTTAAAAAGATCATTTCAGTAACAACTAGATTCAGCTAAATATTTTTTCAGGCATTTAAAACTGTTTATTTTTTTCCTATCTGCAGAGTTTTTTAAAGCACAACAAAACTTTCCACAAACTGTTTCCACACATTCCCGAAACTGAAGATTTAATACATGGTGAGTTCCCAGGTTCCTCTCATATATAGGACGCACTCATATACGCCTAATGTACCCCACGAGCACGGCGACCTTTGACACACTGTGTTAGGTGGAGCCGAGCCAGGATCTTGTGTGAGGCGTTGCGGCTGATGGCTAGACGGCGATATCGTCCTGACGTCACGCATCATTGTTGGCTGCTGGTGCTGATCGGGGCTTGTGTAACGCAGGTGTGTTTTTCCTTGTCCAGCCTTTGTCTGCGCCCTGCAGAAGGAGGTACCGTACCATGGTAGACTGTACGTCTCTGAGAATCATGTGTGCTTCTACTCGTCTGTGCTGCTCAAAGAGACCAAGGTAAGAGCCAGGCCTTTGTATTCAATCTGTCTCACATCCGGTCATTTTCCTGGAACACCTGTCTACACAATTCAGATAGTTCTCTGACTGATGATACTAAAGTGTTTCCACAGGTATTCGTTTCACACAGGAGTATTTTCCATGATCCATTTGGCAATGGAAGTGTTTGTAAACCTTTTTGTGTTGCTATAGGTAGTAATTCCTGTGTCTAGCATACACACACTGAAGAAGCAGAACACAGCACTCCTGGTGCCCAATGCACTCTCCATCCGCACTAACGAGGGAGAAAAGGTGTGTGCCACCTTAATATGCCCATTCATTTTCCACCTTTTAACTATGATGTTAAACCATAACAATTGTAATATTTAAGGTACATTTCTGAAATTGTTGTCAGTGACAGTTTAATGTGTTTGCTAATCAGCTTAATCTAGTATTGCTTGACATGTTAGTGTGTCTGTTTAAGACGGGGAGGCATCGTTTGCTAAATCCTGCCATTTTTGTTTCAGTTCTCCTTCATGTCCTTGAGAAACCGGGAGATATGCTTCAAACTCCTGCAGTCTGTCTGTCCGCAGGTGGAGGTACGTACCGTCTGCCCGCTGCTTTCGAAGCTAAGGCCATACCTGTCACTTCTGTTTACTAATGGACACTGTTTGTGCTTCTTTAAAGGAGCTTAGTACCAGCAGTAGCTTGGAGAAGAGCTTTCACCCTGGCAGACTTGCGGTAAGGCCGTTTCCACATCTCCATGTTTGCTGTGCAACCTTTTGTCCTCGCTAGGTGGCCTTTTGCACATTTGCTATGAGGAACTCAGTAACACCGACCGTTTGCCTCCTGTTGCCACCAGGCTTCCAGTCAGTCTAGCTTCGAGGACAGCTTTGACCAAGTGGATTCCAGCGCCCTGTTGGAGTCATCCCTACCCAGCTCAACACAAGGTGAGTACATTCATACAGCTGTGATAATCAGGCCTCTCGATGCCCAACCATCTAGCTGAACTCCAAGGAAAGCTAAACCAGATCCTTTCTTAGCAGTGCCTTATGACAAGAGCTCCACCGAACCGGAGCACACTAATATGGACGAGGATGACTCCACACAGGACTTGACAGGTAGCCCACCGCACTGGATAGGTGGAGTAAATTTCCTGATTGACTCTGTACTTTTAGTATAATTTCTTCAGGCTCAGGGTGGTGTAGCTGTGAGTGTGGGGGCTTTTGTATGTACTGCTCTCACAAACAGATAACATGAAACCATGCAGTCTTGTCACTATGGCGACTGGCCATTGCTGTGGACACTGATGTAAGACTCCTCTTAAGGTGCTTACTGGGTCTGGACAGTGACAGAGAGAGTCCAGTCTCTCCTCGCCCTGAGAGATTCCAGTAGCCTCAGCACGCTGCTCTTCATCTACTTAATACTGTGAGTACTGATTTGTTTACTTAAAGGGGAAGTTCACCCCAAAACTGAAAAGATATGTTTTAGAGGGACTTTTGGGCTATCTATCCATCTAAGGTTGATCTGCTGTGAATTAACTACTTTGAATTCAACAGCATTGTCTCGTACCAGAAATCATGGTCCAATTACTCGTGATAATCCCCAGCCTTGAGTGGTTTAATGTAGGAACTGTTTTCTTCTAGCAGACTCCACACACCAATCATATCACTGCGCAGAAGATACGAGCACAAGTACAGTGATACGATTAGTGTGTGGAGTCCAGTGAGCCATGCATACTTCTCAGGCACACCAAACAGAGGAACTCACTTAGCAGAGTGATTAATGAATTCAGTCTGAGAATGTGCATTAAAATAGGATGTGTCATTTATCACGTTCTTGACGGGGTAAAAAGTATTACGGAGCTGTGAGAGCATTCAGCTAGATGGTGAAATTTCACAGGATGAGTGTCATTCTGACGGAGTGACTGTCTACTCACCTGCTGTTGCACACAGGGTGCTGCTTCTCCTGCTGTCTTCAGGGTACCTTGGTCTGCGCATTGTGGCCCTTGAGGAGCAGCTGACCTCGCTTGGCACCCTGTCAGAGTTCTCCCTACAGAGCGGGTAAGTGGCTCTGCCCTGATCTACTGGACGCCAGAGCTTATGCCCCAAGAGAATGCAGCTGTACGTGCATGATGCTGTCTGTGGTATAAAAGAGCATTTATGCTATACGCTGCCACTGAGAATCCCTGAGTGACTCCAGTCACTTAGATATGGACACTTTCTGGTTTTATTTTTAAATTTTAAACCTACCAAGCAATGCACTATGATCTAGTTGCATTAAGATCATGGCTCTCTTTTCAAGCACTGTAACTTCCCATCTGCTTCCACTGCTCTTTGGTTCTTGCAGAGGTGAGATGTTCAGGTTCAGCAAAATCTTGGTCTGGATTTGTACTTTCTGAACCTGAACTTTCCACCTCTTGTTTCTTGCATTATAAATTACCTCCACTGTTCCAGTAAAAGGCGTGGTTTGGTTCTCTCATTCCGAAAACTTCTGCCAGTTTACTACACACAGGAATTTTACTCTCTTTGTTTTAACTCTCAGGTACGACGACACATAATTCAGTGTCTTGGCCGGAGCCTTTTCTGGATGAAATGCTGAGGATGCAGGTATGATGGAAGCTGAGGATCTGCTGTGGATCTGCTGTGGATCTGCTGATGACTGGATTCCTCGCCTCGTGTTCTTCCAGGATGGACACCGAAGAGTCCCACTTTTAAGAGATCGTTAGTACTTTTGAGGAATGATTTTGTCCAAAAGCTTCTGGGCGTTTTTCTTCCAGCTAACTCTGAATGCCCAGAAGAGGGCAGCAGAAAGCAACTAGCTGGAGGATTCAAGAGACAAAGACCTGTCATGCTATATGGCCTGAGGAATCACGACTACCAAGGGCAAATGGCACAAACCCACTCAGTCTGCAGCATGTTCTTATTTGACTCTAAAGACTTGGCTCAGCACTGGGAGGGACCAGTGGGTTGCACAAACACAACAGTAGGACCACTGACCTTTGGTGCCGGTTTTACGGTAGATTGATCTTTATTGAGATTCTGTACTTGAATTGTACTCAGTCTGACGTTTGCCAAGAAATGTTGATCTTTATTACTGCAGGTTCTACACAGACCGAGTGTAGTAAGCAGTCTCCTTTTTAGTACTTTCTTGTAGTGCCAAAGATCCATGCATTGGCCATAGCATTTCATGTTGCTTGATGTTCTGTTTTGCCCACCTTTTCGGCACTACCTGTAAGCAGGAGATGTTTGTACAGTATGTAATCTATTCAAATCTCTTGGTTTGCAAAAGTCTTATTTAACAGTATGTTTTCCTGCTCTTTAGTAAGATAATTAATTGTGAACTAACAGAGCTCAGTGAGCAATGTATGGGTATTACCTCAGAAAAAAAAATCACTCCTGTAGTCAAATAATTCTTGTACCATCCCTTGCATCCATGATGTCTAGGAACTTTTGATTCTGATATAAAGGTACATCTCGTGATTATCGAAGGCTGCAAAATATTCACTGCACAAGTAAACACGATCAGGTTTTTGTTTGTCTGTATGTTCTGTGAAGTTTTCATTTTAGTACTTAAATGTACATAGTGTTGTCTTGTCTCTGTGTATTGAAGTATATGCAATCATTGATGCATATTGATGCATTGATGCCATATGTTACCTGAAGCAAACAGTTATATCAGTCCAGAAGAAACACCTCAACTCATAAGTATGCATTTCAAAATCACGAGCAAAACGTAGGTCTTACAGTATTGCATGTGTGTCCTAGATTCAGCAGGTACCCAAGTAGACAACTGAAATCAACTCTTTCATTTACTTTGATTGGGTGACAGTTTTATTATGGAGATCAAACTTTCAAATATTTGTGGTCCTAAAATTACAGAATGCACATCTAATAGTACTGGCATAATGGTAATGTAGCCATTTATAGAATGAATGCTGGCAAGAAAAAATCTAAAGCAGTATACCATTGTGTTTGCTATGTCCGCATGAGCATTGAATTTGTACTAAACACAAAAAGCATGCGTGAATAGCTCAGTATGAGGGTTGTGTGGTATTTATACTTCGGAGAGATTCTGTTTGGAGGATGTGCAGTTTGAGGAGATTTAATCATTCTTCAGTAGCTCATGTCAAGAAGTGTAATGTGATCTTACAGCTGAGCGCACTTTACAACTTGTTCATCTGGTTTATGATCCAAAGAAGGCAGGAATAACATTTGGCTGAGATTGTAGTTGCAGAACAATGCCTGTAGGTGTTGCTACAGGAGCTGTGTGTCCTATAGGTGGAGGAGGATAATCTGATGCAACTGTATATTGCTGGCTGCTAACCTGATAAGCCTTCACTTCTTGCAGTACATGCTATATGCTGAGGACTTGACATGGGAAATTCACCTCCCTCTGTAAAGGATTATAGACACCTCTGTTAAAAAATGTTCTTTTTTTACCATATTTTTGGTACAGCAATAGTGTGGTGTTCTTGTAATAACTGACATCTCTGACCGTTAAATTATGCAAACTCATATCATAAGTTGCTATTGCTTTTGACCCTTTCGTGATCTTCAGTTGAGCTCAGACTCTTGTCTTTGCTCCTTCCATATGGACAGGAAGGACAGTCAGAGAAGCACCTTAAGCAGGCCAGCTATAGTGGCTGTGTGAGTGGCCTGTCAGCCTGGGAACGAATGCTCTTTATGCACCGAGAGGAGCGGAAGGGGGTAGCACCGTTCATTAGAAGCTCCGTGTTTCACGTTCCCACTGGCTTCGCACTCATGTTTTCTGCAGTTTGTTCACTCCAGAATGGTTATGGCACATCAGTCTGATAACCTTTACGAAGATGCATTGCAAAAATCTCAACGAAGACATCATCATTTGTATTTTTGCACTATTTCAGTGATGTAATTTTCTTTCCCGGTATTTTTTTTTTTCCGGCTATTTGAAATGTGTCCGGTAAATTCCACTTCAATAAAACATGTATTTATTTGTTTCTCTTTAATTCAGTCTCTGTGAGACTTTTGTGGTTGTTGTGGGCAAATCAATAAAACAGGAAAAAGTGGCGTGTTTTGTGTTCCATTTAGATAATTCATGGATGGTAAATGAAAACAGGGTTATCTGTTCAACAAATTATTCTCCATAAGGGCTGAAATATTTCAGCTAGAAAAAACTATATATATATATAATTAAGAATATATATGTATAATGGATCGTATATGGATAATTTTATATAACAGAAATTAATACATTCAAAGGGTGATATAGTCGCATTTCAGTTGCCCAGCAAGTTTGTTTGTTTATTTTTTTTGTTTGCTAAACAGCATTAATGGCTTTTCTGTTAGAAGTAAGTCATGAAAGTACCATTTGAACTGAAAGGCTGGCTGTTGTATTTGTGCAGCCTTTTTACACATTCAGTTTATTACATGTCCCAAACGGGGAAGTATAAAATGTAGTATCACCCTATTCAAGATATTGGGGAAAAAAATACTACAGCTTAGCACCTATGAGCTAAACGTAAATGAATAGATAATTGACTTTCAAGCCATGGCAGCTGGTATCCAGGAAACAATAAATAATTAATGTTTTGTATTGGTCCTATAGTTCGGTGCATTAATATCGGAGTCTAACTCTGTGAACGAGAGGGCTGCCTTCGGGCCGGGGAGAGGTCTCTGACTGTCATCTGCGCCGAATGACAGTTCAGAGTACCTGGCCTTCTTACACTTAGGGGATTCGAGACAGTGTGGTCTGGAGGGGCGTGATTGGCTATGAGATCGCTTTGCGTCCAAGGACAAGATTTTTTAAAAATGTAAAAAATTAATAAATGAAAAATAGTCATTCAATAAATGATATAGGCTATACCAGCGATATCCATCCATAAATCCATCTTCTGTAACCGGCTGAACAAGCCAGGATGGGGGTGCCAACCCATCGCAGGGCGGGCGCGCGCACACGCACGCACGCACGCGCACACGCACACACACACACACACCATTCATTCACATGCACACCTGTGGCCCAGAGGATTATGGTCAAGGACCATGGCAAAGTTCTAAGTACGATTAAAATGTTCTTTGGTTCAGACAGCTTTAATTCAT
>JAODJX010000035.1:2713129-2725277 GCA_026776945.1 Isichthys henryi | reverse complement strand
TTTCTTTCTTCTTTTTTTTAATTTGTTTATTTTCCTCTTTTCTTTTTCTCTTTTCCCTCCCTCTCTCTCTATTTCCCTTCTTCTCTGTTTTCGTCCTTCTGTTCCCCTCTCTCTCCCTCTCCCTCTCTTGAGGAAATAAATAAAAATAAATTAAATAAATAAATAAATAGAAGTAAAGTAGTCCTCCGCAGAGGGGGGGTGGTGGAGGGAATATAAAAAAAAAAAAAAAAATGAATTGAATTGAATTGAAATAGGTTCATTTGAAAAGCTTAACTTTTCAGATTTTTTTTCTTTTTCAGTCAACACATGTTAAAAGCATATTTCCCTTAATATGTCTGCAGTGTGTAATACAGCTATCATGGACCAGAAGGACATTTCACCACTCAAGCACTTCGTGTTGGCAAAAAAGAAGATCAGCACCATTTTTGAGAACATTCTTGCTTATGTGAGAGAAGGCGCCGGGTTCGTTGAGGGTAAGTGAATGTGTGCTGTTGGCTAAACGGTAAGAGAGGGTGGTTTGTTTCTCCTTTGGCTGAGCCGTTCTCTGCTTGGTTGTTTTAGAAACGTGTCAGAATGAGGGCCTGGAGCAGATCGCCAGTGAGGCCCAGCAGGCAGAGATCCAGGACTATGCCAGGAGGCTGGAAGTCATCAGAGAAGTGCTGGCCCGAAGGCATATGAAGGTGGCCTTCTTTGGAAGGTCGGATATCTTATGTTTTGTTGCTTTTGCGCGCAGTATGTTTATATTAAATATTACTGTGTATTTGTGGTGTACCTTTTGTGAAAATGATGGTGCTCGTGCAAGCGTGGAGGACTGGGGGTTGAAAAAGTGCTCCCCTTCTCCACGTCATTCTCCAGAACTGACGATTATGCAGAATTTGTCAAGGGAGAGCCCCGCCCTGATCTGAAAAAGTTACCATAAGCCACTCCCCTCCATTTGATCACCTGTCCATCGAAAAGTCTGCCCATGGCATTGGACTATATTCAGTATTTTTGGTAATTTTAATGAAAGCAAGTTTAGGCTTTGAGTAGATCAGCTGAGTTTAAATTGGGGGAAAACATAAGAGAATTACTTTAATTGCCCTCCGGTGTCCTGGTTTCATTCCCAAAGGACAAGCAATGGCAAGAGCACCGTGATCAATGCCATGCTGCGGGACCGGGTCCTGCCCAGCGGCATCGGACACACCACCAACTGCTTCCTGAGCGTCGAGGGCACCGACGAGGACAAGGCCTACCTCAAGACCGAGGGCTCGGAGGAGGAGAAGAGTGTCAAGGTACAGCCCGTTCTGGGAGCTTCCGCTGCTTCATGGTGATCACTGGTCTCGTAAAGAGAGTAAGGTGATGATGCACAGGGTAACTTTTCAGCAGTGTTGCTGGGCAACTGCCAACCAGGTATGAGACAAAGGGCAACTCGTCTGGATCTGGATGACTGGGAAAAGCTGCCCACTGCCAATCACAGGTTTTCAAATAGAAATTTATCCAATATCAATGGGAAAGTGATCAAGCAACACTGGTCAGCAATATTGCCCATCAACATTGCTTAAAAAGTTGCCGTATGTGTCGTCACCCTTAGACCTGAATATAGTGAATTATATGATCATGTGATCAGCTGTTCTCCCAGTGACAGCAGTTGCAGTTTATGTGCTTGGTCCTGTGATCAGCGCTGAGGGTGAAGTCAGTCTCTCTGCTGACTGTGACTGCGAGGTCGGTCTGTCTGCTGACTGTGACTGCGAGGTTGGTCGGTCTGTCTGCTCACTGTGGCTGCGAGGTTGGTCGGTCGGACTGCTGAGGACAGGACTTTCTCTCAGCGTGTGCTGAAGGATTCGACCAAAGTTCAAAGGGGTTTCAGTTTATTGCTTTCAACTGAAAGGCTCAGTTGCAAGATCTTCTGTGATATCAGACACCTGGATGCTGATTAACAACAATCCTGTTCTGCTGTAGTTCATTGTATAATTTACAGTAAACTTTATATAAGCATATGATGAAAGAACTATATACGCTGGAATAAATCACAACGAAATCTGTGGCGCTGTAGTGAAATGCTGGTACAGAATGGGGATCGCTCCCCAGACTGCTGACATCAGAAATGTGATGCTTCTCTCATTTGCAGACAGTGAACCAGCTTGCCCACGCTCTGCACATGGACGAGAGCCTGGACGCCGGCTGTCTGGTGAAGGTCTTCTGGCCCAAGACGAAGTGTGCCCTGCTGAGGGATGACCTGGTTCTCCTGGACAGGTACCGGACCGTCGAGCACGGGAACAGCGGAGGCGTGTGACCGTTGTGGTGTGTTTACAGTAAGCTGAGAGAGTGAGAATCCGTGCTCCGAATTAGCATCTCCAATTGATTCCCGTGCAGTAGAGATTCAGCCACAAATCTGAGATCAGGCTCCACTGTGGATTTGCACATCTGTGAGGATCCAGTGGATCCAGTGGTGGGTTTCACCTTTCTCACACTCGACTGTGCTGCTAATTAAAGGCCATTCTGGACCTACCCAAGTCCTAAGGCACTTTCCTCCACAATGTGTGTGTCCTTCTTTGAACTGATTGCCGTCCCATATTCAGATTATGAATGTAATATGTCTGTAGCGCATCTGCTTTGTTGATCAGGCTGCTGGATGATATGACTCAGAATGGCGTTAATGTTTATGGATGTATGAAGTGTTTGTAGATGACCAGTGGCACATTTTAATGTTAGTATACACTGGTGCTATGCTAGCTGAGTGATGCCGGTTCCTTTCCATGGGCGTCTCTGAGCTGGGCCCAGTGTCTGTGTGTCTCCGAAGGGTCTGTGACTCTGCGTGTTCCGTAACCGTGGTAGCCGGTTCAGTCACGTCAGGTGGTCTTGCCCCGCAGCCCGGGGACCGATGTGACGACGCAGCTGGACAGCTGGATCGAGAAGTTCTGCTTGGATGCTGATGTTTTCGTGCTGGTGGCGAACTCGGAGTCCACGCTGATGAACACAGTGAGTAGGGCGGCAGACGGGAGTCGCCACATGCCCGTGGGTGGCTTGTGGTTCAGAAAGTTAGGACCCTGTGCCTGTGATCGGTAGGTCGCAAGTTCAGATCCCAGGGTTGGGAGAGTGATGTCGCCACTGGACCCCTATGCAGCTTCCATAACCCCCAGTTGCCCCAGGGACTGGCTGACGCTGCTCTTTCAACAAAAACTCTGTTGCTTTGGGTAAAAGCATCTGCTAAATAAAAAAAAAATTCATGCCTCACAGCGGTTCTAATATTACACGGGTGACTGGTGCCGCGTCCTGTCCTGGTTCGACGAGTTCAGCCAGCTGCTAAAAATGAACCTTCGGCGCACCAGCTACTGTGTGGTATTTTCTTTCTCGGACATGCAGGAGTATCTATTTAACTTGCAGCCTTTTAGTTCTTGAGAAAGGGGAGAGAAAAATAAACAAATCTGTGATCTGTTGTGTCTCGGCTTCCTGGGAATGACTCCTCAGGTGACGTAGGATTAGAGTAACGTGAACGCTGTCCTGCTCTGTCTGGCGTGTCCGGAGCCAGTCCAGGCTGCTGTACTTACAGCTGCCCTCCCCCGCTGTCTTCCCGGGGCAGCGGCCGCTGACCTTCCAGTGCGACGGCATGATGACCTTTTCAGTGCCGCACGGAAATAGCCAGCACCCCCTCACGCAAATGGATCTCTGACTGGGGTGTGTCTGCTGCACACAGGCGCCTTCGCCTCTTAGTGACGCGCATTCTGTCTGTCTGTCTGTCTGTCTGTCTGTCTGTCCCCTTTAAATAGGAGAAGCACTTCTTCCACAAGGTGAACAGTCGTCTTTCGAAGCCGAACATCTTCATCTTAAACAACCGGTGGGATGCTTCGGCCGCGGAGCCGGAGTACATGGAGGATGTGAGTGTGCGGTTGGCGGCGGGCTGCGTGCGCACACAGAGCTCTCACTCAGAAGCAGAAGCCGCCAAAATAGCTGCACCCCCCCCCCCAAATTCCAGCCTCCCATCACATGGTTGTGGCTGTTCTTTTTTCTTTTTCTTCGTCTTCCGCTCACTGTTGCTGTCATTATTCTTAGGGTCCGTCGAGTCAGCGTTGTCTCCCAGTGACCTGACATTCCTCCTGCCTTCTCTCTGGCACTGCAGGCCTCCCAGTGCCATGTTCACTGATCTGATTATTGAATCCATCCAGCTTGTTGCTGGTTCTTCATCTAAAATAAATAATAATGTTCTATAGAAGCCTATATTTTTTTCCCATGGGTTTTTCTGTCAAACTGAATGAATAGTGAGTCTTGTGCTATCTTTTGGCTGTAATATGCTGCATTTGCAGTGCAGAAAGAGGCATGGCTTGATAAGTGTGTTCTCTGTAAGGGCACGTATTGGTACACGCTTGTCGCGTGAGTGTAACGGGCAACCCGCTGCCCCCGCAGGTGCGCAAGCAGCACACGGACCGCTGCATCAGCTTTCTAGTGGAGGAGCTCGGCGTGGTGGACCACCAGCAGGCTCCCAACCACATCTTCTTCGTGTCCGCTAAAGAGGTGCTCAACTCCCGCATGCAGCGGGCCCAGGGCATGCCGGAGACGGGTAAGGGCGCGGGGTTCGGGGTTTGGCCGAAATCAGTATGCCAGCCCTACCGGCGGCTAGGAAGCAGGAACCTGAGGCCACTTTGGCTGCGAGCTTCAGTCATATTGACTTTGTCACACTGCCAAAACAAACGTTGCTTCAGCTGACCTGATGGGGCCTTTGAATGTTGGTTTAGCTGTGTTTGCTTAACACACTCACCTACATGGATAGACGGATGATGAACATTAATGAATGGGTGATTGAGACGGCATATTTGTTCACAATGTCATACAGCCCCCCCCCCCCCCCATTCATATGGCTGCTGTGTCCATTACAGGTGGGGCTTTAGCTGAAGGATTTCAGGACCGGCTGAAGGAGTTCCAGAACTTTGAGAGGACGTTTGAGGCAAGTTCAGCTGTTGATAACGGAAGAGGGTGCATCTCCTCTTGCAGTCCAGTTTTGTGGAGGTTTTTAGTCTCAGCCATGCGTTTCTGATGCTGTGGCATCCACAGGTTAATGTTTGACAAGTTCCATTGCTGTTTTGCTTGCATAAATTTTAACATGTATTAAATGTATGGCTACATTTGGCTAACACACAAACCATTATACCAGCCCACCATATGAGCAATGATTTCAGTTATTCCACTGATACAGAAATCCAGTTGGCTGAGGTGATTGCTGGCTCACAGGCGTCATCTCCCATAATCCTTTGCTCCCTCGCGGTCTCAATGGCTCAGTCTGCTTTTCTTGGGGTCAGTCTAACCCTGCTGGTGTCTCTGAGTCTCTCTCTTGGCCAGGCTTCCACATCCAGCCGGTGTGCCTTCTTCAGCCAACCTGTGTCTTCATTGCTGAAGTCTAGATTTACTTGGGCGAGGGCTCATTTTCCTCCGTTCGTCTTCCTTTCCTTTGTCTGTTTCCACATTTTGTTGGTGTTTCTGTTTCTCTTTTGATTTATTTTCCCGCCATTTTCAGCCTGTTCAGCCTCATTAATGTGCATAAAAAGAGGAAATGTTCATTTCATAATGGGCTTTATGGAGCAACTGGAGAGAACTGATAATAAATTGGATCAGTTTAACCATAGCGGGCTGCCAATGGAAACTTCAATGCCTATAAGCAACAGTCTCATCATTAACGACAGAGTATTAATATTGATAATATAACAGGTGAGACTGCATAGTTTATTTATCAGTTATATGTATTTTTAATTTCTCATTATTTTTTGTAACCAAATGCACACATTGCTGTGTAGTTCCGCAGAGGCCTCTGGGATCCGGCTACTGATCTGCCGCAGTTTTTTGTTTCTCCCCCCCTTCGCGTTCTTCATTTTTGTCCATCGTTCATGCTCTGTATTGGTTTCTGCATCTTTCTTAAGAAAGAGAGCGCGTGAGCCTTGCTCTGCGGTAGGTCGGCAGCTGCCCAGGCATTGGCCCCGCAGACTCCGTCACAGTAATGCCTTACGGCCTCGCAGGAGTGTATCTCGCAGTCAGCAGTGAAAACAAAGTTTGAGCAGCACACGATAACGGCAAAGCAGATCACTGAAACCGTCAAGGGCATCATGGACTCCATCAACATCGCATCCGCCGAGAAGAGGTAGGCATGACTGGGGTGGATCCACCAGCGGTTTGAGCCGAATTCACTTTCATTGTGCCACAATAAAGTCTGTGGCTTGATTCTGTGGCTGCTGCGTTTGCACCGTTCCGATTTTGCTGATGTATGAGACGTTCATGAAGCGAAGCTGCGACGAAGTGTCTGACGCTCAGGGATTGATTGTCATGCTGTGTTTTATTGTACGTTTAAGAGTCCATTCCCTAGAGGACAGGGAATATCACATTGACAGACTGGAATTTGTCCGCAATCAGCTTAACCTGCTAACTGAGGACATTAAGAAGAAGATTAAGGCAGTGACAGAGCAGGTGGAATCCAAGGTAAAGCTGGCGCTGATCTCAGGCTGGGTCTCCATGCCCTGCGGCTAAGCCGGTCTCAGCTACCTGTTCTATCTGTCTTTGGTCTCCATTGTGTATATGCAGCATCCCTTCAGCTCCGGAGGTCACACTGTTGCTTGTCTTTTCTCCAGGTTTCCAATGCCATGGCGGAAGAAATCTGCCGCTTGTCGGTCCTCATCAATGAGTTCAACTCCGATTTCCACTCCTCTCCACATGTGTTAAAACTCTATAAAACCGTGAGTCAGCCTGCCGCCAAGTGACTGTTGCGCTGATCTTTTTCCCTTGAAGCGCCCCGGTGGCCGTGTTTGTCATGAACAGGCAAAACCCCAAATGACTTTGACACTAAATGGTCTTTTCTCAAAATTGTACAGTACTTTGATTAGTACTTTGACCTTTTGAGGTATGGAAAGATACGTAAATGTTTCTGTGTAGTGCCTTGTCCCTTGGGTCAGAGCTTATGCTCGGTGCCCAGAAGATGGCAGATCTATCTGCATTATTGATTATGGTGTGCCATATGATGCTCTGTAACACAAGGACCTGCTGAAACATGTGGAGGAAGGCATGGGAAAGAACCTGTCTTTCCGCTGCTCCAATGCGGTCAACGCTTCTCTTCAGTCCTCCCAGAAAGAAATGATAGGTATGTCTGCAAGATGTCAACTAAAGTACAAGATCTTGTTTTTTTAAATTCTTTAGAATTACCCTCAAAATGTAATAAAAGGAATATCCTGCTGACCCCTCTGTTATGTTGCGGTCAGAGTGTTTGCAGCCTCTGCTGCCCTCTGCTGTCCAGGCTGAGCTGCACCGGCTCATCCCTTGCCGAAAGTTTGACCTCAGCTACGACCTCAACTGCGCCACCCTCTGCTCGGACTTCCAGGAGAACATTGAGTTTCAGTTCTCCTTGGGCTGGACGGCCCTTGTGCACCGCTTTCTCGGACCAGCCAACGCAAAACGTGCTCTGATGTTGGTGGACCAGAACTTCCAGGTGTGCCTTTGTTTCCTCTTATGAATACGATGAGTCTTTTTAGCCTCTACTTCAAAAAGACTTACCTTTTTGGTCTCGTAATATCTGTAGATTCCTCGATCGCTGGCTGCTACCCCATCCGCCTCACTGGGACCCCAGATGCAGGACATAGCTGCGTCCCAGGAGGATCTGATGTTGTCAGTAACTACCAGTCTGGCTTCCCTGACCTCCCGCGCCTCTATGAGCGTGATCATCATTGGAGGAGTGGTGGGTGCTGAAACAGGCCAGGGTCGGATCGCCCATTTGAGGATTAGTTCCGTTTGTGTCAATGTTAATGATATCAAAGTTACACAGAATGCAGAAGATTGGATTTTGTTGGTCTGAAGTGGACTCGAAAGAGTTTTTTACTCTCTCTCCGTCGTTTTGGTGCAGGTTTGGCGCACGATTGGGTGGAGGCTTATTGCCCTGTCCGTGAGTCTTTACGGGCTGCTCTACGTCTACGAGAAGCTGACATGGACCACGAAAGCCAAAGAGAGGGCACTGAAGCGGCAGTTTGTGGAGTACGCCACAGAAAGGCTGCAGATGATCGTCAGCTTCACCAGCGCTAACTGTAGCCACCAGGTCCAGCAGTGAGTGCTGCCACCTAGTGGACATCAACATGCTGCGTCTCAGCACGGGTGGTGTCCGTATGTCTGTGGTTCTGGTTGCTGTTTTTTGGTGTAAGGTGCTGACCGTTTGCTTATTGTCGCTCTGCAGGGAGATGGCCAGCACCTTCGCGCAGTTGTGCCAGCAGGTTGACCTGACCCAGCAGGAACTAGAAGGGGAGATCGGCAGACTGAACAAGAAGATCAAGCAGCTGGAGACCGTACAGAGCCACTCCAAGACCCTCAGGTAGAGCTGACCTCTGGAACATGCCTTTTTAAGAAATTTAATTTGCTTTTAAAATCCTTGTGAACTGGCCGGTACTTCTGAACCATACTGTGGGGTTAATGGAGGGGGATGGGAAGCCATACATAAGTGTTGCAATACATAAATCATCGTTGGACACAGAGTGCTGAAGGCCATTTGTGTTTCAGACACAAGGCTTCAGAGCTGGAGAAGCAACTGGAGAGCTTCACGGAGGAGTACCTGCGGCCCCAGCACTAAGGCCTGCGCAACCCCCACGTCGCAGACCCCTCCCTCTGCACTCAAATCCCCTTCTCTTGTGTGCGTTTGTCCACCTTTTCCACTCTTAGTAAGCATTTCGAGTACGGCGGCCCAATGGGGAACAGAGAATCACCTGTGAAACAAGCAGAACACATCGATTTTTGTCTTGTGTAGAAGTATTAAAGAATGACTGTACTGCTGCAACATGACACAGTACCCAGTATCTTCAGGTGTATTAAGCTATAGACCCACTGGCATGGAGGAGCTGTGAAGCAGGTCTGTGGACAGCACCGCCATTCGGGCCCGTTCTAGAGGCTCAGCCTCCTGCTGAACCTCTTAAGTTTTGCACTCGATTTGATCAGAGTCCTGATTCTGAGGTGAAACGCAAATCCCGTCAAGTGATTTCCAGTGAAATGGAGGGGTGCATTAACACGTTTGTATTTGTTATCCTGTGGCGATTTCTACAAATTCATCTGGGTGGGGGACATTACTATTTGTACAGTTCAGTCGTTTCTATATTTTTGAAGTATGTAAACTGTAGTTACCTCATTATTTATGATTCGGGAAAAAAAGCAATAAAGTTGTTTGAAGTTTCTTCTGCTGCAGATTTGTTTGTTTCCTGAGATGATAAACATGTCGCACTTTTTAAATGAGCCCTTCGTGAAAGGGACTGTTACAGTTCATCACAATGACAACTTGGCAGTCTTGGTTAAAAGATTTTATTGGTTACAATGTCAAGTAATGGCAACATCAGTATATCGAGCCACTGTACAAATACAAAAAAAAAAATCTGGTGTGAAAAAGACTATAAAAGTTATTTCATAGTAAGTGATTAATTTCACACAATAGCACTGTTAAAAAAAATCACGGCCCTCATGGTCCCTGGTTTTGCCTGGCTCGACAGAAAATAAATAGACACTGCTGGATACACTAAGGAGCCGAATGGCAGTGCGCTATAAAACTAAATCAGTGTTGATATGGCAACAACGAATAACACTAATCACAGGAAGCAGAGCTGGGACGCCCAGGGTCCGGGACGGGAAGCGAGACTCGCTCCCCGCTGTCCTATTGATCGTTAATGTCTCCATGTTTAATTTCAAGTTCAATCTTTAAACAGTAGTGTGTGAGGATTGCGATGCTTCTTTAGGAAGCAGTTTCAGGCGATGTCTGACTAAAAAAAACATAAAACAATAACAAATGGAACAGGATCATTATATTTCATCCCAGCTCTTTGCAAATGATCTGCACACTGCAGGCATCCTTACACTGACGATTTCACATTAAATGACATCACTCTGTATCCAAAACAATACTTCTGTGGCCTGTCCATTATAACAAACTAGAGGATCTCAGTTGAGGACTATTCCCATCTTCCAGAAAAAAATTTCACTAATAAAAAAAATCAATTTATGTGCATCTTTGGTAACATGACATACACGGGCACAGCGTGTCAACTTTACCAGTGTAACACCTTCGCTACGTAGTAGCATCAATCGCTGATTGACTATGAACATCTAGTGGAGGATGTCAGCATTGTGCCATGTGAAAGTACGTTTAAATCAGTCTAAGCGGCAAATACTATTGACCAACCAGCAGTAAGAGCTGAGCTGGCCCAACCAATCGGTGCTTAACTCACCTGCACAATGACTGACTTGGTATTGGCACCTGTATATGCAGAGAAAGTCCTTAATTCGATCTCCACAGTTCAGTTTATGTGGTAAAGTATGGCGCAAAAGAGAGTCTCAAAAGTAGTACAGGTGCTTAAACTCCGCATAGCATTTCATACCACAGTGGTGTTCAGACTCCCTGACAGTATCACGCCATCAGCGAAGAGGTTAAATCCACAGCAAATAACAGCATGAATGGCAATGACTGGAGATGGTGCTCGACTTCATTGTAATACAATCATTTAAGGGACAGAGTTTAAATTCCCACTTCATAACCCATTCTGTGTAAGAAAAGACATTTTAATACATTGTAGGCTGACTCCTCACGCCATTTAAGGCCGACAGTCCACTTCCAAGGCACACTCAGCCAAGTGGGTACGCTTGCGGTCAAAGTAGCAGTCAGGACTAGTGTGACTCAACCGTCTTCTGTCGAGGTTGACTGTCATACAAATGCACTATATAAGCTTATGGCCATGTGAGGCTATTCTGAATGGAGAGAGAGGGCAGCGGTCTGACAGACCACAGCCTGCGCTAGGAGCCGGTTACATATTCAGATATGCATACATCACAACGAAATCCTATGCATAAAACATGCAAGTGTATAACGGGTGCGTGTGGTCTGTTGAAGTCAAGGCGAAGAAAGTCCAACCCGTGAGCACAGGCTGACTCTCTCTGCAAGCAGCCACTGCCCTCTGGGCTTCCTCACGGGCTCCCTTCTGGATATACAACAGCCTCCACAGGTGATGCCCCACACAGGCTCAGAGTGCCGTTCCAGTCCCGGCAACAAGTTCCACACCCATGATAATGAAGGAACGAAGGCAGGCCCAAAACAGAAAACAAAAGGTGTAACAGTGCCTGCAAAAAATCTGATTTTTTATGGACGCACCATGATGACTAAGCTACTCTTGCAGGTCGAGAACATGTTAAATTAACCAGTTAAATTAAGCCAGTTTGCTGAAGTAGGTTTTCCTTCCCTACACATCACTGGGACCAGTTCCCATGAATTTTTATTTACACGGTTCTGAAATAGGTGCTTGGATCAGAATAATTAGGCCCCGACTAATGAGGACCAGCATCTCTCCTGCATTTATGGGCTTCACCCTGGACAGGGGTCCTGCCTACGGCCCCCGGAAACAGGTTCCCTCAAGGTGGAAATTGCACGGGCCGGAGCATCACGGTCCAGCTCCCCTCCCCAAGTGTCTCCACGTCACCTTAAAAGGCTTTCAAGGTGAAGATGAAGTGACCCCTGCATCATGCTGGAGTTCAGGGTCTGAATCCAGCGTTACTTTGTTAGTTAACCTTTTGCGAACTTCGTCAGAACACCTCCCCTTGTTTTTTTTTTATAACCACTTGAAAGGAAAAAAGAAAAAAAACATTTATGGAATTGTTCCGTAAAACAAAGTTCAAACGTGTTGTAATAAAGTATACCAGTAGGGCGATTAGCCCATCAGAGAAAGTCATGTAAATGTCACTGGGTCGTATGTAATAACAAAACATTAGTGAAACACGCACACCTATATACCCTGACGAAGATACACTTGCACGCTCATAGATTCATGAATACACAAAACGTAGGAACGGCGTGATTGGCACGTCGGAGCTGTGTCCTAAATCCACGTTTGGGAACATTGTGGAGGGCAGAACCCACTGAACAGCGAGCTGACAAACACCCAGTGGAAATGTATGTATAATACAGTACATGATGTTCATAAACAGACACAGACATGTTTATGAAAATCATATAACGCACTATTAATAAATAGCGCTCCTAGCTTCTCAACGACCATGATAATGAGCAAAACCTGGCCAGAGTCACCAGGGTTCACATATGATCTCATAGTTTAACTTAACTAGTTATTGAAAGCTATCTGTAGTCAAGTGAAGAGATGGAAAGGGAGGTGGGGGGGGGGTGGGAATT
>JAODJX010000035.1:2699444-2712591 GCA_026776945.1 Isichthys henryi | reverse complement strand
CCCCCCCCCCCCCCCCCCCCCCCCCCCCCCCCCCGCAGACGCATTATACCTTGTCAGCACAGATACTTACAATCTCTATTCCCAAAAAACAAAATCACGAAAACAGGACTTGATATTGATTTTTCAGAAATTCCTCAAACAGGACATAGAGTGGGGGTGTGGCTAAGGGTATCCACCCTACAGAGACAGACTGAAGAGACAGACCCCCAGTCAACAATTCATGGAGTCAGCAACCTACCCCCCACCCTCATTTCCAACACTGATGCCCAGCCAACATATCCAAATGCCCACCCTAGGATATTTTCACGCGTTTATTGTTCAGACAGACGCTAAGAGCTGGGAGATACAGCTATCCACAAAGCATTTTAAGCAGTCTTATACATATGGGCTGCCAGTTTAAATTGAAATATATTATATGCTACATTAATTATGACAGTTAAATAATATCACTTGACTATATGCACTGATATATGTACAGTACTAGTCAAGGTTGGACACACCTACCCATAGAAAGGTTATTTGTATTCTCCCAATTTTAGAAGGCATCAGAAATATAAAATATGAAATTATGCACGGACCAAATAAATAAAGTATATATATAAAAAAAAATGAGGGGCAGCTTTGGGGGCCCTTGAACAAGGCCCCTAACCCCAGTTGCTCCAGGAGCCGACTGGTCCTACTGACTCCTCCATGCCAGGTCCATGAGGTGGCCTCCTGGGATGCCTTTCCAGCTGTCCTGAAGGAGGTCCCACATGTGCTGAGCTCTCACTGGACGCTTTTCCTTCACTCTCTGGTCAAACTCCAGAACAGAACCAAAACCACTGTATGTCAGGAGGCCAGGTCATGTGATGAGACACTATCATTCTCCTTTGTAGGCAGCTTGGTGTGCCCAAACTGTTGGCTGGTACTGTACATGACTATCAGATGTGTTTGTCATGCTCATATTTCATTACTGGCACTGAATGAACTCTAGTTCAACAGCATTCTATTCAAAGTCTGGCTTAAGAATTTCAGTTCCGTCATTGCTCAATAAGAACCTTCACGATTACTTGATCAACTATCAGATTAATATTAATACGATTAATCTACAGATTAATCGAGAGTGACAGCGTTAAGCATCTCTCACATTTCTCTCCACTCTTAGCATGTGGAACTGTTTACAAAAATTGTTTTTGACAGGAAAACCGTAAAATGGTTTATAAAAAGAACAAAGCTGCAAGAGATGGAAAATGTGCTGCGAGTAAAAAAAAATAAAAATAAAAAAAATCAACCCTAACCCTTTGAAATGCATATGGAAGGTGGTATAAATATTTACACCCAGCATGCTCTGTGAACGTTTTTTGCCCTTTCTTAAAAACCACCAACACCACTACCCCCAATAGTGAGCTTTCCCCTCTACAATGGGAACTAGCCATCATGCTAATCTCCACAAAACCCCCCCCGGGTAAAAGTGCCCGGCCCCAGTCAGCAGCCGCTGACCTGCACGTTCTCCTTTCAGGCTGTCCCACACGTTGCAGTTGAAGTCGTCATATCCGGCCAGCAGGAGGCGCCCGCTCTTGGAGAAGGCCACCGAGGTGATTCCGCAGATGATGTTGTCGTGGGAGTACATCATGAGCTCCTGGTCCGCGCGGAGGTCGAACAGCCTGCAGGTGGCGTCGTCGGAGCCCGTGGCGAAGGCGTGTCCGTTTGGGAAGAACTGCACTCAGAGACAGGGCAACACCATACATTAGAGGGTGGTCAGAGAGAGAGAGAGAGAGAGAGGAGATTGATGGATAAGCCACAGATGGGAGCATGCTTGCCCTGGTGAATAATATGTGACGAACCACAATTGCCCAATATATAATTATACATTAGAAGCCTGACAGAGCAGCTCTCTGCACCTCCGGCATGCTCACCGAGACGGCATTGATATCGGACATGTGGCCAATGAAGGACTGCCGGCACATTCCATCTCGGATGTCCCAGAGCTTGGCAGAAGCGTCACAGGCACCAGACACAAAGGTTTTGAAGTCTGGGCTGAGGGACAGGCTCATGACGTCACCGGTGTGACCCGTGAAGGAGGTGGTCTGCTGGCCGGTCTCAATATCCCACAATGCACTGCAAGGCAGATGGGAATGTCATTCAGATGAAAAGAGCACATGCAGAACTGCTTCCCACATTCCTGATCCTATCTTTGATAAGTTTCCAAGCAGGCAATCTTTAAAAAAAAAAAAAAAATGACTAGGGCAACATGACTACATAGTGTAAACGAAATCACAAATTTAACAAACCAGTTGGTGTCCCCAGAACTAGTGACAATCTGGTTGTCATCCAGAAAGCGACAGCAAGACAGATAACCTGCAAGGGGGAACAGGGAATGAAAAAATAGAAGTCTTTAATTAGGAACCATTTTCCCCTCCTGAGAAAGGCCTCTCTGTAACAAACAGGCTAATTATCATAGAGCAGTGTTTCCCCAATCCGGTCCTTGGGGGCCCACAGTGCGTCTCTGAGGGCCGGTTTGGGAAACGCTGTCAGAGGGTCAACACCCTAGATCCCGCCCCTCACCTGTGTGCCCGGGCAGCTCTCGGGTCACCCGCACATTGCCCTCCCGCGTCTTCAGGCTGTAAATGGAACAGATGTTGTCTAGGCCACCACACGCCACGTAGTTTCCTGAAGGGGCGTATGCGCAGGTCATCACCCAGGAGGACCTCAGGGGGATAGCGTGTGTCTGGGGGGGCGTGGAGCACAGCCATCAGTGCCATCCGACACGAGAGGACCCCCAAAGACAGGAGACTCAGGAACTCGCACAGGTATCTGAGACACATCACAGAATACACCGAGCCAATACTCACCTTGTTTGTTGTGTAACTGTCCCATATGATCAGCTTTCCATCTTGGGATGCACTGACTAGTAACCTATGTGATAAGAAGATATATCTTATCAGGCTACTGGTTTATTATCAAGCACCAACACAAACTGCACTGTGCTCTAGAACTGCACAGACTGCAGGAAAGACCACACTTGGGTTTTTAATGAACACTCAGCAGCAGTTAAGGACCTCATCTGCCCCCCCCCCCCCCATGCCATCCTTGCAGTCAGCGCACCTACAGACCCTACCCACACCAACTGTGCCATGTCATGCAATATTCACAAGCGCGATCTGTTGGGGCCCACGTACTCAGGCGGGAGGGGTGCCTCTCCCCGCCCACCCCCGCAGCGAGCAAGAGGAAGTGCGGCGAGCCCGTCCGCAGGGTGAGGCAGCGTGCGACGGCAGAGCCCAAATGTCAGCCAAGGCATATGAAACAAACATGGGGCCCTTCTCCCCCTCTAGGTCATCCAGGGGGCATCTAAACTCATATATCCTTCCCCTTGGGGCAAGGCGACTTAGCACGAGCCAATTTTCACACTCGGGGAGATATAATTAAAAAAAGAATGTCAGCAGCAGAGCTGTACTTTAAGAGATATAGTTATCAATAATTAACGATTTTAATCCCAGCTCAAGTGTGGCTGATTCACTGATATGTGCTACTTAATATTTTACTCTGACAAACCATGAAAGATAAGACTGTCATCTGCATACGAGTGGCTTACAGAGACAGAGAGGGCCAGTCGAATGGGAGCCTGGACCGCCATACTGACCTGGAGTCAGCTCCCCAGTGCATGGCGTAGATTTTTGCTAGGTGTCCTCTCAGTGTACGTCTTGTCCTCATCTGTATTCTACCCACTGAATCCAGACCAGCCGTGATCTGCCGTGCAGAGCAGGACATCACAAGTCAATCCAGATGCCGGAAAGCCGCTAAATTCACAGCTCTCTCGGATTACAGTGCAGAACATGTCAGCAGTTTATAAACTGGAGCACTAAGCGGAATACATTTACAGAAAGGCAACATTAGGCCAGTACGGGAAGGGTCACCCTGCCCCCCCCCCCCCCAAGTACATGATGTTCTTTTTGGTTCCGGGAAGCATAAAACTGAAAGACAGTTGCACCATGGCTGCTTATTCTAGAGCAGTTTCCCCCAACCAGGTCCTTGGGGACCCACAGACTATCCACATTTTTGCTCCCTCCCAGCTATCGATAATCAAAAACATGGACTGTCTGCGGGTTCTCAAGGACTGGGTCAGGAAACACTGTTCTATGTAATTCCTCAAAAATACCCCACATCCCTCCCCAAAGTCCTTACCTGTGCAAGAGTGGAATCGCTACATGCTTTCCTGGCATCCTACAAGCAACAGGGAAGCAGGCCAGGTTGCATAAAACGGATCAAAAATAAAAATTATATAAGAATTCTAAATCATCATTTTAGGTAATTGTAGGTCTGCATCTGCAGAGTCAATCCTCTTACCTTGATCTGATTCCTCAGCTGCTCGGCTTCTTGTCGCAGCTGTTCCAGTTCACTCATGGTTTAGTCCGGTCAGCAAAACCGACTGACTCATGCAACGCAGACAGGCACCTTTCAAAATGAAAGCCAGTGAAGATTCCTGTTGGCAAGCCAGCATGAAGTATGTCAAAAGGCAGCCAAATGCATATGAAACCAAGTCTGCAAAACGCCCCAAATCTCACATCACAGGTTGGACCAACTGGTTGCAATAACATTTTAAACCTGCAAAATTAAAAGAAAACATGCAGAAATCACTGCCAATTAAAAAAAATTAACAGCTCCACCAACAAACGTGAACGGGAATAAACCATACAAACTGTATTGAGTCTGCTTGGGCCGTTTCATTCCCATTGTCATGTAGAGCACTGCTTACATTTCTTTGACCAAACAGGCAAAAAACCCTCAAGTTATTCCAAAAATAGGCATTTGCAACAGATGCTTCAGCTCATGAAAAACAAAGAGGATAATAAAATAATTTTTGCAGTACTTTAGGAAGATTTTGGCTGAAAAACCTGGGCAGCAGTCACAGTGAGATGAACTTCTACTAAAATTGTGTGTGCGCCATGTGAAACATTTTCCATCATTACTTAGACAGACAGACAGACAGACAGACAGAGACAGACACACAGCAGCTAGAGTCATGAACAATAAATAAAAAATGTGAAGCAGAACCACGTTAAGGAAAAACGTTTCAGCGTTTCTGTCTGACCAGGAGGCTGCAGGGAGACCAGGACACAGGAGCCCCCAAGAGGGACATTTGGCGTCACAGTTGTCCTGCATGGTTAACACCGAGGCCCCTTACAGCAAGGAGGCAGCACTGAAGAGCCACATGACCCGAGATCAGCGATCATGTGCCTGGCTTTTAGGACGGCTGCCCATCGTACAGTCACTGGATCTTTCAATGCGGTTTGCTTAATGTTTTTGCCTCAAAGCCTCTGACATTAAGATGAGACAATGCATTATAAAAAGGTATCGATTAACTTGACAAGGATCAATTTGAGCTCCGTAACCTCCCACAACTGAAAGATGAAGCGTAGTAAGTTTGTTCATTCACTTTGCTACTGTAACTGTACCTTCAGTGGAAGGGTCACCCGATAAATGTCAGATTTATGGTCGGCAAACAAAGTCGAAACAAATGCAGCTCCGTATCAAGATCGTACTTCTACTGACAAATTTCATTACTGCTTTGCTTATTAACCAAAAACTGACTCACTGGTAAATCCTCATAACATCTTAAAATTGAAACTGGAGTCACTGGTTTTAATTCTGCCAGGAACTGACTGAGAATTAAACTGTGAAGCACAAAAGCAAGCTGTTCTACACAAAACAAAGGATTAGGTTTTCAGACAATCGCAGATTGGGAGGCCTTCATTATTGGCTAAAAGGTGTGGCAGACGTGGATGTCTCAGATGTATGATGAAGTAAACTGGAGCAAAAATTGATTTGTTCTTCACTAAGGGCTATTTTACAAAAAAAGCTGGGAGAAACAGACAGGTGTAACAGTGTTTACACGTGGTAAACAGGCATGTCATTCACCTGTACTCAGCTCTGCGCGCCGAGATGACTCCAATCAGGGAATGAATTAATTATCTATCATTATTACTGATCGGCAAGTGACAAAAGCTCTTTGCTGGCATGTAATGAAATGCCTTCTTCCTCCTTTCAAAGCCCATAACCCACACATTGGGAAATTCGTGCAGAACCAGAATGGAATGAGGAAACGGCTATTTAAGCCAAATAAGATCCTGTAATCCTTCTACGCGCAACCAAAAAATTAAGCTCTGAAAATATAAACTTTCAGATTTTATTTCTGGAAGCTGGAAATATGCTGATGTTTCATGCAGAAATAAAACGCTGTTGAAGCCAAAAATTCCTCAAGAGCGCACCCTGCCACTCTTACAGCCAGTATAAAACAAAGAATCTACCAACAAAATTTCTCCCGACTCAGAGCTGGCTGGCTGAGGAATTCAGGGTGAAGACTGGGAAGCCAGCCTGCTGGGAGAGCGAGGTAATTGGCCCAGTGCATTGTTGCAGGACAGCACACAAAGGGGGGGTCTGTGTGGTGTGTGGCAGCACTGCTTGGCACCGCCTCGCGCAGCTAAGAGTCGCCACGTCCGCTTGCCGGTGACGACAGTGGGCATTGCTTCACCCCATATTCCGACTGTTCCCTCCTGGGATACATGGAGGACAAACAAGCTTCAGGAAATTCATACTGCGATTGTACAATCAGCTGCTAAAATGAAAAAAAATGACACTTCTGCCAGCATTATTCCATGTAAACTACAGTGATTTCTTTAAGCGTCTCAAAACCACTGTTGTAAAAATCACGTAGTAATGTAAAATGTGTTTGGTGACCTGCTGAATACAGAACCAGGCACAGCCACAAGCACGTCACTCAAATTGTTCCCAGAAGCTGGCATTCAGACAAGATAGCCGAAGATTCCCAGGTTTCTCTGACCTACGGGGACACCCACTGTTTCTGAAACCCTTCAGGGAAATACCTATAGCGTAAACATTCAAGCCTCCTTTAGCAGATGTCCCGTGTGACTGACAGACACGATACTGCGAATGCTTGTGCAGCGAGGGAGCAAAGGCAGAGCGGCAGGAGTAAGCTGGGGGGGGAGGAACGCTCTTAAATCTGCACTGCCCTGGCTGAGAAAGAGAAAAGGAAGAAGTCTTCCTCCAGAAGTCACATTGCTTAGGGCCTCCTGCTTCCGCTACAAGTGGCGGGTTCAGGGCCCACATGGCGCGGTACACATCTTAAAAACAGGAAACAAAAAAGGAGACAGACAGAGAGAAATTCACGTAGTACCTCCTCACCGAATGGTCTTATTGGGTCAATTAACGAAAAATTGAAGGTTTAATATGCATTTAACTTGGGGAGGGGGGGGTTAGGGGTAGTTGGAGGGCTATGCCTTCATTCTGATTCACCCTGATATTTCACAGCGCTAGACTGAAGGGTACACCCTATACTTTCAGTGGCCAGAATTGGTCACATGATCTCCAAACAAAAAACCTGATTTTAAATAAAAAAAAAAAAAAAAAATTAAAAATTTACAGCGTATGCCTTTAAGATCCACCAACAGACACAAGTTAAAGATGTAAGCAAGTGAAAGAGTGGTCTTGTTTCACCTGGAACAGATACCAAAAGCAATGCGTCACCATCATTCACACATCGAACAGTAAACACCTCCACATTTCAACATAAACAAAGAGTGAGCGTGCGTTGAAAACAAGCCTAATGTGATTTCAGCGTAGCTTCGCTGGATACAAGGCACATTCACTTCCTTCTACCTCACTCTCAGTTCTTTTTGTCACAGGTATGCAGCTCTCTGGGCCAGTTCTCAAGTTAATCTAGATACCGGCTGAAGACATGGCCAATGAACAATGAGCCATTTGTTGAAAACCCTTCCAATGGTCACGCTAAACTTATGGATTCCCTGGGAGGTGGAGTCATTCTGAACAATGACCGTAAAGACTCTTCCTGAACACTCAAGCCTAGCAGAAACTGCATTCACAAGCAGGGAATTCCCCAACAAGATGCATTGTGCTTTACAATGTAGTCTCCCTTCTGGTAGGATAAACACATGCCTGGTTCACTGTGGCTCTTAATCACAATTTCATCTCTCACAGGGATAAGATGTTCAAAGTGCTGCAGAGCCTTTTTGAGCTTCTCAGCAGCCGGGCTAAGGCGGGGGGGGGGGGGTCAAAAAGACACTGAGAAGAAGAGGAGAGCGTCGCTTTATACGTGTCATCTTTGCAGTGATGCCAGCTGCGTGCCACTCCTAAACAGGAGTGTTAGACAAGGTACAGACTGAAAGTCGAGTATTAAATACACTCTGGTGAATACTGCAGTACCCTTGGTGTGCCCAGTAAACCAGCTACTAAATCATTCCAGGCTGATTGCCTGAAAAAGTAACATATGCTGGTCATTCACTGGTAAAATTAAACCGAAAAAAAGGTCTATGCTATAGAAACCACACTAAGGGAACACTTAGTCAAAGCTGTTCAGCGCCACAAACCGAAATGCTATGACTGTCGTTTCTCCATCAAAAGGTCTCCTCTCCCTCCCAGAAAACTGAATTTACATCACACTTTAGTTGTATTAGATAAACATCTTGCTATCCACCTTCATTCAGTAAAAATGGGCGGTTTCTAATATTTTACTGAGGAAGGTTCTAGGGAATCTAACTTCTAGTTAGGAAGTATTTGGTGTTACTCATTGATTGATTGATGTTTTATTTATGCATTGTTTATATTGATTGTCAAATGTTCCATGTTACTACTGAAGTTTGCTCGGTGTATTTTTAGTATTCAAACAGGTGCCATTGTTTGTTGGCAGTCGTCTAAGGCAGGGGTCTCCATCCTCAATTGGATGGGGGGGGGGGGGTTTAACATTTGTTCTCCTTTCACATCCACTCAACATCCTGCTGTGACAGGACAGTGCTTATCTTCCGAGAAGCTCAAATTCACACATATACACACAAAGTAATAAATAAAGTGAAAGATTGGATTCATAAGAAGTGTTATGCAAGGTATTCATTGGCTCCCTGCTGGGGGAGGACTAAAGATAAGATTTGACCATTTCAGGATACAATGTTTTGATTTATAAAACCGAATGTGTCGCCATTAACTGTAAACATATCTTAATTCATACAGTTTACATGAGGATTTTGTGTGTGATGACATTTTTCTCCATTTAAAAACAAGTTGACTGGATCATGCCAAACGTCCAAACTATGACACACAGCCCAGACATTTACAGTGATTATTATATTACAGTACATAAACCTCCAGATTCAGTGTCTGGAGTATCACCAACTAAGAGTCATTTTAGGATGTAGGAATACTGTTCCTTCAGAAGAGAAGTGCATCCTGAGCATAATGAGGGACTAGAACGAGAAAAATCTGCGAATATTTACTGTGGAGACTGAAAGAGTTAAAAAAAAAAAATAAAAAAAAAATACAACCTCTAAATCTACAGCATGTGGAATATCGGATTGCACAATATTAAGATAAATGCTTACATGAAAAGAGCAGCGTATTACAGAAAGTACTCGTCTTGTCAAGTGTAAATCGGATAGATTAAGAATCACTGTATGAAACACAGCATAAACGAAGAAAAAAAAAACTTGCATTAAATCTAGGGTTTCTTTCACCCAGACATGCTCCTGTCGTGCACATCAATCTTCTGTAATCATAAAAACAAAAGGTCCATTAGTTTGAACGCTAGTGAGGCATTTGCCATGGGCTTTTAATTAAAACACTTTTGAAAGATTTGTTTTAAACTAGTCTTATTACTGTAAGTAAATGTACTTTTTGTACAAGACGGTGAAACCGTAATTCAAGTTTTATCAAAATATATACCAGAAAAACTAGTTTCCAATGAAACTGCATTAAGACTAGTACGTGAGTAATACCCTCCTGAAGGACAAAAGAGAACACGCCAAATTATTTGCATGTACAATGGTTCATAAAGCTGCAGAAAGCATCAGTCAAAGCTGCAATAACTGGGAAAGACAGTGCAAAACGGGATAGGTTCACATTGGAGAGACCTGAACTTCTGTAGGCAGGAACGTCACGGCATTTTGACAGTACATTGGAAGCCTGCCTGAAGTGCAAAAAGGCAAATATAAGTCTGCAAACTGAATGTAAACGTTGCATTGCAGCAGAAGACGACGGAGCTGCAGACACTTGCTCAACACGACCCAAACACAGCTGCCAGTTAAACTCACACTGCAGTGTTGGACAATTATTTTAAACCCCAACCTATGCAAGACACAGTGTGTATAGAGGTTTTCAACTTGAAACTACTGTTAAAAGCTACAGGTCTGTTGTGATCAGTGGCATAGGACCCAAAGGGTGAGATGTGCACCCCCCAATAATTTGGCTCCATTCACACACCCCACCAAATGAAGTCGTGCCCCCGATATCGAAGACACTCCCACGCCACTGATTGTGGTTATTTACAATCACCTATATTTTAACCTCCACTTTCAATATTTTACGTACTGAAGTGGAAATCCCAAAATAAAGCTAAAACGATTATCACCTATATAAGAAAAGACCACATGCAGAAATAAAATCTTATTTTCCAATTCCCCATTAATTAAGAAGAATCCGAAGTACCCGAGTGCGAAACCCGGCGTGCGGCTTTCATTCCGGCGGATGAATGATCCCAGGAACAAACCAAAATCAGCACAACTTCAGATGGATGTCGGTAAAACAGCGTTAGTAACAGCAGAAAGGCTGCGGCCCCGGGAGAGGCGGCGCCACCGAGTTATTGCCCGACAAGCGGCTTCATGTGGAGGGGAGAGAGAACCGCTCGGGCTACTGGGCGCGGGGCTGGCGGCTCCGAGGGCGGCCGCACACACGTATTTACAGTAACAACTTTTCTCAAATGGGCGCACACACACACACACACACCGCACGAAATGGCAGCTTGTTCTCCAACTTACTCTCGTAACGTACTTGTTGCCTCCGACAGCGACATCGGTCATTAATCACAAGGCTGCGTTACAATAACTGAGAAATCCGACCATTAAAAGGCAACGATAAGAAAAAGCTGAAAAAAGGGCTTTAAAACAATATCAACAGCTCATTTTCAGAACTAATGATGTTTAACACACAAGCGGGTAAAGGTTTGCCAAAATACTTAAAAACACACACTTTTCTCATCATACCGTGAAGCACAATAGGTTTTTGTTGTTGGGTGTGTTTTGTGCAGCGAAGCAGGAAACGAATGCGCCAAGAAAATGCAAACAGATATTAGATTGTACTTTATTACCTGAAGTAGAGTTTTCGGGCAGTCCACAGCCTTCCAGCCTACACTGTAAGTGTCCCCTTTCAGACTGCACACATGGTCCCTATAATAGGCGAGAATCTAAATTATTCCAATTAAAGAAATCTTTGTAGATTTAAAGGGCCAGCCAACATTGACTCAAGCAGGATTTGAGTCAATCTTCGCTCTGCTATCTAATCACCACACCCATATAGAAACTGGGAACATAGCAACAGCCTACGCGGAGGGGTGGCTGGAAGGTAGTGCCATTTTTAAAAAAAAAGTAAACCCCCTTTCCCTATAAACCACTTAACCGTAAATGGTGTAATAAGACGCATTTATACTTCTTTTCTCGGTATTTCCCGTTTCCCCTTTCTTTATGGCGAAGCAAAACAAGTCTTTGTGCCGAAATAAATGGGTCTACCCCGAAAGTTAATGGTATCGTCTATCAGCTGCTTTTAGAGAAAGAAGGGAGGACGGGAAACAGGAAACGAGTAAGACCGGGGTAATATAGAAAGATCTGTTTTTGTAAAAGTGCTAGACGTTTTGCTTCTGTGTGTATATTCATTCCGCGACTGTGAAGTATCGTCAGTCTCGCAGGCAGTGTTAGTACTTCAGTTGTGGGTCATCCCTGGGTAGAATCGGAACGTCCCCCTTATTGCACTTCAGCTGAGTAACGTGCAAAGCGTGGCGCGTGCCAGGGAAAGTGAGGAGTAATTCTGCATTGGTTATTGGAAATGGTTTGTTGGATTCACATGCAAACAGCTGGTAACCCTATGCGATCTACATTTAGTGTACAAACTAATTACAAAATCTACACTTACATGCAATTGTTTTTTCAGTATCTAATATTCTCGAAGATCACATTTAATGTCATTCTATTTTTCGCACAATGAAGATGTAAAGAGCTAGCCTTAGTTTCACTAAACAGTAAACATACATTTCGAAGTTAAATGTAACAGACTATTGCCATAGAAAATTATTTTCTAATTATTGTTTAATATTTGGTTGTTTTTGCTGAGCTGAATGCCTTTAATGGTGAACAAGTTGACATATTTGTTATGCAATTTTACGTAAAATAAGTGTCCTCTAATGTCACAAGTTATTGACTCCTGCTGCAACTGACAATAATAGTTTGTGGTTCATTATACAGAAGTTTACTCTCCTGAGAAACAGAAGTCACAACTTAAAAAACTGTGTGTGAAAATTAAGGGACAAGAAAATGTTAATTCAAAAGTATTTTTATCATATAAAGTATAATTATGAAGTATAATTAAGCCAAAAGGTACTACATTATGGTTGTAATAAAAGAGGTCAGTCCATAGTATCATATAGAGACAGCTCTCTTAAATATACAATACATTTCTTGGTAACACTTTACTTGATTACTCGAGGGGGCACAAGCAACTTAGTAACTCAGTTACTACTCGAGCACAAATCATGAAAAATAACTGTATGAAATACGTGATTGATTAATGATGAATAAAGATGAGATCAGTTAGTTTTTGGTTAATTAATACATTAGGTGTGAACTTATTACTACATTATTTGTGCACCCTCAAGTAAAGTATTACCCATTTGTTTTCAAAATTAGAGCAGTAAAAATGGGGAAAACTAATAAAAACATGACGTTACACTCCCTGAACACATTTAGTGTGAACACACAGAAATCAAGACTCCATTTACCATCAATGAGAAACTGCTATCTGTGAAATAAATGTGAATCCGACCCTGTTTAAAACGTGGAGCCTTTCAAAGTTACAAACAGTAATATTTTAAAGACTTATTTACATTAGAGCACCACATCAAACAGTTTAAACCTGGACGTGATAATATTTGTATTTATTTATTCCTTTTTCCCCCATTAGGAACTCCTGAATTGTTAATGCAGCCAATAAAAGTGCACAGTGGGAGAGTCTTTCCCTCATCTCTGTGAGACTTACAGTATAATCAGTGATGAAGAGATGAAAGAGAGCCAGCTCTTGTTGGTCCCTTTTGAATTGCCAT
>JAODJX010000035.1:2683436-2699344 GCA_026776945.1 Isichthys henryi | reverse complement strand
CCCCCCGCCCCCCCCCCCCCCCCCCCCCCCCCCCCCCCCCCCCCCCCCCCCCCCCCCCCCCCCCCCCCCCCCCCCCAGAGTAAATCTTGCTTAATGCAGGTGGCAACAGATTGACCATCGTAATACTGAAAATGGCGCAAGCTGCTTCTCAGTCATATTTTTCGTCAGAGCATGTCAAACGTGAGAAGTAAGTTCCTACATGTGACCTGATGTCACAAAATATTGAGTTCTAGAATTGTATTTCCAGCGTAATTTAATCATTTATTATTATAATAACAACCTAAACAGTTTCCCCAACATATCCAGTTATTAATGCACTACATAAATAGTCCTTATATTCAGATATATTAATGTAGAGGTAAAAACATTGTTTAACAATACAATGCATGAATACAATGTATAACATCTGGTCTGACTGGTCCTACCGTTTTCTGATAAAAGTCAATCTGACTTTACTGAAGCACCACTTGCATACATGAGGAATGGGGACAAGTAAGAAGCCATACATAAAGGTAACAACTGTCCGTAAACTGAGATGTCGTTACGATATTCCTGCACTCAGCAGAGCAAAAATAAATACTATAGATGCTATACTATGTGTTGGATGCAACACCTTAAAATGGGGAACTAGTAAGAAACTGATTTGAACAAAATGAGTAGATATCAGACTGAAGATGTAATACAGATGTAAAAATGAAATGAAATTACCGATACATGGAAACTGATTTAAATCTAAAAAGGAAAAAAAAAATCACAATGGTGTTATTCTCTTGACTTATCTCTAGGGGAGGCTGGCCGTTGCCTGGGTAACGATTACAAATCGCAACTGACGTCAAAAAGGTAGAAATATCACAGAGATCAGGAGCTACTACGCATAATGGGTCATTCAAAACACACTTACTTCAGCGACGCTAATGTTTAAAATATTCCAAAGTCAAGTACAAGATAACATTCACCAATAGATTATGAGCTATACATATCCTGGCTGCACCTACATACACATTCATGTTAAGGTATCCCATATGACAATATATTACATTAATTCTGTAAAAGGTTCACCCAGAAAACTTTTTCTAATTAATATCCAAAGTCAATGGCAATTCACATCAAGATGTTTACTAATGAAATAACAGAAATACAAGCACATGTAAACACCGAAATCAAGATATGCATTTCAAAAGCAAACTGCATGCAGATGATCTTCCAAATAAAAATGTTATGGTCAATCATGCCATTCATTACGTGACGGGTAAAACTTCTGTTTTGACACTGTTAAAAATACAACATACTATTCATTACTAGTTTTGCTGGCAGAAGTCATCATCAAACCATCCAACCAACCGTCTGTCCGCCCTCCTGTCCACTAACCCACCGGTTGCTTATTCTGGACAGGGTTACAGGATGGGGGGTCAAGTATACTGCTAAGCTTCATGGGGCACACACTGGATGGAATTCTGGTCCATGGCACAGCACATGTCACACATAGACACCATACGTAGATTCACACACTACAGGAAATTTACAGTGGCTGATTAACTGCATATCTTTGGACTGGGGGGGGGGGACCTGGAGGAAACCCACATGGCAAAGGGTGAAGATGCAAACTGCAAACTCCTCACACATACAGCAGAGACAGAATTCAAACTCCCAAAACTGGTGGAGTGACACGAGCACCACACCTGCACCACCAAACAAAGCATTTTTTATTTAAATTTACTGTAAAGACATAACTGTTTATTTTACAACCCTCCTGCCAGTCAGTGACATGCTTCACATCTTCGTGTCTCTCTCGCCGGCATATACGGAATCTCCATGACACAGAAGCTATGCATAAAGCATACAAATCGATTCACAGAGGATGTTTGTCTAAACAAAGGCAACAAAATCTGATCATTTCCATGACCCCATGTGTTTCTGTAAAATCAATTACAGTCCACGTATACATTATTCCATTACTATCTGTTCCCTTTTAATTGATTGTGCCTATTTACTACACATTACAAATATCCTTTATTTATCACATTGTCAATGCTTTCTTCAACAAATTTCTAAGCATCTTGCATAGACTGATCAGAGAACAATTCCTTTAACAGTTTGAAACTGGCTAGATATCTGAAGCATATGAGAAGAATAAACCAGGATAAGTGAAAGACAAGTGTAATTTGTCTATGCCTTGGCAGTAATGGCAGTTGTACAGTACATGTGCTGACAAAATACATACATAACTAGGATCAGATTTATTCCAACCTTGATTAATATTAATATACTAAAAGGCCGTCCTTTACAAATCACAGAATCACAAAATTTGATGCAGCGGGCTTTTGTAAATGAAAGCTTGAACTTATTTGTGAATGAGTGACCGACTGTAAAGAGAAGTGAGAGTCTGGCACAGAGCAGAAATCCAGGGGAATCCCACCGACCTCCACAAACTGTAGGTGTGACTTAATGCACATTGTTTGTACACGTACATCACACTCTCTAAGATGAAGTGCAGGACAGAAATTATAATACGGATTATACGAAACCCAAATTGTAGTTCCAAAAAGAGCTGTTGTGAGATAAACCATTGACAAACAGTCTCATTGGGGGCTTTTTAATAAGCAACATTTTGCAACAACGAACACCAAACATCAGTGTTCAGTTTCCCTTTGGGAGCCAAAGAATATAATTGTAACTCATAGTAATATGGCAAAAACACAACTGAACGACACTTAAGAAATTGTCTGGAGGGAGGATTTGTGCAGATATGTTACACATTGCTTGTCAAAGGACTTTTGTTACGAAAGTAATGAATTTGCAACATTTTTATAGAATTAGGAAAGTGTCCCAAGACTTTGTCAGTGCTGTATACATCTTTTTCCTTATTATTGTTTAATATACATAACACAGAAGTGTAAACAGAAGGTTGAATAGGTAGAAAATATACAATTTTTCTTTGTTTCACAAACTAAACAAATTCTCATGAACTTCACCTGTAGTCTTTAAAAAAACTGGGCATTTTCCTTCTCTTCTTCCTATTCCTAAGACATATAATCTGTTGTAGTTGGCGCAATGATGCTGGTCTGTACTCACCTCAGATACGTACTATTAACACACATTAAACCAAACCCAAGAATTTGAACAGATAAAGACTAACCTTTTACCCAGAGATGATTTTTCCAAAATTAATGAATGTGCAGTAAGCCTTTTTGTAAAGGCATTGCAGAATGAATGGTTTCAGTTCTCTCTTTATGGCGGAGATGCAGCAAAACGAAGAGCAGGTATACTGGGACAGAACAGGGCTAGAAAGGTAAAATTCTAATGTTTCTTAAAAACATGTGTCCCAAACTATATACATATTCTCGAATATGCACACGGTGTACTAATGCAGAATGTTAGTTTACTCTGTTAAGTTTACTGACGCTTTATCTGAGTAAAAAAACGAAACGTGCAACTAACGTGTTGACTAAGAAATGATAGAAACAAAGGACCTCCGTGGACAGTCTCGCAATTATCGTGATCTACTGCAGCCGAAACCGAAACAGCGGATAGGTAACAAAACGCAAGGTTTAAAAGATATAAATAAATGAAAATGAACAGAGTAAGTTGTCTAACGTTTTCTTATATGTTGACATCTCCATCATTTCCCCCAAACACCGGCCAAACTACAACTCGTCTTTTTGTCTTAGTGACGTGACTGGTATCCACCAATAGAATTACACAGAGAAGGCGTGGCCAAAAGGTTCTATGCTCTGATTGGCTACGTGTGGCAATGGCGCCTTACGTACGGTGTCGCTCCATCAATGTGATGAGTACGCTCTAGTTTCTATTGTTAAGCGTCGTGGTTTTAAATATATATATATTAAGATAAAAACATTACTTTTTTCTCTTCCATCATTATAACCAAAACCAAGAATGAGCGGTGGGGTGTATGGAGGAGGTAAGTTTAGTTTCGAGATGCGATGAATCAACGAACTTGCCACGTTGTTCTTTTTATTTTGCTATCTTGCTCTGGAAAGATGTTCCGTACTTGGCGTATATGTTCGTAATCGGAAGCGGTCTCGTCCTTTTACGTGTTCCGGTAGTTGTCTAAATCCATGTGCATGAACGCCGTTTCCACGTTTTGCGACGCAAAGTCAGTGTCTCTGGATGGGTGCGCAGTTCGTCTGGACCCCGTTCAACCCAAGAACGGCGATATTATGTTACTGTGACCCTTCGCAAGTTCACATCCATCCATCCATCCGCCCACTTTTAACAACCGATTCGCTGAGATCGGCATCCTTGTCGGGACGCCGGTCCGAACGTTCGCTTCCCCCTCATTAATATGATGTATTCGCAGGGTCCAGATATCGGCACAGCTTTAACGTTTAAACCCTTTTAAATCATTATATCTTAACCAAATAAACATCGAAGAAGTCGTGGGCAGGCTTTGCATTAAACACATATCTGTGAATTGTGTAGATTTAGCTGACTTAATACTTGTGTGTATATATATGCATTGTATTTCAGGCATCATTTGCGATAGTTTTAAGATTCGTGAAACGGCTGCAGGTTTTATTTTAACTGGATGGTGTTTGCAAAGAGTGTTTTAGCATTGACTGTTATTTTGCAAGACATTTCAATCAATTTTTCTTTTTTTCTGTAGATGAGGTTGGAGCTCTGGTCTTCGATATTGGATCTTACAGTGTAAGGGCAGGATATGCTGGGGAGGACTGTCCCAAGGTGAGCTCCGCAATATAAAATCTTTACGTTCCCTGCCCGTCATTTTCCCCATAAATGACCTTGACCTTACTGACTGTAGCTGAATTGAGAGCGAGAAGCTGGTGTGCAATGCTTTGTTGGTCCGCAGGCTGACTTCCCCACTGTGATCGGCGTAACTTTGGACAGGGAGGATGGGACCACCCCTATGGAGACCGACATGGACAAGGGCAAGCAGAGTGGCCACACATACTATATAGACACGAACCAGCTCAGGGTTCCACGTGAGAACATGGAAGTTATGTCCCCTCTCAAAAACGGCATGAGTAAGTTCTTGTATGCAAGATAATGTGAGTTTACCTCATCAGCTCTGGGCTGATTGGGTGACAGATAGTTTGGTCTTATGTTTCGGGAGAGTAATCAGAACACGAGGTTATGGTGTCTTACCCAAACATGTATGCGTGTACTTGTGTGTGTGTATACGATGGGATCTGGTTAACCCGATAGTCAGTAGAATCTAGATGAAGTGGTTCTCAGCTGGCTTTGTCTCAGGACTCGCGCTGTCCTTTTAAGTCACAACCAAATTTTTTAAAAATCATATATTAAAAGATGTCACGGGTCATATATGGATATTAATGATAATCGTTTGCATGTTTTAACAGGATTAAAAATAGGAAACTAAAACTGACACACTAATGTGTAACACGGTTTGTCTTTTATTGCAATAAAAGGTATAATGTGTCTTAGGGGTATTTGAAGCACTCAACTTGGAGAGGGAAATGGTCGAGTGTGGCAGTGAGTTTTAGAGTTGTGTCTCTAAAATGACCGATAATTGCTTTTGCTTCCTTGACTGGCTGAAGTTGACAACTGGGACAGCTTTCAGGCTGTTTTGGATCATACCTATAAGATGCACTTCAAGTCGGAGCCAAGCCTTCATCCCGTGCTTATGTCCGAGGCCTCGGTGAGTTGCTGATCGCCGTGACAGTTATGTTGCTATTTATTTTCCCCTCCAGTGCAGTTATACGATCAGAAAAAGAGAATGGCAGTGCTAGCAGTTAACCATCACCCCTAAGGTTCACTGGAGCTGCTTTCCAGTGTTCTTCGCCTTTTCAGATTTTACAGTGAAGTTGACTGATTTGCCAAACATGTCTGCCACACCTCAGTCATGGATACATGCAAATATTTGAGTGCAAATATGTCTCACTTTCTGCAGATGTTTTTTTTTCCTCTTACTAGATTAACATTGTAGCCCCTAGTCTGGTCGTCACTCTCTAATCTGTAGTTTTTTTTTTGTTGTTCGTGTGCAGTGGAACACGCGGGTGAAGAGAGAGAAGCTGACCGAGTTGATGTTCGAACACTACAACATCCCCGCCTTCTTTCTGTGCAAAACCGCTGTCCTGTCCGCGTATCCTTTCCTGGTGCCACAAGTTTGGAGATTTCTCTACGGGTGGTTTGATTGGCATGGAAGCATTAGGGTCACACAGTGGAGACAGAGAGTAGTATTCACCTGACAAGCAAACTGTAAAAATGTTTGATGGTAGTTGTCATTAACTAATGTAGTTCTTCTGAGTGTGATTAGCATTTGTCCTCTGATTGTCCTGCCAGTGAGGAGTTTTTAAGTGGGAAAATGTGCTGAATTACTGTTTCGGTAATTTAGAAATCTCGATTAACAGAACTAGGGAGAAAATAAAACCCTTCCGTTGATGTCCGGTTGTTTAATCCTCTGAGCTTCGTTACCCTTATTACCTTTAACTAGTTTCACAGATTTGCCAATGGCCGATCCACAGGTCTGGTGCTAGACAGCGGCGCCACACACACAACCGCCATCCCAGTCCATGATGGATATGTCCTGCAGCAAGGTATGGATCCTCCCCAGCAACCTGTGTCGGCCACCTCTCAGCTCGTTCCTTTAAATTCATTTTCTTGGACTCTGCTATTTCTCTTGTCTCTGATTTAATTGTTTTTTTTTTTTTTCATTCTCGGCTTAGTTATTCTCAGAGGTGGTTAAGTTCAGGTCCAGAGAGCGAAAGTCCAGACCAAGATTGTGTTTCAACGAACCAGTTGAGCATACAGAGTCACTGAGTACTCAACTGGTTGGTCGAAACAAAATCTTGATCTGGATTTTCATTCTCTGGAGCGGAATCACATGCATCTGGTTGCTGTATGTGTTACGCGTCTCTTTTTCCTTCAGGTATTGTGAAATCGCCCCTCGCCGGCGACTTCATGAGCATGCAGTGCAGGGAGCTTTTCCAGGAGTTGGGCGTGGAGATAATCCCTCCGTACATGATCGCGGCAAAGGTGCGGCCTGCAGCCTCCCCTCGGTGTTCGAGCCGCACTTGTACGTCCCACTGCTCGATCCGGTCTGATGCTTCCCCGTCACGTTTTTAGGATGAGGTCCGTGAAGGTGCGTCTGCCAGCTGGAGGAAGAGGGAGAAACTACCGCAAGTGAGGCGTTCCTGGCACAACTACATGTGTAATGTAAGCAGCTGACCAACTGTATGCTGACCAGCCTCCTGGGGATTTATTTCACGAGTTGATTGCTTGCCATGCATATACTTCACCTGATGGTGATGTCATGTATTAATTGTTTGTTTTCTTTTTTTCCCCAGACTGTGATCCAGGATTTCCAAGCGTCCGTACTGCAGGTTTCTGATTCACCATATGATGAGCAGTAAGTCTAATTAATCGATCAGTATTCTTATTGCCCAGAATCACGTCACTGTGAGAGTGGTGCAGTGATTAGCACTGTTACCTCACACCTCCAGGACCAGCGTTTGAGTCTCCCCCAGGGCTCCATGTGTGTGCAGTTTGTATGTTCTCCCTGTGTTGTTTTAGAGTTTCCTCAGGGCACTCCCGTTCCCCCTCCCACAGTCCACAAACATGCTGAGGGTAACTGGAGTTGCCAAATTGTCCTTAGGTACGCATGTGTGACTTGACCCTGTAGCCTCCGGCATAGGCTCCAGACTCCCCGCAACCATGAATAGGACGGTTTCAGGAAATGGATGGATGGATGGACTTCATTGTGGTTTTGCAGGAGACTTGGTACGATAATAGAACAAAAAATCCCTGCATTTATGGTAGTAGTGCCGCATGATGGTGGACCTGTTCCCCTGCAGGGTGGCTGCCCAGATGCCCACGGTGCACTACGAGTTACCCAACGGCTACAACTGTGACTTTGGAGCAGAGAGGCTGAGGATTCCCGAGGGCTTGTTTGATCCCTCCAATGCCAAGGTTTGACACCCAAGTTCGTCTCAGAAGGTGTTGAAGAAAGCTGAGCTCCCTAAGGGGAACTGCTTCACTTCGTCTGATCCCACGTGTCTCTCTGCAGGGTCTGTCGGGGAATACCATGCTGGGGGTGGGTCACGTGGTGACGACGAGCGTAGGCATGTGTGACATCGACATCCGACCGGTAGGTTCACATGTGAGACGATGTTTTATGACCACCTCGTTCCTGGTGAGGTCAGGGAGTGAGGTTGTGACGCATTTCACACCTAGAAAAAGTTCAGGTCATAGTGCAATGGGATACAGTGTGGTTCCAGCTCACTTCGGTTTTCCACTGCAGAAGGGTCGGCTCGTTAAAGGGGTCGCTGGGTTTGGAGAGTGACAGAAACATAAACCTAAAGAGACGCTTATTTATTGTTCACATGGTGTACAACATGATTTACTATGTGCTAATTTCCGATGGCACATCAGTGAGAATCCCTGTGATATGTTAGCACCAAATGCTATCGTAAGTGGGATTAGGAATCCATTCCTTTTAGCTGGTCTATAGTATTTTTTAAAAATTTTTAAGTAGGAGGTTGGAAATTTTCAGGTTCTGAGTTATTGGAACTGCATCAATACATCACCACATGCGATACTACTAATAATGAATAATATATGTATATAAAATGCATTTTTTTCCTTCAGATAATCCTAGCACATAACACTGGTGTATCTCTGCATTTCGACCAGTCATTTGGTGGCAACATAACCAGCTTTGTTTGGTCGCATTTTTGGCACTGCTAGTAAGCAGGGCCATGCTGGGTACAGCTCAGATAATTCACAATGGAAAACCGTTAGTTTGTGGTGCGGCTCGGTTCTGGGTGGCAGTGGAAAACCACCACTGGAGAAAGACACAGATCAGTGATCCCGCCTGTCCTCCCAGGGCCTGTACGGCAGTGTCGTCGTCACGGGGGGAAACACACTGATACAAGGCTTCACTGACCGGCTCAACAGGGAACTGTCCCAGAAGACACCCCCGGTGAGCACTGCCCCTATCCCGGGATGCATTTCTGTACACTAAAGCCAGAAATAGTCCATCAAATACCACTTCGCAAAAGAGTTCCGACACTCGTGCTTTTAAACCAACTAAAATTAGTGTATTTTTACTATTTTTTTTCATGACTTGTTTTGTGATTCATGTGTCCATCTTCTGAGTAGGAATGTTATCACATTATTTTATGTGTGGAACGTACCTGGATTTTGACAGTGCTGTGCCACAATACTAGTCAGTTAAAATTCAGTTCACTTAAATTTAAATTTTTTAAATTAGGCAAAAAAAATGTGAAGTCAAAGGATATTATTACGTTCTTGTTAAATGTCCTCTCTGTGTTTAGAGTATGCGTCTCAAGCTGATAGCCAATAACACCACAGTGGAACGCAGGTTCAGCGCCTGGATTGGTGGCTCCATCCTTGCGTCTCTGGTAAGATTTTTGTTATACTTGCTGAAGTTTGAGTTTTACTTCATATACCTGCATTTCACACTTTTTATGGAGTAATTCGGATGGCTGGCGTGTGTGTATTTCCTACCACTTTCTTCCTAAATGCTGTTTTGCAGGGAACCTTCCAGCAAATGTGGATCTCAAAGCAGGAGTACGAGGAAGGGGGCAAGCAGTGCGTGGACAGGAAGTGTCCTTGATTGGCTGCAACACTCTTTACAGAAAAGGCTAGTCTTTCCTCTGGACTCAGGAACATCCTATAATGGCTCCCCCCCCCCAATAGCATTTAAAATTTTCTTTTTATCAAGTTATTTTATGTGGTGTTAGTTTTCAGATCCCCACTCAGGCAAATTGCTGTTAGAGTTCAAGAGTTGTAAGCCTTTTATAATTATATTTTGATAAAGCACTGATTAATCATTTTATACAATCAGTCTTTAATTATGCCATGTTCATTTTAAACAGCAGTGATCGACAAGAATGCATTGTACATAGCTTTGTATCACATTGCATTACATACGATCAAAAAACATCATCTGTTAACAGGAATTTCATTCTCACCTCACTTGTCTAGATTTGAAATACAGCTGCATTGTATGTTGAATGACCTGCCCTCTAGTGGACTGTGAAAGTAAGAACATTCACAGAGGATGTTTTTATGTATGATATTCAGTGCTTTTATTGTAAGACATAGAACTAGCTGAAAACAATGAACTGCATTTGAGGTACATTTTTATTTGAGATTTAAGAGCTGCGAGGCTGCATGAATTGCAGAATTAATCTCACGCGTGTGTTTTGGCTATTAAAAAAAAAAGGGAGAAAAAAAAGCTTCATTGTTATCTAAAGGCATACATCAGTCACACGTTCATGATGCTCCGAGCATGTTCTTAGTGCCTCATGCTTTGGAGGCCATGTTTGGGAATTTCTCCAACAGTTTGCTGTGCCTTTTGGCTTCGGCCAGTCGATTCCTTCGTCGTCTTCGCATGTGTTGTTCTATGCGAAGCCTGAGTCACAAATATAAAAATGTACTGATTATAAAGATCAGCAACCAAACAATACTTATCCCAAGCTACATTTTTGCTACTTGCAGGTTTTTTTTTATTTAAATAAATCTAACTGAAAGAAATTTCATTGAAACTGTGTAAATCACAACTGCTAGTTGCTAGTGATGAGCAAATGAGGTCTCGTGAACCATTTGCTGTATTTTCTGAGCCCAACAGGTGGTGCTCTTGAGCCCTTTTAAGAATAGAGAGCACCAACTAATGTCACAGAATCAAGTGATAAGTGTTCTATTCCACCAGAGACACACCTCAATGGACTGATCAATTACCTGAATAATTTAAATTCTTACATGTGATACTGATGGAACAAAAAAAAAAGATGCTTGTAGATTGAAAAGTGGCATGGCTGACTTACTTTGCTTAAAACAACAGTACAGAAATTCAATGACTATTATGCATGTAATAAGAAATAGCCTTTGCATATGCATAATAAGTAAAATAAAATTTATAGTTTTTCCCCCCCTAGGGTTCCCAAAGAAATGATACCGGAAAATCTTACCGGATCAATGTAATAATTAAAATTAATGACGTCTAGCAGGTGTGGTCCTTATTGCCAAGATGCTCACTCACCTTATGAAGTTGTTAACGAAAGGTGCTGAGAAGAATCGCTTTCTCTTGTATCTTGTGTTCAGGTACCATGGAATGGGGTACTCCTTAAATCTGTACCTGCCACAGAAACACTTCATTAATGTATCGGTTAATAATCAGGTCTGAGAAGTTGGTCAAGGCAACGTCAGCTTCTGCACATGCTGGCACATAAACAGCTGAACATTATTTGCAAAATGACAACTCTGTAGTACTTCCCCGACAATGCAAACGCAGGTCTTTTCAGAACTTCTGTGAGGGAGTTATTTTACAGTTATGGGAAAAAGTAAAGTGTGACAGCAGTTAACCACTGCGAGCAATGAAATATTTGGCAATTAACATAGGACGCATATTTTTGGAACCTGTATATTTTCATGCTTTGTACCCAAGGGCATAACAATGGCCCTTAGTCAGAAATTTAATCTAGTTTACCAGAAATGTACATTTAACCCTGTACAAAATCCCATTCTGAAAATGCATACATTTCTAAGTGGCAATTTCTACCATACGAAGGCAAACTGCTATTCTGTTAGACAAATGAAACTGCATTTTCCATCCATACCAGTAAGTTCTTCCGAAGAGGTCTCTTCTCCAAGCACCTGGACGAGCTCTCTCCTGGCCAGTCTGCAGCAAGCGGATGGCATCCTCTCTCTCCCTGACTACAGTCTCAAGCCTTATCATACACCTGTCCACCTGAAATAAAGTGACTTGGTCATTTTTAATTTTATTTTTTTGTAACTTTAAAGACTATATCACATAGGACAGCATTTCCATTGCTCAGAGACAAAAGTCACAGAATCACAGTATTAAACATGAAAAGTGACAAAACTGTCTGGAAAGGCGTCACCGGAGCAAGCAGCCCGGACGCTCTGTTTTCACCTTCCTCAGACGCTCAGGGCTTGGCATCGGGACCCTTTGTCTCTTCGCCTCTTGTTCAACTGTCAGCAACATGTTCTTCTCTTTGAGCAGCACGTACCTACAGAGAAATTCTGCGGTTATACTGGCAGCCCAGTTACCCCGAAATGCACTGCTTTCTGAATCCATATAGAATTACTTTCGCCAAACACATGGCAGATTATTGACATTAAGTATGCAGCGTACCATAGCTTGTGTAAATCTTCATTACTTTTAGTCCTTAGTTGTTTTGCAGTCCAAGGTGCCCCTATGAAGAATACATCGACCGTTAGGCGAACAACCAGCGAGATAAACCAGACAATTAGCAGAATTTAAGGTTTAACAAATAGAACATACACAAGACGTCACGCTATTTTAGCGTAAGATACGACATGGAAGCACTGAATTCTTACCTGACTTGACGGTTGGCTCCCCCCAGTTTTCGCGGATGTCAAAGAACTCCTCCAGTCCTTTTCTGCAGCTGGACGTGTACAGTGACCGGCACTGATGTGCAACCAGCCTCACATGAGTCTGAGGACAGGGACTTCGTTTGGGAAAGAACAAGTGAAAGACAGCAGCAGGGAAAAAGCTGTTAGGTTATGCCACGTGTTAATAAATATGTACATATTTTTAAAACAAAATTTTACCTCAGTGGACAGAGTTTGATCAAAACATGCGGACGCTGGAGAGGTAAAGTTGATATCCTAAATCCTGACTGAAATTGACGGCAAAGTGACAAAACACGTCCTCCACTGATGGCAGCCATCTTGGATCTGTGACGTTTGCCCAACATGCATCACGGTGTTTCACTCTTTCTGTCATTAGAAAAGAATCTTATTTCGCATAGATGATTGTTAAAAGCTTTAGATGCACACATATTATATAATATTACATTATATATTATATTACATACACACACACGAACATACACAGGTTTATACATTCGTAATTCGTTCTTTTGATCCAATCACAATTCTCCTGACTTTATCAAGTGGACGTCGTATAACCTTTTCTGCATTTAATGCTCTTGCAACAGAACTGAATCTGAACTGTTTCCAATGGAATAAAATAATAATTAATATAAATAATAAAGATGACGCAATCAACGGTATATTAATGGCCGTTATGACCTCCTTAAAATAAAAGATACGCTCTTTTCCATTAATCAGATAGGTTTACAGTAATTGTGAGTTCCTTTCTGTATTTCATGTTATACGGGTTACTGACATAAGTGACCTTTATGGCATGCGCTCGGTAATTGTACGGTAAACCTTCCATGACTTTGCCACTCCAATGTCTGTTAGATTCAGATGCAGGAAATGTTGCATTAACTAAATTAATTATGGCTTTCTTCTCTTGGTTTCATGGGCCTGTATAAATGGGAAATTTGGAATTTATCTGCTAAATAAATATAATTAAAAATTTCCAGTGAACAATTTTCCACGAGTCAGACTAACTATCATATTTTACTTCACCAGGGACTAGGGAACCCAGTCATTTTCTATATATAATAATATATAATATTCACGACTCATTGTGCAAAGACATGAATACCTCTAGCAAGTGTTAAACATTTAGATGAGGGAAGTACTGATTGTACAGTATATATTGTACATTTCCCTCCCCACAGGACCACAATATAAGCTGGAAATGAAATGCACCCTAATATCAGGCATTCTTTGGAAAACAAAATTCCCAAATAAATGTATATGTTCTCATTTGGAAATTGTATATGAAGCATAAGTCAGATTAATGTACTGCGTTATCTTTAAACATTCAAGATGACAAAGGAGCAAGTAAATATGTTGATATCATATCTGATACATCACACGTGATAATTGCTTTTAGTTGGCAAAAACTGCAGTGTTTCCCCATTACAAAAATCATTATTAATTCTATAATCTTGCATTACGCATAAAAAAAACTTTTGAAAACTTTGTTCCCAAAAACTGCATCTAGTTTTGCATAAAGCAACAACCAGGTGTCTTAATATCTACTGAAACTGCTCTACTACTGCTGGCGACTGAACATTTCTTCCCCTCTGTAGGAAAACAATTCCTTTATGAGCTATTAATCTCGTGTCACGGCTGTTCCGCATTGACCTCCAGACGTATTGCAAATAATATTCAGATATCGATTCCAGATGTTGCAGGCAGCCGCTCTGCTGTGTCATCATCGCCTTCCAAGAGGGTTAATAGGCGTGGTCCTGCTATACTGGGTAAGAGGCGCGTAGATGTAGCAGCGTAGACATCACTGCAAACCATTCAACGTGGGCCTTTACAAAAAAAAACCCAAATCCATGAGAAGAAAATTCTTCCAGTTCCGGAAAACTGCAAATCGTCAATAACTCCTACGACCGGAACACCAGCGTTTATTTCCTTAATTTCCTTATCGCCCCCAATTAAAACACGGTCGGAATGGTTTACAAATAAGGATCAAACAGATATTTTTTTTATTGTGCGTAACATTTTGAAGCGACACATCCCCGAATCCAGCAGGAATGTCGGGACTGTGTGATTTAAAAATAGCATCATCTTTCCTGACAGCCTGCTCCAGTAACTCTTTCGCAAACAGCAGCGCTGTGGGGACAGAAGCAGGAATGCGAAGATGGCTGCAGATCTAGGAGAGCTACTGGTTCCCTACATGCCCACCATCAGGGTTCCCAGGACTGGAGATCGGGTTTTCAAGAGTGAATGTGCCTTTTCGTACGATTCCCCCGTAAGTGCCTCCGATTTAAGTATCGCATGTACAGGGAGACCCTGCCTGCCGTTTTACTGCACGTGAAAAGCTGCGCAGTTCCGGGGGGCAGCCGGGGGTCCACGCTGCCTTCCCTTTGTACTTCTGCGGAGAGTATGCCATATGTAATGTTTACACTGCTGTGTTAACCCCCAAAAATCAGATTTCATTTTGTTAAGCATTTAATTATCTTTTAAACCACATACTGGCATTTGTAATCGACCAATGCTACCCCCGATTATTGCGAATCCATGCTTGCCACTGAAATCTTTTCTTTTTATTATTGAATCATTAGTTACTCACTGTGACATATACAGCCTCAGTAAACTAATTATTCAGCAACTAATTATACGGCAAACTGATAGCTGAGATTTTCCATTGACAGTGACCGGCACCTTCGCATTGCTCTACCTGAAATTGCCGATCGAGTCTCCGGCGTTGCTCTTCTTGGGGAGATGTTGGCCAGTATAAATGATCTAACTCCCCACAGAAAATACAATATGACACGATCAACATTTTAAAAGTTGTGCTCACATTTACTCCTTAGCGTCTTTAAGTTTTCCTCCTGCATGTAATTATTATACTCAACACGTCGAGGTTTTGAAGCTGCAAGTAATCATTGTAGATTTGTAGGCTAAATTAAAAATAAATAAATAAAACAAGTCATGGCAGTGGTGCATAGTTGTAATCCTGAGATATCTTGGGTGTTTCTGGAATTACGTTAACGACTAGAAATCCACATGTGATGTTTTATCTGTTGTAGTAATTTTAACGGTGACTCAGCTGTCTGGAGTTCATCATATCTATCTGAAGATGGGTTATTTTTACTCCGCTGCTGGGCGATCGTGTATCACACTGAACTCTTTTAGGGGTCGTCTGTACTAAGTATAAAATAATGTGAATGGTACAGTTTAACAGTAAATGCTTTTGTTACTTTAATGCCGAGTTGAATCAGTCTTGGGAAGCTGCTAGTACGTTATGGTAAATAATAGTATGCAATCGAGAATCACGCATGCTTAAGGTTTTACCTTGGGTGGGGGGACAGAATAGCCCCCAACCCATAATACCGGTAATTTATTTAACAAATAAATTTGTGTGGTTCAATTCTTGTAACATTTCACCTGTTTTCAGAGAATCGGCTGTCCAATTACATGAAGAATTTCAGTCACATGGTTCTGCTGCCCGGGTTCGAATCCCCGCCTGGGTCACATGTGTGCGGAGTTTGCATGTTCTCCCCATGTCGTCGTGGGGTTTCCTC
>JAODJX010000035.1:2668283-2683336 GCA_026776945.1 Isichthys henryi | reverse complement strand
TTCCGGGATAGGCTCCGGACCCCCCGCGACCCAGTAAGGATAAGCGGTTTGGAAAATGGATGGATGGATGGATGGTTCTGCTGTTTTGGTTGTGGAATTATTGCTATTTCCACTATTAAAGCCCTTCATAAAACATTGTCTATGAAATATTTACCTATCATTTGAGTGTAATTAATGCAATGTGTTCCCTTAAAAAGTAGGAAATCAAAACATTATTAATAAAGACCTTGTAAATGTCAGCAAAGGTAACCCTAAAACTCTGCACACTTTTAAGGATCGTTTACTGGAAACTGATATGTGCCAGTCTGCAAAAGATTTCATTTGCATGCACTTTGTGAATGGGTTTAATGTGACATAAGCTTCATAGGTGTGGGGATGTGGGGATGCGTGTCACATTTCCCCGAGGGGCACAAATGAGAGGATTGATACGCTGAACCAAAGTGTCGATTCCCATCTGCTGCTCCGAAGGGTGACAGTAGCATCATCCCGGCCTTCGTCCTGCACGCCTCTTTTGTGTAGTATTTTGAAAATACGTGCTTGTTAATTTTACAGCAGTGGTTTTGCGCTCATTAAAATTTCCACGTCTTCTATTCTTCAGTGTTTTCAGCGTGTTTGTGGGCTGGCAGACAGTTACCTGAACCCCATCTCTGGTAGTAATACTCTGAGTTTGTTTTTTTAGCTTATTGGCAAATGCAGTGTATTCTTTGTACATAAGCGGCTTTGGACACCTTTCCTCTCATTTTGCTCGCTGCATATGGGCACAGACTGGTAGACCCCCCCGAATGTGGTATCTCTGACACCATCACCTCGCTCCTCATCCTGGTCTTCCGCTCCCCACCCTTTTGGTTTAGACACAGACCTGAAACGATGCATTATAGAATAACATAAAACTATCGGTAACTCGTGCTGTTACACTTGTCAGCTGAGTGGTCATGGTGTTGACTGCACTGCAATTATTTCTCTTTCCGTATGTGTCCAGGAGTCTGATGGGGGCCTCTACGTGTGCATGAACACATTCTTGGGTTTTGGCAGAGAGCATGTGGAGAGGCACTACCGCAAAACTGGGCAGAGCATTTACATGCATCTGAAACGGAGCGTTAAGAAGGTAGGCGCAGTGGTTTGCCATGCGACATGCTTTCTCTGTCTTCCGCAGACGTTCCAGTTGTTTGCATCCAATTTACCTGGCTGCAATTTTCACTCTATAAATTCAAGTTAAATATCTTGCTTCAAACCTCCTTGGGTCTGAGGCCTTTCAGTCACTTTTGAAGTAGGATGACATGCCTTGACATTTTGAAATATTTCATCTACCTAAAAAACATTTATCCCAAAGTGTCACATATGCTTTTATTCAGCGCAAACTCAGCACCAATAATCTGACACCATTAAGAATGTCATTCTTAATTTTTTTTTGTTTAAATCAACTTTAAAAATACACTTTTTGAAAACCTATTTTCAGAGGTGCTGTGATCCTACAGGACATCTTCTGGAGCTGCCTTGTTATGTGTATTTAATCACTAAGCCACCTGCTGTCACTGATGTATAGTCGTTTGCCTCAGAATTATGTTTTATATTTCTACTCTGACACCATCTTACCAGGCCACTCTTGGATTAATTCTCTTAATGCAATACTAAACTTCTGAAGTGAAATAATGAGTAGTACTTAAGAAACATGCTCGCCTCAGCAAATTAACTTACTCACCCTCAGTTATACAATAGGTGCTCCGTACAAAGAGCCTCTTGTCTTTTCATACATACATTTAAACAACATTTTAACTGGCGTAAAAAGTCTTAACCTTACAAGAAGGAAGACTGTCAGTGAATGATTTAAAAAATTATTGAATATAATTGTTCATGCTGGATGCCTTATTTTACTTTAATATTTAAAAGGTACGAGGGTAGGAAAACAGCAGGAATTCAGTGATTGACTCAGTGGTACTAAAAGTTGAGAGAGTGTTGTTTTTTCCCACTGAAATTAAGAGGCATAACATTTGAGGTTTTAGGACCAGACCATTGTCTAGCTGATATTTATCTTTTTTTTTCCCACAACCTCTTTAGTCAACACAGGATCCCGCTGTTGACTTAGAGCACCAGCAGGCGTGATGTCAGTCCAGCACGGTTCACACTCACACTATGGGAAGTTTAAAGGCACCAGCTCACCTTAATGGCACAACCGCAGTAGGAACCCAGCTGAAAGACAGAGAGGACAGGCAGAGTCCCCCCGCAATCAGTGCCAGGGAGATTTAAAGGCCCTGAGGGCTGCATCACTGCTCACCGTGGTCATATCTACCCATGCCTTATGTGCAATTATCCCACCAGTGTGTTCAGCCTTTTTACACTAAGCGTAATACTCAGTACCTGCTTCATGTCAGGGTGCTCTCCGGTGCACTGAGAGCTTATTCTCCTGTGTGTTATGGACAGCTGGCTTAGGTTTACTTCCAGCTGCTGATTCCTGCGTAAAATGTCTTCACGTTAAATGCTAGCACTTGTGGCCATAAGTGGGAGAACATTTTAAAATGAATTTGAGGAAGCACTTCTTTACACAGCGTGTAGTTAGAGTATGGAATAGTCTTCCTGCTAGTGTAGTGCAAGCTAAAAACCTGGGTTCCTTTAAATCAGAGCTAGATAAGATTTTAACAACTCTGAGCTATTAAAGATCTCCCGAAACGAGCTTAATGGGCCGAATGGCCTCCTCTCATTTGTAAATTTCTTATGTTCTTATGATTTATACGCTCCCATTTTCTGAATAGTTAACACACAGAATAAACGTTTACCTATGTGTTCCTTATAATACTGTTTATCCTAACCGACCCCAGATAAGCCGTAGATTAGCCTCAGTAAGTGTCGCTATGTCTGAATTCTCGTCTGGCAGCTGGGAAAATTTCTGCGTCTCCTGGTTCCCGTCTTCTCTGAAAGCTGTTAATATGAAAGCATGCCCGTTCAGCAGAAACTTTAACATCCAAAATCGGGGAAAAAAAAGATCTGATTGGATTAAATACCGTCAGGAGTCTGACCTGCAGCAGTTTTTACGTCTAAATGAATACACTGTTTCACTGCCTGTTCTAGCTTCTGGGCTTTTCAGTCCTGCATTACCGGTTAGACCCTGTATTTGAAACTACATGTTTAACAATCACCTTTTTATTTTAAGTCACTCGTGTCAGTTAGGTAGTTGGCATCCTTTCTTAGCTGCCCAATTAAACTCCTGAGAATATGGAGATTTGCCCAGTTTCTCGTTATAATGAGAGGTGTTTCATTTCAACGTGAAAATTATCTCTTTATAACGAGAAATGTGCCATTGCTATCATAGTAAAGTTTTTCTCTTTGAACTCTTTGAGAGGCTATTACAAGAAGTTGCATATCATAATATATCAGGCAATTTTTGAAATCCTCTTATTTTGGCTTTTAGTTTTGTTAGGTGTCATTTCATAGGTCAAAGAGTGATATATTTAAATGCTGAATAAAAGTGCTGTTTACAAATGGCATTTCTTAGCAGAGGTATGGTTTTAATGGTAATTAATTATTAATAAATATTATCATTTTAATAATACATGTCATATTACGTATTGTGTTTCGGTATTGTAGAACGTAATCGGCATAACATCAATGTAACCATGATGGTATGTTCTCTTGGTCCATGACGAATGATATGGATCGGTTTTTATCACAGAAAGCCACGGGTGCTACTGGAGGCGCTGTGCCGAGGAGGCAAAATGGGAAGACATTCCTTGGTAAGACAGTTAAACTCACTCTGTGTCTTTCTGCTGGGAGAATCCTGTGATCTCTAGAGTGTTTTGCAGGGCTGATCATTTTCAGATGCTCTCATGTGGGCCTAAGGCCACACCTAGAAACGTATCGTCTTCAAGCGTTGGGCCCCCTGAGTCTGCCTGGTTTTCCATGCCCCTCCGACGCCCCCATTTGACGCAGACCTACCATTTGTAGGAATGGGTATGAGTGGGCCACAGTTTGACCAAGGGTGTCATGTCCCCGGCCACTCTATCTGGAAAGTGACACATGGCTTTGTTTAGTGTCTGCCCTGTGTCTGCTAAATTTAGGGCTTTACTGCTCAGCTTGTAGCTGTTCAAAATCTTCAGAGCCGTTTTTCCTGGCCAGCCGTACTGCGCTCGTAGGCTGCGGGATTTGGCTTGCAGTGCGCTCTTCCGCCTGTCATTTCCCATTCCATCAGCTGCTTCGCTCTGTCAAGCCCCACAGAGCTCCAGTGCACTGGCATCGGTGTCTCGCTGCAGGCAGGCCGAGCCAAGCGAGACCCACTCTTGCTGACGGTAGCTTAAATGATCCAGGCCGTTTCTCTGGCTCGATGGCTGGCTGCTCGGTGGCGTGGTTCCCGTCCTGCTTCACACCCTCTGTCTCGTCATGCACACCGTTAGGTGAGACCAGGGCCTGATCGTTTCTGGTGGGCATTTGGATTAACCTGATTTTGGGGCTGGGTGGCTCTATGGGGCGGGAGGGGTGACCATGGCAACCGCTAGGGAATACGTGGTCACCTGTGCTTCTACCCCACACCGAAATAATAAAAAAACGAAATATGGATTATTATCTAAGTGGAACTGCAGAAGAGACAGTGCAGTGTGACAGTTCCCTACAAAACTGTACATAAGATGTTGTGCTTGTTCTGTAGAGCCTGCTTTTATGGACTTGGCACTCACCTGTAAAATGTCTACCCGAATAATGTCTTAAGCATTGCAGGCATTTACAGAGTACTCCATCAGTTCATTATTTCCCAGCGAAACTTTTTATAAGATGTAACATTTTTCTGATCAGCATCTATTGTTTTGTTGTTTTACCGTACCTATGCTCTTCTAACATGAAAATCAGTATTAAATGTCCTTGCTTCCTGCTCTGGTTTTACTTCCCTATAAATTGCACTGTTTTTTTAAATAAGTACGAACTCTGCAGCGTTTAGGCCTTATCAGCATAATTGGATGCTTGCTATGGCAATGTTGACACTGTATCCCGCCCAGACACTCAGCAGCTGTGACCTTTGATGCAGACCAGGGTCATCAGTGCTGACCCACACCTGCCAGTCATTTAACCTTCGAAATCTGATGCACAGGGATATTGTCCTTATAACTGAAGCTTGTGCCCCCTTCTTTAAGATCTAGAACTTCACCAGAATTATAACGGCGATGATTATGAATACGAAGATGAAGCAAAGCTTGTAATATTCCCAGACCACTTCGAGATCCCCTTGCCTAATATTGAGGAGTTGCCTGCACTGGTCAGTGAGTGTGTCCCAAATCTCTCGTTGCTGTGCATGCAAAAGGGGGGTTTAAGGTTAGACTTTTTCTAATTTGCACTGTGGAAAATGCCCCCGTCCGCTCGGTTTGCTCAGTCATTAGCATTGTAATAAGTGTTGCCTTCTCCTCTATTCCCCTTAAACCACGTGTCTCTGATAAATCTTTACCATAGTACTTGTATATGTAATTGATAGTGCTATAGTGCATTTAGTATACGACTGTTTGCTATGCGGTACTTTCCTACTTTATTTCTGCAATACAACAATGACAACAATGCTGCTTCACAGTATGATGCGAGGCTTCAGTCGCACGTTTTTTTATGTGACGGATGGCGATATGCTTTAATGTATTGAGTCTTTGTGAACCGGTGCTCCCTCCATCACTCTAAGGTGACAATAGCCTGCGATGCTGTGCTCAACGCTCCCTGCGGATTCCGGAAACAGGATCAAGACTCCTGGGAGGAGGAGATCCAGGTGTCAAAGCATGCTAGGAATCTCCGACAGCTGGACAACGGGGTGCGAATCCCGCCAAGGTAACCTGTCTCCATAACGTTGTGCTACAAAGTTAGGGCAACAGAAACGCACTAAATGAAACATAAAGACCTTTTCTCTCTTTGTGTGACTTTTTTTTTTTTTCGAAAAGGAGTCCATTAAAGCAAACTTTATTTTTAAAGATATTTATATATAATTATTTTTGGTCTGTTAGCAAATGAGTGTCGCCTGTCCGATTTTGTGAGCAGAATAGAGTAGCGAACATGCTAATTTGTGACGACGCAGACGCATAAACATTAGTCATTAAAACTGAAGACTAACCAGATCTAATAGCTATTGATATTTAAGCAGACACACAAACAGCTGCGTGTGAAACTAGAGCCACACACACAATGTATACAATATATAGTAACATAACACTCCCTGACCTAAAGTCACTACATGACACGGTGAAATCTGATGTCATAACACTCTCTCTCCTCAGTGGCTGGAAGTGTACCAAATGTGAGATGAGGGAGAACCTGTGGCTGAACCTTACAGATGGGTCAGTGCTTTGTGGGAAGTGGTTCTTTGATGGTAATGGTGGTAATGGACACGCCCTGGAACACTACAGAGAAACCAGCTTCCCCTTGGCGGTCAAACTGGGCACAATAACTCCAGATGGAGCAGGTTAGTGGTGCTGACTCCGCAGGGCGGGTCCATTTATCCAGATGACATATGCAGTGATGTCATAAAGACGGTTACAATGCTTTTCTTATCCACTCAACGTCCCTGTTAAAAGTATCAGAATAATATGACGTATTTTTTTCCAGATATTTATTCTTTTGATGAAGAAGAGGCTGTTTTAGATCCACATATCTCCGACCATTTAGCGCATTTTGGAATAGATATGTTACAAATGCAAAAGGTTTGTGTTTTTTTTATTTTCTTATCTGGAGCTGTTAAAGTTGCATTTGGTCCTCCGCTCTACATTTCTATTGCAATGCAGTTTATAAATCTGTTTTCCAAATCACAAAAACAGTGAGCAGTTACGTGCTTTGCATCAGCGTGTTTGGCGCTAAGTTTCATGAGGACCCACGTCTCCTTTCCGGGCCTCTCTCTTTCACACAGACGGAGAACGGTCATGTGGACAACGAGGTGAGGCCACGCGTGACTGAGTGGGAGGTGATCCAGGAGTCGGGCTCTAAGCTGAAAGCAGTCTACGGTCCCGGTTACACTGGGATCAAAAACTTGGGCAACTGCTGCTATCTAGGAACCACTATGCAAGTCCTCTTCAGCATCCCAGAATTTCAGAGAGCGTGAGTACCCGGCACCTTTGGGGCACTGGGGGTATATCCCTCTGTACCCCTATACCAGCCTTCCACAATTTCAGTTCTAGGTGGCCAGCTCACCTTACCTTACTCAGCTCACCAGCTAATTGCTAAGTTTATTGGGCATGTCTGAGCAGGAAAATCTGCAAACTGTGTCACAGACTGACCCTCCAGGACCGGAACTGGGAAACCTAACCCAATACAGTACCTCTGTCTGTCTGAGATTAGTTCATATTTGTTTGTGAGATATATTAGTCTATATATAGAACAATTGAAGCAGTGTGATTTGACTTACAGTATGTATTTTAAATTGCTAAATGCAACTATATGCTATTTTATTTATTTTAAATCCAAACAAAAACCCTAATGAGACTCTCCATGCATAAACACAGTCCGCGCTTCTTCTGGGTGCGTTTAGTTCCTGATAGATGTGGCTCCTGTTTTGCTCGCATTTCACGTTACTGTGTCTGCTCTGTTACTCTGGCACTGCTCCAGGTATGTGGGAAACCTTCAGAGAATATTTGATTACTCACCACTTGATCCCACGCAAGACTTCAGCACGCAGATGTAAGTATTTTTTTAACCTCTGGGCGACTGAAAATGTTTTGAAAAGCGTGCAAGCATGCAACGTAGACTGCAGGTACTGGATGTTGGCTACTGCGACAGGTGGTGTTTCATTGACCATGATTAAATAATTTATTTGGCATTCGCACAAATACGACAGGTACATTGGAATGCTTCTCTTCCATCTCTTCCAGCTCATCAAATGTGAAACATACACAATATATAAAACAGACTCATGGTCCAAATGATTTATTTGATAGATAAATGTCCTCAGTGTGCAAAAATGTATTTTTTTTTAATTATTTTCCAGTTCACTAATGCTTGCATAAATTTCCAAACATTGTTCTTTCTCTAGGGAGTGAAATTGATGATGAAGGTGACTTAGATTTTGCCTCCTTTACAGGGCAAAGCTGGGACATGGTTTGCTTTCAGGCCAATACTCAAAACCTCCTGTGAAATCCGAACTCATTGAACAGGTGATGAATGAAGAGCACAAGGTGGTAGCCTGGGTATGTGCAGCGCGGTGTTTGTGTAAAAGCCATCGTGAGAGACGGCTCTCACTACCTCTTTTTTAAGGGAGATTGATTTAGCGCATTAAAACGATTGTTTCTTCTCTTGTTGGCCCGCTGAGGTTGCATCGTCAGTATTTCTTTGAGAAATTTACATGAATGAAAATCAAGAAATACAAGAATGGCTTTTACCTTTTTTTTACTTTGATTCTGATCCCACGTAGGGCGTGCGCGCGCTTACATATCTGTTCAGCTTTTTTTTCTTTGTCAATGGTCAGGGTGATTTATGCACCCAGCGCTGCAAAGGCCTCGTCCAATAACGGCGCCCTCAGCCTTGCTGAGACTGTAATTTTGAATGTTACCTACAAGCACGAAGAAGCATGAAGCAGATCGTAGAGCTTTCGAAATCGCCCTTCTGGGTCTGTTTGTTAGGCAGCGATATAGCGGCACTTGTTGAGCACCGATTACGATGTCCTGACACCTGGGGAATCAGTCACCAAAATATTGGTAGCTTTAATAAATTGTGATATAGGTATAAATTAATAAATCATTTACTGCCATCAATACAAGGTCATTCAATGTTTTATTAAATATTATTAGTTCTAATTCTAACTGATTCTCTAAACAGTTGCACCGATTTTCATCAAGTACTATTCAGAAATACTAAGCACTTGTTGGTGTATTGAGCTGATCTGTCATAATTAATATATACCGAATTGTTTTTATGGTTTGCACCGTCATATGATGCAGTACATTGACGTGTAACACATGAAACCTCATTTTATTTTACCTTCTCATTCCAGCACCAACAGAAGGGAATCTGTCCACGGATGTTCAAGGCTTCAGTCAGTAAAGGCCACCCCGAATTCTCCTCCAACAGACAGCAAGATGCCCACGAGTTCCTGCTTCACATAATCAATCTAGTAGAGGTGTGTGTCGCCTCGTTCTTAGACTGTATAAGTGTTTCTTGAACAACTAATAGGCTGAATCTACAGTAGGCTGATTAATAGTTCTTGAGTGCACTTCATAACATTTTGCAGCTGAAGGTAAGAAGGTGTGTTTTTTACTGGCATCGGGGTTTATGGAGGTGAACTGGGCTTTGAGGTGCTTGTTCTTGCTGTGTCAGTTTTGGTGACGTGCCTGCCCCCCCCTTGTCATTTTGGAATCTGTCAACCTTGGGTCAGAGATCCCGCCACTGGCGCACATGCACTCACGCTCTGAAGTGACTTTCTCACCAGCCTAAAAAAAGATCTCCCTATCCCACAGCAGATAGCTAGCACTTTCTATTTCTCTCCTGGTCATATTAAACATGCTCAGACATAAACCTGCTGCTGCTTTGAATTTCCCGAATTCACTTCTGTAATTTCCTCTATTGCAGTGTTTCCCAACCTCGGGGACCCACAGACAGTCCATGTTTTTGCTCCCTCCCAACTTCCTGCCAGACAGTCCACGTTTTTGCTAGGGAGCTGACAGGGAGCAAAAATGTGTTTGTGGCAAAATGTTTTGCATTTTTAAGTTTATGGCACAAACGTACTACTGTTTGTGCTCCTCTCTTGTCAGGATTACTAAGTTCTGGTTTAGCTGTAGAGGGCCTGGTAAATTGAAAAGTGCCACATAAAATAAGCCTTTGCGATTTGCATCCATTAGCAAATTTACTTACGCCGGTGTTTTTGAAGCAAATGAATGACCGACGCCAGAGAGGAGTGTTTCTGGAGCCTCTGAGAATAGAGGAGGAGAGCTTCCTAGCAGACCGCGCCCAGCAGACTCCTGAAATAAGCACTTGAGCATTTGCACTGGCTACTTATAATCCCAGCTGTCCGCAGATATTCCCCTGTGTGGTCCTCGCATTTAGTGTCTCTGAATAAATCCATATTCCCATCTCCACATAGATTAATTTCTTATTGCATGACGGTTGATTGTATGTAACTCCATCGACAGGAAAGTCTTCATCTGAATGGTTCACTTGCTACTTTGAATTGTTCAGTCACTCCTCAATTTATTCTTTGTCCGTTTTCTAACTTTTTTTAATAATTCATATTTGTTTCTGGAACAATAAGCATTACGCTTCCCCATAATCCTGATGTCCATTTATTTTATGACCTTAATTTAACACTCTACTATACTTCAGCTACTTAACTCTTGACAGTTGGTGCAGTGCCCTCTACAGTATGTCTAAGGGTACAGGTATCAGGTTCAGTTAATGGTTAATTGTTATGGTCTGCACCTACCCCTAATGTAGTCCTTGTTATTTGTTAATTTAAGTGCCAGCTCTCATTCTGGTCCTTAGTTGGTCATTGTGTCTGTAGCTGTTGTTGATCCGTGTTTACTGCTGTTCCCATGGTTCCTGTGTTGCTCCCTGCCTTAATTTTGTTATTGACCTTTTTTTGTATTTGACCCCTCATGGTCCATTTGTTTCTCGTGTTCTGTTTGAGGTGTAATACAGTCTCGTTTTGTGAGCCATAACGAGGATCGTCCCTCATGCCCGTCCGTAAGATGAGGCAGGTGGGGTGTGACTGTGACTTGGCTTTGACATGGGGAGGGGGTGTGTTTCTGTAGAGGAACAGCGCTGGCTCAGAGAATCCCAGCGACGTGTTCCGCTTCCTGGTGGAGGAGAGGATCCAGTGCTGCCAGTCCCGGAAGGTGCGCTACACCCAGAGGGTGGACTACGTCATGCAGCTGCCGGCCCCCGTGGAGGCTGCCACTAATAGAGGTGCGGCTGACATGCCATGGCTTTGCGGGTGGATGAGTCTGAGGTCTAGGTCATCAACAGTATTTAGTTCCTCCATATCCACTGAACTGGCACTTTCACCCAGAGGTTTATTTGTGGAGGTTTACAGTGAGTCGGAACCTGGCCTGGCATGCAGGGGGCCCTTGGCAGCGGGGTAACCTTGTATGGGTCCGTCCTTTAAAGTACTCACAGACAGAGCGGCCCTGGGGGGCATTTCAGTGATGCCAGTCATATACTTAAACATTTACTTATTCAAAGTGTCGCACAAGTGAGGATGAGAGAACAGTCCCTGCAGCAATTGGGGTTAAGGGCACATTGGCTGACCCTGCACGGTGACCCCCCAGCTATGAAGAGCAAGCTGGGCTTGGCAAAGAGAAGCAGTACTTGTGGAAATTTCAACATGGGACCCATTCCATCTGTTGGAATGTAATCCAGTCATGCGCTGGGTCTGTAATCAGTGATTGTCATTTGTTAATTAGATTTAATGGTCAGGTCATTTAAAATGAGGGAAACCACACAAATGTGACCTTTGAAACGAAAATTACGCAATTGGAGAACTACAAAAATGCCTGAATATGACTTGTGCAATTGGTAGAACTTAAGTAAAAAGTTCTGTTAAACGTAATTTGGTGATATGGCATCGCATCCTACTGTTTTATGTGATTTTTTAATAGTGCAAATCAGGTGCATGAAAGGCTTCTGGTAAACTAGCCATAAGATATTTATAAAATACCCAAAACACTTCTTTAAAGCAAGTGCCAAAACTCACATTAAACAATGTATGTTCAATACATAACTCTCATAGTTCATGAGTTGTGAAGTTTTGTCACTCAGAAACCCGACTTAGGATGACAACCTGTTGACCTGAAGAGAAACAGATGTAAGCGTTTCTCATTGGCATCACCCCCCCAGCACCTCTCCTCTAAAGATCCCCCAGAATAGCTCCTGCACGGAGAGGTAGGCAGGTAAGGTTTTGGAGCAATCTTAAGGCATGCTGCTTATTATTTTACCCCAGAGGAGCTGATTGCATACGAAGTCAAGCGGCAGGAAGCGCAGGAGAAGATGACAGCTTCTCCGGAGCCGGTGAGGGCCAGAGTCCCCTTCACAGCGTGCCTGCAGGCGTTCTCCGAGCCTGAGAACGTGCCGGACTTCTGGAGCTCCGCCCTGCAGGCCAAGTCGGCCGGAGTGAAGTAAGCGAGGGCTTCTGCACTGAAGAGTCTCTCGTAATGGTCAGCAACTGCTTTCAAATATGCGTTTGTCAGAGTTGGCTAATTCAGGTCCAGAGAGTAAAAGTCCAAACCAAGATTTGAGTTCCAACCAACCACTTGAGTATAAAGAGTCACAGTCACGGAGTACTCAACTGGTTGGTTGTTAGAAATAACTACTTTAAAAAAAGAGGAAAGAATGATTATTATTTTACATATTTTGATTACTTACCCATCTAGTGAGTTACGTCTAGTTACAAATTCCAACTGAGTGGTTACTGTACAGGTCGGTGGTTAGTGCATATTCCAACAATGCAAAGAAAATTAAGCACAACAAACTTACAAAACATTTTTTAAAAACAATTACAGCTAGCTTACAAGCCTAGCCTAACTAATACACCAGTGATACACCAGTCACAGCACAGGATGGTGTGCAAGGCGCCTATTTGACAAGGCCCCCTTATGCAGGGGGGTTTGGGCACACAGTGTAGGAATGCAGGGGGAGGATCTGAGGATCTGAAGCTCATGTTAATTGTCTTTAAGTTTCCTTTGCTGTGTCAGGCTTTCCTCCCTCTTTCAAATTTCCTTACATAACATTTAGATTAAAATTAAGATTAACTTAACTGATCCCGGGGGGAAATTCTGGTGCAAACAGCAGCAGGAACTAAACAAGCATATTGCCTATAATGCCAAACAGACCAGGTTTGTAGTCAGTGTTAGTTTGAGTGACGTTTCTATGAACATTTTGCTGAGCTTCTACAAACGCTGTTTCTGTGCAGGACGTCCCGATTCGTGTCATTCCCTGAGTATCTGGTTCTGCAGATCAAGAAGTTCACGTTTGGGCTTGACTGGGTTCCCAAGAAAATTGGTGAGTATGTGGCAAGGTGCCATGGTTTCGTTTGGGTTACATAACGGCCAACCAATGTGAAGGTAATGTTCTAGGACACATCGTAATTAATGTATAGATTTATTGCAAGTCGACATTTTTAAAGCATACCGCCCTTGTTAAAATAACTGTAAAGCTTTTATAAAAGCCGTATTTAAGGTTTGTAGTTGTACGGTTTGTACTCGTAGTGAAAGGCTAAAAAGCGTCAAAACCCACGATTTGAGCAGCTCTAGTTACTCTGATGGCCAGCAGAGGGGACTAATGCACCACGAAAGGACGTAACAGTTCATAGTCACCGCGTCCTGAAATGTACTAGACAAGGGAATTTAGCGAAACGTGCCGAGGAACGTTCTTCATAAAAAAGGTGGATCAAGGAAGATTAAGATGCTTTTTAGTTTTTGGCACAAAATAAAACCCTAACACTGCATTCCTGTTCCCACCAACTCCTGTGCAGCTCTGCCAGAACAGAATTACCGTAGACTGTTAAGCTATCAACATTGAAAAATGAACAGATTGTTGACTAACTGTGTCTTAAATTATCCAAGTGAAATGAATCAACATATTCTCATAGCAGAAGTACCAAGTATGTACTCTGTGATTTCTCATTTGTGAGTTTTAAAAATAATATTTCCTGGTTGTGCATCTTTCATCTAATTACAGAAAAATAGGCTGTTCCGATTTTTTTCCTTCCAGAAAATGTTGTGTAAAATTAGAATAAGCCCTGCCTTACATTTTTTTAAATGCAATTGAATGTGAAGATGACAGTGTTCATAATTCATAAATATGATTTTAAATAATCAGCATTTTTCTGTATATAGCCCGTCCTGCTGACTGTACTGAATGTGGCTCTGTGTGTGTGTGTGTGTGTGTGTGTGTGTGCATGTGGTTTCCTGCCCTTACAGACCTCTCCATAGATGTGCCAGACTTCCTAGATCTAACTCGCCTCCGTGCCACGGGACTGCAAGCAGGAGAAGAGGAGCTTCCTGATCTCATGCCACCCATTGTCCTTCCTGAAGACACTCAAGGTAGTAGTAATAAACTTTCTTAGCGTTAAAGCTTTTCTTTCTGAAATCACTTTGGTTTCCGCTTTGCGTTCCTCGCTGTTATTTAGGGGTAGGGTAACCTCATATTGACCTGAGTAAAAGAAAATGATTGTCTTACAAATGCTTTTTAAAAGTTTTTTTTTTTTTTTTTAATCACATCCACTTTCTCTTTTTATTCCCAGATAGTTCAATGACAGATTGTAAGTATTAATATATTGTTATATCATTTATTATTTTAGTCCTGTGAATCATTACATGTTAAGCATGCCTTCACATTTAAAAAAATGTTCATTTTCCTTTTTATCAATCATAATAATTCTGTGTCTGGCCTTTCTCAGTCACATTGACTAGTATACAGAATTAGAAAGCAAACATTCTCATGTTAATAATACTATGTGTGTGTGTGTGTGTGTGTCTGTGTGTATGTGTGTGTGTGCCCATGTGTGTGTTATGTCTGTCTTAGCTCCAGAAATAGATGAGTCTGCCGTGATGCAACTGGCGGAGATGGGCTTTCCCCTGGAAGCCTGTCGGAAAGCCGTGTATTACACAGGAAATATGGGGGCAGAGATGGCCTTCAACTGGATTATAGCCCACATGGAGGAGCCCGGTAAGACCTCCCAACACGCGCCCGGCCTGCAAGGGAGCCTGCGGATGCCATGCATCATGCTAACGAGGCTTGTGTGATAGAACCACGGCCATTTGTCAGGGAGACTGTCTGGGTGGGAGGTCTCATCAACCAGGCCAAGCCACCTAGGAGCCGAGTATCTGCTCTTCTTCCGCCCTCTGATACATACCACTGGGATGCAGAGTTTGTTTTCCTGTAACAGCATGGACTGGTGTCGGCTAGCAGCATCACCAGAGATCGTCAGCCTGTCCGCACGTGGATCATGGTGTCTGTCGCAAAATGCTTTTATGGAGCAAAAACACTGTGTAGCTTATGTTTTTAACATTACAGCTTGCAAATAAAAATGAAAGAGATAACCAATCAGATTGTAGAGGAGGCGGGTCCAAGCAACTAAAGTAGGCGGGACTAAGACATCTGATTCGTAGGTCCCACCTGCTCTG
>JAODJX010000035.1:2634500-2660480 GCA_026776945.1 Isichthys henryi | reverse complement strand
AAAACATGCTGAGGCTAATTGGCATTACCACACTGCCCATAGGTCTGCATGTGTGAGTAAATGGTGTGTGAGTGTGTCCTGCGATGGGTTTGGCGTCCCGTCCTGGCTTGTTCCCTGCCTTGTGCCAATAGGCTCCAGACCCCCGATGACCCTGAACAGGATAAGTGGGTACAGAAGATGGATGGATGGATGGATGGATTCAGGGTGGCCTTCCACACTTTTGATTAAAACAGTTTAAGAAAGTTTGAATATAATAATTTCAGTGGAACAAAGACATGCAAAATTGGATCCTGAGTAACTGGAGAAAAAAATAAAAACTCTCGTTGGGATGTCGGTCCAGTGGTATTTATGGTCCTGTTCTGTCAATGGGCCAAGGAACTGGACCGCATTAGATTATATAAATAAGTCAGTTATGCATATCATTTTCCATAAGTACAGCCAAATGCAATAATAAAGGCACAAAGAGCTCAAAGCAACTAAAGACATACATTTATAATCTGTCTGTATTGCAACATTTTATTTTAAAAGTCTCATCCATACAATATACCTGAAACCTATAATTTTGATGTATCTTGGGAGAATAAAGAGCATCCATTATATACAGATTATAAAGTTTTTACAGTTTTCTATATCTAGGTATTTTGTTCATCAAAGCAGTTTTAATTCTAGGTGATTCAATACAGATACTGAAAGAACAAAAGTGCATTATGAGAAATATTATAATTTGCTATAGATAAATATTATGTATACAAAGAGAAAAAAGAAGGAAACTCCATGCTTATAAATTAACTGGATTTTAAAAATAAATATACATGTGGCATGCAGCCTTCATGGGCCCAGTTTGTTGGGAGCATGCTTACAGGTAAGTTACGACACCTGAGACAGTATAAGGGAAGTTCTACGGAAAAAAGGTCCTTCGGTTTCTAAATCGACATCACTATTCTACAGCAGAATTCAAGACTAAGCCTAAAATTCTATATTTAAAAAAATAATTTTCTGTGTTATTATTAGAAATTAAAATCTAGGAACTATTCATAAATGTGCCCATGGGAGATCTGAGAGTGACTTACGGAGGGTCCGCGGGCTGCGTCGGCAGTAACGCCTTTCTCTTTAAAGCACAGTGAGAGCAGCATGCCGGCTTGGTGCAGAAACTTCTGGCAAGAGAAGGACTGGATGGGGCTTGATCTACTCTAAAGGGGCATGCAGAGTGCACATTTCTGTGATATGATCACATATCGCTTACATACTGATTAATTGCTTTTGTCCTGCAGTTGGTGTTTTTAATTTACAGTTACATTATATTGGAGTTGGAAATGATGCGAATTGGGGGTGGGGGTCCTCATATCTTCTATGATCAAAACACACCTTTGCTGTTCTGATTTTTAAACATGACCACAGTGGTTGTCTGCCACAGAAAGCTGTTTGAGGTCTTCAACCCAAAACCTTCACACCAAGCTGGCTTCCACTTCGGTGACTTTTTAATGGTCATTGTAAAGCAGGTTGAATTTATTCATTTCAGCATGCTGACTGTAAACAGCACCGGTGTTCAGAGAAACCACATAAATCTCAGTCTCACCCCTGTCCATCCAAACTGCATCCGTAGATTTTGTGTCAGACCGAAGGTTTACAAAATAAAAAGTTTGCACAACTTTAAAAGCTGCCTCCGTATTTTAGTGCTCAGAAATTGCTTTCATCATATTGCTAAGTCGTTTTTTTTTTTGTTTTTTTTTCGCCCACACATCAGTAACCACCACCATTAACAGAGAATTAATGTAATGCATCAGGCTGACAGACTCCGGTCCTCCTGCGCGGAAGTTTGTGTTGGAATGAGAACCAGCAAAAATTAATTAATCTTTTTGCTTTGACTGAGCTCCTGAGCAAATAGCCCAGAGTAAATCATGTTAAACTAAATGTGTTTCCAGACTTTCTATAATGTTTCTATGGTGTTAATGCCAAAATTATACCTAAAATAATAAAACTAAAGATGTTTAAAAAATATTGACTTCTCATTCGTTTAATAACTACGCAAATACTCGATAAATACTTGATTGCACAAAATCAAGTATAATACATATTTTTATTCACAAGTAACTACCACGGAGTTCATTTGGTTAAGAAAACTGTGCATGTAACAGTTTTCAGAAAATGCACAAATTCAATTTAACATCACTTCAATTGATAGTCAAACAGCTCAATTAAAGCAAAAAGGTTGATACCATACCGTGTGGGACACAGGGAACAGAGCAGACACCCCTGCAATAAATTATGAGTAATCAGTAAGCACTTACATTCCAGCAACACTGATGAAACCATTCCTTCTCCTTCTGGAGAGCTCATGTAGAAACTATAAAAATAAAGCGAAACATTTTAGGATTTCCTAGGATAGCTTATTAGAAAAAAAAAATCTTTTTGGTTAGTGGAATCAAGCTGAAAGACTGCACCATGACGCGATCTTTTGCATAGGTTCTTGAAATCAAACATATTACCTTCTCCACCTGGGCATGCAGTTTAAAATGCAAGTGGAACGCTATTGCTAATGTGCATTTTCAACGCCTAGAAGCTGACAAATAAATGCAATTTCAGCCATTTCTACATCTAGCTAATTCCAGTGAGTAACTGTCAGAAAAATTAGGCTCTGTGTTGTTTTTTTCCTTTTCAGAGAATATTTTTCTATCCATTACATTGTCTTTGTCCCTAACGTGGTAGAGTAACTGGATTGAATTGTAGCCGTATTGCAACACGCGTCTCATTTGTTTTGGAAGGTTTACTAAATCGTGAACAAGCCTAAACACGATTTCTGTTGTCGCTTCATTGACCGTTTTTGTTTTAGTACAGCATACCTTCGACCATTTAGTTCCATGAGATGACCTGTGATCATTTCAAACTGATTTATAGTTCCGATACTCAACACTTGATATGAGTTTGTTGAAAGTAACAGGTTGGTTGCGATTACTTGCGGCGCAGCGGCTTGTGAGTCAGTGTAATCCTTCAAGCTCAGCATCCGTCTCGTTAGCTGAATGCCTGACACAAAAAAATCAAACCTGTGTCTTAAGACACAAGCTTCTGAGGGGGAGATCGATAGGAAAGACTTCCTTTGGAAAGAGTATGTGAAAAAAAATGAGCCACTTAACGGCCGGACTGGAATTAATGTAACAAATTAGCCAAGAACTGGCCTGCTGTTGCAGAGGTGCTTGAGGTGCCTGCTTGGTCCAGACAAAGATGGGGGGCTGAAGAAATGGCCTGGAGACAATTAATTTGGCTCTTGGCAGAGATGCAAAGTGCAGAGAAGGAGAGGAAAGAGCTTGCAGTCCCCAGAGAGATGGAGTTAAATTTCGGATGTAAAAAAAAAACAATTTACAGGTCACAGAAATACAAATGTTGACCACCTTGTGTGCACAAGAAGTCGCCGGTCCTAGCGAGGAAAATGAGAATTTAAATAGGCAGAATGTAACTGTACTACACAGGTAGTCATTCCTTCTCGATTACTGTATTACCAAAGCACACTGGAAGTAACTGGATGTCAGGTCATAAAATGTCAGAACTGCAGAATGCCCAGTTTTTTGTAAGAACGTCTTTTTTGTACTTTATTAGTCTATTATCTAAGGCATAATGTATTCCCACCTGTCCTTGTGATCTTCAAGAAAACAGTGTAAATCCATGACTCATGACTCTCTTGAAGCATGTATCTAGGACTGAAAAAGTGCTCAGCAAAACTGTTGGGTTTAATATGAAAAAAAGAATTGATATATCTCCTTTAAATATATATCCAGCTTTGGATGCTTGGCTCCTGTAGCAGTCAGTGAGTCCCGCTCATATGTCCAGCTTAAAGGCCTTCATAAGAAGGTCCAGGTCCCCTATACTGGCAGCTTGGAAGAGCTCAGGCCGGTCCATCATGGAGAGAGCTATTCTAAGGGCAGCCCAGATGTTGCCAGACATGACCTGGTGAGAGAGCTGCCGACTCTTGCTCTTCCTCTGTAAGTTAAGGGCTGTGAGGAAGTTACTGGCTGCCTCCCTGTCAAAGACAAGTGAAAGTTCTATGACCCTTCTGGAGACGACGGTACAAAGTTACAATTCACTCCCCACTATCCTTTGTTGCATATTGCCACAGGGACATCCTAATTTCGCTGCGTTTAACGCATCCCTGTGTCAACAAGAGAGAGGCTTGTATTTCACTTCTTTAACCAATCACAGTCGTCATTGTGTAACATCTCCAGATTGGTCCATTTTTTTCTCATTTTCGAACTCATCGCTTGCACCCAGCAAGCCATAGGTACTGTGTGGCTCTGTAGGCTAAGCCTCTGTGCTTACGATCAAAAGGATGTTAGTTCAAGCCCCGATATTTTTATTACTATAATTTAGTGACACCCAAATGAAGCTTCATAAACCACTTGCTGTATTTTCTGGTCCCACTAGAACAGGCGTCTCCAACTCCGGTCCTGGAGAGCTACCATCCAGTACGTTTTCTATCCTACCTGGCTTTTGATGAGCCACACCTGTTCCTGGTATTTGCCTGAGAGCAGGTGTGACTCACCAGAAGCCGGGTAGGATAGAAAACCTACTGGATAGTAGCTCTCCAGGACCGGAGTCCCCTGCACTAGATCATTCATATTCAAAAAAAGGACTGACGGCATGTCCCAAAGCAAGCCAGGGGCATTATCTAGTACTGTAAAAAAAATCAGGAAACTTCATTCATGAAGCTTGATTTGGCCATCAGTACTACTGTTACCATCAGGAAACAAAGACAGACGCTCACAATGGCCCATACTGCCTTTGCAGGTAAACATGCCCTTATGTCTTATCTATGTTTATATCCCTTAAAAAAAGGCAGACAAAATAAAACTGGTACTTTACAAATCTGTGCATCTTGCCGCTTAACAGGAAACACTGGTTTTAATTAATGTGATGATGTAATCTGATGATGACTGTAATTGGTTAAGGAAGTGAAACACAAGCCCCTCCCTTGTTGACACAGGGACACGTCGAACTCTGCAAAATCAGGACATGCATTGCCGCAGCCTTGAGCTGTGCGTCATCCCCAGTGATGTGCCGCTGTACATTCCCATGCTTCCCTGCAGCCCTGACCACACTGACCTGTGGGCCCCCAGATTGATGCAGCTGATGCCCAGGTTGTAGCGCGACCTAATGAAGCCTGGCTGCAGCTCCAGGGCCTTGGTGTAGGCGTCCACGGCCTCCTCACTGCGGTCCCCGTTCGCCAGCGTGGCACCCAGGCGGTTCCACAGCAGGTAGTCCTAGAGAAACACCCGCGTGGTTCACTGCTTTGATCAACACAAGATCGTATTATGCAAAATGCAACAAACACTGACTGGCAGTGTCGGTCGGCCCGAGGGCCACTTCTTACTTGTGGTCGGACAGACAGAGCTTTATTGAAGGCCTCCACGGCTCTGTTAAACTCGCAGCTGAGGTTGAAGAGCACACCCAGGCCGGTCTGCAGGTCTGGGTCGATCACATCTGCATTCTTCTGGGCAGCCTCCAAAAGGAGCTCCTTCACGTCTACCAGCAGGGCGCTGGGGAAGAGAGCAGAGACAGGAGGATCAGCAAAATGGCAGGAAGATCAGCAAAAATGGCAGTAAGATCAGCAAAATGGCAGGCAGATCAGCAAAATGGCAGGAAGATCAGCAAAATGGCAGGAAGATCAGCAACACAGCTGTACTATCATACTGCTACCAATAATTTAATTACCTACAAACTCTTGCGTTATATTTAAATTTGCAGCATCCTGTAGTTAACTAAACAAGAAAGCATTTTTAATTATGCCGACCTTTTGATATACAAGAAGTAACATAACACTAATGATGTTTTATTTACACAAAGGTACCTGTAACACTTTAAAACACAGACAAGGCATTTCTGCCTGGCATCTCATAGTCGAGACACAACTCCTATATTACATTTGCAATAGTGATGGCCGAGTGAAGCTTCATGAACCACTCGCTGTATTTTCTGATCCCACTGGACAGTGCTCTCTGGTCAAAAAAGGGCACAAAGCGTGGCCCAAAGCAAGACAAGAGCACCATCTAGTGGCACTAAAAAATACAGCAAGTGGTTCATAAAGCTTCATTTGGCCATTGCAAATTTGCTGTACAGCCAAGCGAAACATTATTAAAAGACAGCTGGCATAAATCTGGGGACGCCCCCAGTACTGGCAGGCTTCGGGGGCCAGGCGGTCAAATGCACGCTGACCCCGTACCTGCTCGTGCTGGAGGCGGAGAGCATTTTGCGCTGGGACCCTGGTGAGCCCCCGACATGGCTCCTCCCCTTCAGCAGGTACTTGTACTTGGGGTGGTGCCGCAGCCAGCCGAGGAGGGCTTCGCACGCCTCCTGCTGCATTCCCGTGTTGGTCAGGCTCACGGCCAGCGCCATCAGCGCCTGCAGGTTGTTGGGGTGCAGCTCCAGACACCTGCAAGCAGAACCAGGTGAGCGACACTTCTATAAGTCTTCCAGGCTGACAAACACTAATTATCCATGGCCTCCCTGACTTACTGCTATGCTGTCCCTCATTATTCGAGAGTAAGGCCAGGGAGACTCCTCCCTTCTTATCTTTGAACGCAGCCACTGCAACAGAATACATCAGCTGGCATGATGAAGCTTTTACACAAATGATTTCCCTAGGCTTCTTATATTGCCGCTGATATTCGCTCCTTTGTTTGTAGGTGCTGTGTAAGAGCTTTCATTAGCATTTAAATAATGTCATGGCGACCGCTTCCCCCAGGGACCCTGAGAGAAGAATCCGTCGCCATGATCTCCATGATTTATGTGCTAGATTAAAACTAATAATGTAAACATGGTGGAGCATCTGACAGCGCACAGCTATATTGCATACCTCAGTGATAATTCCAACATCCAATTAAGTGAAAAGCGGAGACATTTAGTCTGCGTCATGCTTTTCACCTTTGCCTTCCTCTCTTTCCTCTGCCATAACATTTCCAGTATGCAGTGTCCCCTCCAGGATGATAATCAACGACAATTGTGTTTTACAGCAAGTTCTATGTGCCTGAACTCAGAGCTGTTACTGAATATTGGATGCAATTTGTAGGTCATGCCCAGCGATGTATTGCAAAGGAAAGCACATGAATCCAAGCCAGCCTTTTGCCATGTGCCTCAGATTTATTAAATGTCCAAACTTTCTTGAAAGCTTGTAACCCTGCTAAGGTAATGTTATTATAAGAAAAACATATATTTTTTTAAAGGAAGAATACATCAGATCGGTAATCTGTACACCAGTATTTTAAGACCAGCCCAGCATGAAGTACTATTTTTTTAGAAGTGAGATAAAAAAATCTCTGAGGAGGTGGTTTAGTGCTTCAGGGATCAAGTGGCTATTAATGTAACTCTCTGTAACTCACTGCATCCATCGGCCCACCATGTATGACCCTAAAAATTGATCTTTTGTTTATTCTTTTGAATCTAGAATATTTGACTAGACAGCAAGCTTCAGAGACCAAAAAAGCATCTGAAAGAGTGGTCCATTCTGTTACTAAACCACAGATCTATTTTGTGAATCTCGACTATCAACATAATTCCCTCCAGCTCCATTTTGATGTTAACGCCCAAAGGTTTCGCCTTCTCTGGCATGATGTGTGACTGTCACCATTACTCAGTGCTAACCTGCTGGGCAGTGTTACAGGGAACTGAGTCATGCTGAGGCTAATCACTTACGTTATCAGCAAGTCTTTCCTCAAAAAGACAGCTGTCAAGTACCAGCGTTAGATTACATACTATTTCCACTCAAGCGTGGAACAGGACCGCGTGGTGACTGCAGTAATGAGTTGTAGCAGGGTACAGATGCAGGTGTAACTGCTGGAATCAAAAACTATTGATACTGCACTAATAATCAATTTTTATTATATCAGAATCTACTGACATGAATTCACCTCAATTACAGATAGAATTTTTGAACAGCAGCAAGTGAACATCCTCCTGCCCTCATCTAGGGTCATGAGCTTGGGGTAGTGACCGAAAGAATAAGACCTCAGATACAAGCGGCATGAGTTTCCTTTGCAGGGTGTCTGGGCTCAGCCTTAGAGACGGGACGAGGAGTTCGGACCTCAGAGAGGGGCTCAAAGTGGAGCCGCTGCTCTTCCGCATCGAAAGGAGCCAGTCGAGGTGGTTCGGGCATCTATCTAGGATGCCTGATGGACAGCTCCCAGGGGAGGTGTTTCAGGCATGTCCAACCGGGGGGAGGAGACCCCAGGGCAGACCCAGGACTCGCCGGAGAGATTGTGTCTCAGCTTTGGTAGTGAGCTGGAGGAGGTGGCTGGTGAGAGGGAGGTCTGGGCATCCCTGCTTAGACTGCTGCCCCTGTGACCTGACCCTGAATAAGCGGCAAATAATGGATGGATGGATGGATGGATGTTTGAACAAGAGCATATCATGCATTCTGTTTGTGTCGTGAGGCAAATCAAATCTTTCTGTTGGAAAAAATCACATTCAACCACACTCTGTTCCCATTTTGGTTATGACCAAATTATACTTAAGCAAAACGACAGATTGATGGGACTGATGCTAATCTCAAGGTGTTGAGAATGTTATGCAGTAACACTTTCTCACCTCTGGAGGGAGACAATGGCTGCTTGCTCATTCTCGTTCTCCGCCTGCGTGGTTCCCAAAACTTGCCAAGCCTGGGGAGAAAGTAGGACTTAGCTCTGAAAGATAAGGTCATCACCCAGGTGTGACCCATAAGGTCGGTGGCACGTCCCAGGAGGCAAAGTCAAGCCACAGCATAATTTATATATGACTCACTGAGACTCTGCATGTACTCAAAATTGATATTAATAAATCCTGATTTTGTATATGTCGGTCCTTTAGACCTAGCTATGCAAGAACATGAAAATACAACCTCAAGGATACATAATATTGAATAAACCATTCCAAAAGCAGAGAGCAATATTTCAGGGAACAATGGACAAACTGGAAGAGAAATAATAAGCTTAATTTCCTGTGTCTGCAGGTCTGCTATTGTAAGTTAAAATTAGCCTGATTGTTTTAGAACTGCCATAAAAATCTGCCAGAGAAACGTAATGATTCTGCATCTCTGACTAATGGGACTTGGTGTGGGGACGAGTGAAAATGTTTCACTAAGCAGGACTTGGTGGCTGAAAACGCTGCGCCAAACTCTTTCTTGATTTCATTATTGCACAATATTCACAAGGCAGGACCACGCAGCTGGCAGCTTTGTCTGGGTCTGGAAGAAACTCTAAAACCTCTGATGGAGAATCATGGGGAATTCTGAGCCATCTCCCTGCCGCAGCTACGCACCATGAGCTAATCAGGACGGCACATGATTCCATGTTGCGACTCTCAGATTCAATTAGTGATGCATTAAAATGCTATTAATGAAATGTTCCTGAGATGAGCGCAGACGAGGGGCTTACGAAACCTCCCCAAGGTCTCTAACAGAGTATAGACTGCTGCTTAATCATGTCAGGAGAATGATTCGAATCAAATTATTCACCTTGGGAGATGTACCATCTTTACTAGAAAAAGAGCATATTCAACTAAATATTCTTGAAGGTGTAAACTGTAATGTACCTCCATCCATTCATTTATCCTGTCACAGATAGACCTGGAGCCCATCCCAGGGAGCCCAATGAACAAGCCTGGGGGTCACCTGAATGACAGAGCATCATGGGGTCCAAACCCAGGCACAGAGTATAGGAAATACTATAATAAATGCCAGGAGTCTAACTTCACGTCTCAGAACTGCAGCAGGAAACCTGGGTCACACGGGGAGCACGTGCAAATGCCTCATATACCAAGCAGTGGTAATGCCCAAATGAACTTTCATGAACCATTTTCTGTACTTTCTGCCCCCACTAGATGGTGCTCTCTGTTCAAGAATGGGCTCAAAGCATGTCCCAAAGCAAGCCAGGACCACCATCTAGTGGGGTCTATAAATACAGCAAATGGCTCATGAAGCTTCAATTGGGCATCAGTACCACGCAGAGCTGGGGTTCAACCCCTCCCCCCATCCTGGAGGTGTGAGGCAAATGTGTTACACACTGAGCCACCCTGTGACTGTAATGTGCAAGTAAACTTTAATGTAGAAAAACCATCTTTGTAGAATATAATATGGAAACTGCTAGTTTTATCATTGTAAATAGATCATTGATAAATAGATCCAGATCTCAGCACAGTGTTTCTACACTCGGTGGTCAGGGACCCCCAGACAGTCCACATTTTAGTCTGGCAGGGAGCTGGGAGGGAGCAAAAACATGGACTGTCTGTGGGTCCCCATGGGGGGCCATGGGGGCTGAGAAACACTGTGGGAGGGTAAAAATCTGTAGAGAATGTCACCTGTCCCTCTCCCTGACCCAGGAGTCTCCGCTGTATTATCAGTGCATATCGATCCAAATTGAAGTGGAACAGGTCTGTGCCCAGAGGCATGCTGAGGAAGGCCTGACTGGTGGGGGGGTGTGTCCTCAGAGGGGGCGTGTCCTCAGCAGGGCACGGGTCCCCCACTCACCTCAGAGTCCTGTGGGTCCTGCAGGACGGCAGCCTCCAGGAGCAGCACCGCGTTGGGCAGGTCCCCCTCGCGAGCCTTCCTCATCCCATCCTCAAACGCGTTGGGCCAGTCTTTGTACGGGTTATCCGTGTGGAAATAGTAGCCCTAGCATCCCACAGGGAATTGGTACAAAACTCAACAATCCCAGTAAACCTTAGTGGGAAAAGTAGCATATAATTCAACGTGCCGAAAGTATGTGACTTTGGGTTAAAACCTAAGAGAGTCAAGGACCATTTTTAAATATTTAACTTTTAAATTTTTACGTGCCACCCATATTCCCCAGTCATGATTAGTTCAGTAGTGTTTTCCACCCAATTACATCTCAGATTGGCTGACATGAAACGCTATTACAGTTAACCAGTATTAATTCCCCTGTTAAACATAAATATTAAAAGTAATACATTTAGAGTTTCTTTAACCCAGCTTAATGTATCAGCTCAGCAGATGCAGTTTACATACTGCAATGACTGTACACTGATAAGTTTGGTGATGTATGTGTGAATGGGAGATGTCATGTTGTATTGTTACACACTAAGCATTGTATATACCAGGGGTGCACAATGTCCGGACCACAGTCTGGATGCACACCAAACCACAAGTTGGATCCAGCTGGTAATGCACCTTATTAATCAATGCGATTAACGCGAAAAGGATTAACGGGGCTTGTAGAACTAGCAAACTTACACATAACTCATCATAACAGCCCCCACCCCCATGACAGTCAAAACGATCAGTGAACATTAAACCAATCTTTAAGTTACCACTATTAATATATGTTGATGTCTAAACCAAAAGTTAAGTTTTTATTAATTGATTAAAGCTCATTAAATGCTGTGTTGTTATTGGAAGATGTTCTGGAACCCTGAACAAAAATCTGATGCGGACCTTTGATCAAAAATTTGAGAACCCCTGGCTTAGAGCGTCGCAGCAAGCTGAGAGAGGCACCTTCTCGTGAGGTGAGACGCTGGAAGGGATCTGGGCCTGGTCGTTCTCCGACAGCCAGTTTCTGCGAGCCAGCTCCTCCCACTCAGCCTGCATCTTGTCCCAAAACTCCGTGTCTGACTGTACAGTGGTATGGGGGGTGGGGGGAAGGAGGAAAAGGCAGCAGAAGGCAATGGGATATGCTGTTGTGTGGGGAACGCCACTCCCTAGAATGGTGAGCATCCAATACACATGTTCCCAAACCTCCAAAATCCAACCCTCTGCAACCATACTCAGTTCATGGAGCTATCAGTGTACTGACAGATATTTCACACAACTTTACACAACTTTAACAACTTTAAACAACTTTACAATGAACAAAGCCCTTATTTTCGTAAAGCTCAAGCAGTCAATAGAAAAGATGTTTAATTTATCTTCATGTTGCTGTAAAACTGATATATCTTTAAAATCGTGGTCATCTAAGCCATTTCAAGACCTCTCCTAAAGTCACCCCAGTATTTGCAGCAACTATCCAATATACCCGTGTATTTTATTTTGTACTTGACACATAGCACGCCTTGTTCAGTTAATCAACATCTCATTGACTTTTTAAACTATCTTAATTAAGTAAGCTGGTTGTGAAATGCAACGAAAACATTGAATGGCTGAGGTGCCCCTGAGGAGAGGTTTGGGAACTTAAGCGGTGTGACATATAGGCATCAAACAAGATATTAGTAATTTCTCAGAGAGGAGAAAAAAATGCCTGTTTGTTTTTATTTATATTACTCCATAGTATATATATATACTGTACTACTCAGATAAATAGCTTTAAACATTTCCTTTAACTGTCTAAGACTGTCTACTATACACAAGTAGCTCTCAATTTCAGCACTGTCAGAAAGGGCAGCCGTTAAAACCAAAATCAGTTCATCGCATCAGCAAAGTCATGCTCTGGAGCTGAGTGACTGCTTATTATGCAGCACAACACTCCCCAGCAGACTTTGGGGTTCCAGGTAACAATGGCGGCCCACGGTGGATCATTGTCATGTTGGGAGGGTCATACGTATTCACAAAGCTGTCATTGTTAAAATGCATAAAATCATGGGAGCTTTGATTGCTCCGCATGAGACGAATCGTGGACAACAGGCACTGCTTATATCAAATGAAGAAATGGACAATGAGTAACAGATCAGTAGCACCCAAACTGCAGGCAGAAGGCCAATCAGCCAGCTTCTTTGCTCAGGGAAGTGACCTTCTATACCTCCCTGCTGGTACAAATAGTCACCAGATAATATAATCCAGCTGAGATTAATTTTAATAAAACGACCAATGAGCAGGCAGGCAGCATTCAATTGTTTTAATGATAGAACATCCAGTCCTACACTTCTGGTGTACCACCAGCTACCTTATACTACATAGAGTACAATAATTCTTGTGCTTTTAAGATGCTAAGCTCTACATGTGCATAGAGTGGCAGTGTTAGGCTTGTAGATGCGCAAAATACCATTGATTTGTTATTGCGAAACAATTCAATTGCACCATAATGAAAGACACAGAGAGATCAAAGCCTGTAAACGTGGCTGAAAAGCCAGCATGGCCTGTACGACTTAATGATAAATTTAACTGAAGTCCTCTATCAGTGATCATGGTTTATCAAAAAGAGCACGTGTGACACTCTTGTCACATGAAAATGATTTAGTATGACTCTCCTCAGGTTTGCCTGTGGTCCGGTGGAGAATTTCTTCACTACAGCTCTGAGTGAAGAAAACAATTAGTACGTGTTTGATCGCAGGCACTGCGCTAACCTCAGTGCTAAAAAGCATTAGATTAATGAACTGCAGAGTAACATGACGTAAATTTTGCATTCGTGGTGAAAACCGAGGAGGGAGATATTGGAGTGTAGAATGTTATCATTAGAAACCAGCATTGTGAGCTTGGGTATGTTCTTTAATTAGCTTCTGTAACATATAGTAGGGCTTCAGTGGGTACTCCCCAGTGATGGCTGTTTAAGCAAGAGAACAATGTATCCACTTTTATTTCCATTAGCTATTAAAGTTTCAATTTGTCTTTTCTTAAAGAGATGCATTCATGCACAGATTAGCGGTTCATCCCAGAATTATTCCCCTTTGAAGAACATTTTCAGGGAGCACACAGTGTAAATTCTTACATTTTATACTGCCAGGCATCTAATGTCTTGCTCCCCTTCAGGGATCAATTATTTTGCTGGGTTTCATTTTAAATAAAAGTGCAGGATGCCCCCAGCGCAGGCCAGGATTGGGAGGCTTGCGTATTAAAAAGCCATAGCAGTGTCAGTCAGGACAATATTGTAAGTAACGTGTCATTCCACAGTGGAATATTCGCTAAACATATCGCCGGTGGAGAATGATATACTGCGACTGAGGTAGAGGCCCAAATCTCCAGTATTCCAGCTTAGTGTCCTGCCGTTAACCATCACGTTAATTTAGAGCTGATACTGGACAAGGAAGCTACCACGCTAATGTCTTCAATTCCTACAGACACAGACACTGTTTCCATTCTTCCTTTCTGTCATAATCAGCCAGGGCGTCCCGTGTGTGATTAGAGGAATATCACACTGAGAAAGTCAGGGATGCAGAGCTGATGCCTGGATATAACGGTATGCTTAGTCAGCGGTGCCCCAAGGATCACTGCCGCTGCCCTGCACTTGGGGCCCTGTGACTTACAGCCCGGCAGCTCTCTCACACTGGGGGTGAAAGTTGCCCCTTAATTGGTAGCTGCAAGGTGGAACAAATTGCCGGCTTCTTCATGAGGTGCGTTAGCATTCCCCAGTGTGATGAAGATGAGGACTTCTGGGGCCAGACTGCAGCGATCCCTGGCCCACGACTCCACATGGAGGATGAAGCCTATAGATCAACAGCCAATGGGACTAAAACCAGACACTGTAGCTTAAGTTGCTATATCAAAGAAATTAAACATGACAAGCATTTCATACACTCATCTTTTTCACCCGGGATGAGACATAGGACACCCTGAATGGGAGGCCAATATTTTGACTATGGGAGAATGCCTAAGTCCCTTACAACAGGGAAATTCCCAAAGATATCCCAATTTGTGTACTAGAACAAGTGTTTCATGTGGTGGGGGAAACAGGGAATTGCAAGCGGGGTTACTGTGTGTTCCTGAGCACCCACCCCTTCTGCCCTGAACGATCGACAGTGCCTCCTTTTTGTTGTTCTTGAGTACACCGTTTTATCACAGTCGATCACCAAACCTAACAAACCGCAACCTGGTCAAAATGTTTTGTTTTTTTTACCCTCCCCCTAATCAAGAACTTGCCTCTTAAAAATTCTCTGCGCAATAAAAATAAACAAATACTTTTAAAATGAACCATACCTCTTCCAAACAAAAGACTGTTTATTCACAGTGTCATATTCACAGTGTCATGTTCACAGTGTCATATTCACAGTCTCATATTCACAGTGTCATATTCATAGTGTTATGTTCACAGTGTCATATTCACAGTGTCATGTTCACAGTGTCATATTCATAGTGTCATGTTCACAGTGTCATATTCACAGTGTCATGTTCACAGTGTCATATTCATAGTGTCATGTTCACAGTGTCATGTTCACAGTGTCATATTCACAGTGTCATGTTCACAGAGTCATGTTCAGTGTCATGTTCACAGTGTCATGTTCACAGTGTCATATTCATAGTGTCATGTTCACAGTGTCATGTTCACAGTGTCATATTCACAGTGTCATGTTCACAGAGTCATGTTCAGTGTCATGTTCACAGTGTCATGTTCACAGTGTCATATTCACAGTGCCCTATTCTAGCCAAAGCCTCCCATCACTCATCCACTGGTTGACCTCCATCACACCTTTGATGTGTAAAGGTGAGATGTGACGTGTGCCACGTACTGTCTGTACCTGCCAATGCCTCGTTCACACAAACCTCACCGATAGCAGTTTTAATGTGCTTTTCTCAGCAGCCATATCAGAAGGAAATAAGTACATCATCAATCAAGATTCTACAGGCAATTCCTTAATAAAGACAAAAAAGTCTATCAATGTTGTTCCTGTCACTCATTCGCCATATATGATAAAGTTGAGATGAAAATGTCTGTTCACAAAAATAACTGAAGTGCTACTGATTTGAAGCCCTAATTACGTTTTCTCTAAACTCTGCGGCTGGTGTATTCAGCAGATGCGAACCTCAGCAATCAGAAATTTGGCAAACTGGGCAGAAATTTACACCATAAATGTTTAGTAGCACATGGTTGCCAAAATGATCATGTTTGGCCATGAAAAGCAGTAATTCACAAGCAGCAAGTGACAATCGGCAGAACGGAAACATAACATGGGACTTGGCTATTTCCTCACACACACACGCACACACACACTCACTGACACACATACGCACACAGACACACACACACACACACACTCACTGACACACACACGCACACAGACACACGCACACACACACGCACACACACTCACTGACACACATACGCACACAGACACACGCACACACACTCACTGACACACACACGCACACACACTCACTGACACACATACGCACACAGACACACACAGACACACACACACTCACTGACACACACACGCACACAGACACACACACACACACGCACACACACACACACACACACGCACAGACACACGCACACAGACACACGCACACAGACACACGCACACACACACACACACACACAGATGCACACACGCACAGACACACGCACACAGAATGATCAGTGTTCTTGGCTGCACGTTCACAGGTCTTCCCTGGTGTCACTGTCAAACCATAGTCCATGTCTGTGTGAGTTCATAAGTAGATTCTTGCATATTAACAGCAGCATAGCAGATTGGAACACATGCAGTTCTGATTTAATTAACTGAAAGAGGCAGTTACATAATGAAACAGATTCAGCTATCATTTCTAAACTAATTTAACACCATCTAGGTGCATAGCATCCAAAAGAAAGTATATTGAATGAAAAAAAATCTCATTAAAATACAATAAGTCATTTTAATAGTAACACTGATATACTGTAATTATTTGGAAATTAGCACTAATATTTCAATATCTATACATTTTCTGAATCATGGTAAAAAAGGTAAATCTCTAAATCACTGTATTTAAATAAACATTTGTCTCCGCTTGTTCTCTCCAAAATATCTTAAAAAAAAACTACATATATACATGGACATATGCGACCATCCCAATGCAGTGCTTTCTGAACCTGTTTTTTGGCGGCAAGCTCTTCCATCTCCTGCAGGGGGCGCTATCAATCATTCATTCAACATATCCTTTCAAGCTCGGCATCGTTACTAATGCAAAAATAAGAATAACTGCAGTAATTTAGAAAAGGTGAAGAAGGACAAAATAAGTTTTAGAGTCTCGTTTTTGCCTAATTCCAGTCCCTGATAAATCTATTAGTACATAAACCATAGCTTTGTCACTGGAAAAACGAGAGATATTGGCTGGATCTCTGTGGTGCTCAGACATAAAAAGAATAACAAGTTTGGCATTTTTGATTCTAGGATAAACATCCACTTATGCTCAATTACCCTCCTTAGTTTCCTTCTTAAGTTTCCTTAATCTAACTTTTTCCCTAGAAAGAATTCTTCCATTGGGGGCGGGCGGCATGGTGGTGCAGTGGGACCCGGGTTCGAGTCTCCGCCTGGGTCACATGTGTGTGGAGTTTGCATGTTCTCCCCATGTCGCCGTGGGGTTTCCTCCGGGTACTCCGGTTTCCCCCCACAGTCCAAAAACATGCTGAGGCTAATTGGAGTTACTAAATTGCCCGTAGGTATGCATGAGTGAGTGAATGGTGTGTGAGTGTGCCTTGTGATGGGCTGGCCCCACATCCAGGGTTGTTCCCTGCCTCGTGCCCATTGCCTCCGGGATAGGCTCCGGAACCCCCGCGACCCAGTAGGATAAACGATTTGGAAAATGGATGGATGGGTGGATGAATTCTTCCATTGTCCTCCCACCTGCCTAATAAACGCCAATAACCAGCTGCTGCAGTGAATCAGGTGCTGACATAGTGGTGGCCCCCTTTAAGCACTCAGTAAGGATCTTTCAGGTATCAAAAGGTGAGCCTTTTCCTACTATTTTAATCGAATGTGAGGCTCAGCCTTAAGATCATCTTGCCTTTCACTTCTACACTTCTATGCTATCTCTACGTGCCAGAAAACACCCATCCACTGAGGTAAGCTTGTGGATTTTATAATAACCCCTCATGGCCTTTTTTTTAAATAGAATGACTTCCTTCTTTGTAATAATTTCCATAATCCCAAATAGTTTAACCAGTGAGATCCCTGCCTTCCCCTCGCCCTCAGTTTCACTGTAAATGAAATGCTATGATCATCTTTACTCAGAGGTAATTCCTATGTTATCTTCCTCTGTTAATATTTCTATGTTAAATGGATAGCAACTGTAACTATTCTTACATGATGGACATTTTGGGATTTTAAACTTGCTACTCAAATATTATAAACTCCATTCATAAGGTAATTAGGGTGAATGAATGAATAAATCAGTGGATGGATATCTACATATTGCCTCTGTAGTCAGTTTCCCAGAGAAAAGGCAGGTCTTTGACAGATTTACCAGTTACACTGTTGTTAAATACACATTAAACATGCTTAATAAGTAGGCAGGGGTGGCGCGCTGCTTCTGTGGGTAGCGCTGTAGCCTTGCATCTCGAGGTTGTGTTTGATTCCCAGCTCTGAGCTTACATGTTCACTTTAAAGGTCATTCGGCAGATGCACTGCCTTTGTAAAGATCACGCTCCCACCTTTCAATTTCGGCAATAGTGTATGGCTCAGTGGCTTAGGGCTCTGTACCCGTGACTAGAAGGTTTGTGGTTTGAATCCTGGGGCTGGCAGACTGATGCCCCCATTAGCCCCCCACCCCCTCCAAGCTCCTGGGATGCTGTATACTGGCTGACCCTGAGTTATGAACCTCCCAGTACTCCAAGGAGATCATCTCCCCTGTCCAAAAACTTTAGGTGAATCGATGTCTCTGAACCTTGTATTGAACTGGCCTCCCATTCAGGAGCCCCCCTACCAATGTACTTCCTGGGTAGGGCTCCAGGCTTATGATAACTCTGTATGGAGCAAGCAGATGGACGAAGGTACTGTGCAGAGCATGTTATTTTGAGAAGTCTGTGACGATAAAGGAGACAGGCCATCATCTAGGCTTTGCACAAACCTGGACCTGAACAGGTAGCTTCAAATGTTGCTCTAGCATGGTTCCAGGACCCCGGTGCCTGTACCTTCCGTGCACAGTGGTGCTCAGCATAAGGTGATTTATCATGGCTACAGCAAGGAGCATGGAACACTGTGCAACCTGCTTCCTCTACGGCGAACACAGAAGGAACTGCAGCTATTTCCAGTTTTGGTCACAAGAAAAAGCGATGGATGCAAAAGTCTTGCGAAGATTTGTGGAGAAAGTTATAAAGCACTGGTGAATGCTTCCTGGTGCAGCCATGACATGACAAAATTTCAGGCGATAGCACTTTATCACAAGCAGGGCCCCCCTGCCCGTGTCATCCATGCAGTTTCATTTTCACCGGCCCTTGTGACGAACGATAGCAGTGCTCATGAATGGAGACGCATTCGAAGGACAGGAGAGCAGGAGCCCAATAAGCATGCGAGTAGCAAATACAAAGCGCACCGATGTGAACAGGAAAGAAAAGAAAAACGCAGTGAAAAACACTTTAAAGGAGTTTGTATCCAAGTGTATTTCACATCAGGTTTTTATATACTGCTACTCTGCTCAATAATAAATATAACTTCTAGAACCTAGAACTGTAATTTGTGGGCCAGAGCCTTGCGATAAACAAGTATGTGGCGTCCAATTACTGTAACTGGAACTGGGCCTGAAACTGATATGTTCGGTACAGATATATCTGACCTAATTAACCCTCCCATTGTTGTATGATGGAAATGCGTCCCATTCGATTAAGATGTCATGTGAGCTCATTCATGCTATGTGCTATTTATGTTTCCATCCAGTGCCTGAAATTCAGCCGAAAGCAATAAGTCATCCCTTGAAAGTTCCAGGTGTTATTAAAGCCAAAAACACTGTAAAGAAAGGGTATCACAAGAATAGCAAGAAATATGGGAGGCGCATATCCTGGGGAGGGAAGCACTATTACACACTGGGCCATAGCACTTACTCTAAACAGTTGGGTAAAAAGGTCTTTATGGCTTTAATTGTATGATAAGTAAATTTCCTTAGAAAGAAACACTTTCCATTAATACCCTCAAGCATAGTAATAACCCTTATTTTAAAAAATTGCCATCTGTATTTACAGACTGTCTAAATGTTTGCTGAATATCAGAGTGGATTAATGTAATTAAATACCGCCTTAACGACCAAGGGGACGCTTACCTCTACTGCCGCTTTGGCTCGCTCAAACTCCTCTTCCAAGGACTGGTTTCGGGACAGTAGCGTGCTGCCCCACCTTTGCTCCTTGCTCAAGCGGCCCTGGCAGGTGTCAGACATATGTGCTCGGTCAGCCGTTGCTCCCGTTACGTGCAGTTGGGCACAACTGCCTTCATATCAAGGAGGCCTCAGATACCAAACCTGAGACTGATCTCAGTCAGGCCGCTCTCTCACCCTCCCTCTTAATTTGAAAGTCATGAGTATCAGTCAGCCAGGCTGCACCACAGTGTGAAGGCTATCTTCTGTTAATACCGTGAACTTTACAGGCATGGGCCAGTCGTGCAAAATGCAAAATAAACCTTTTCACCAGATGGTGAAAGGTTACAAGGTCGAGGTCGAGGAAATTTAAAGCTCTGAATACTATTTTGTGAAAAACATCTGCTGAGCAACAAAATAGCAGTGACATCACACAGCACTGCTGGCCTCTGCCTCTCTGATGGCTGATGGCGGTCAGGCCTGCTGGAAGCCTTAAAATCAGCTCTCCAAGCTTCAAAGAAAGTCTACTTGAAAGGAACAAAGTCCACTCCTTCCCTTTCTTGGTATTTTGACTGAGAACCATGTATCGACATGGCGACGCAAGTGTAGCACACCCAAAGTGGGAAACTGCAGTTAATTAGGTTTTCTAATAAGGCTTCTTACTTAGTTCAAGGTTCTCAATACATGAGTTACAGGTTCCAAACAGAAGACAATTGTACATGGGGTACAGAACACAAGGCCTAGATTTACCTAAACGAATGTTTCTCAATCCAGTCCTCAGGGATGCACAGACGGTTCACAGTTCTGCTCCCTCACAGCTCCCTGCCAGATGGTCCATGTTTTTGCTCCCTCCCGGTAAGACTGTCTGGCAAGGAGCTGGGAGGGAGCAAAAACATAGACCGCCTAGGAGGTCCCTGAGGACCGGGTTGAGAAACACTGACCTAAACCTCTTTCTAAGCTGGAGGAGATTTTCAATGCATTTTAAAATAATGAGGTGACACTATTCAGTGTGGGTATTTCATTATTTATCATAAATAATGGCCATGCAGATCATGACAGAAAAGTGTTTACCTGAGAAAATTGTAGAGGCTCCACTTCAGCATTGGCGTTAATTTCAAATGTGTTTCTTGTGGCTGAATCTGATGGAGTTTTGTACTCTGAGGACCTGTACAAAAATAATGAAAATCATGAATCGCCTCTTTCTGCGTGGAATTGCTCTCAGCAACGACCTGCCATATTTCTATAACTACACTTTAGGGGACAGCATGCATTTTCATAGCTGCAAATGCACCTTTATAATTGTAAAATCCCTTGTGAGATTAGAGTTTTCAGAACAGAAAGAAATGTGCGATTTCAGGGGTATTAGATGTTAATCTCTGCAGATTCTCGCTCACGTCTGGGTACATTCAACCTGGAAATGAAAGACTTTTAGAGATTGTTCAGGCTTCTGCTTAATAGTTTTATTAAATCATTTAGGTTGCTCAAACTTTCAAGAGATTATTATATACAGACGCTCCTCTACTAACGAACTTTCAACTTACGAACTTTCAGACATATGAATGAATTGGACCAAATCATGTTCCTCAGGTTCCCGTTTCCCGTCTGCAACATCAATTTTTTTTTCTGCACGCCAATTCCACCTAGTACGACTTCTGGCCGCTACTCCCGCCGTGCAGCAGCGTAGCGTCCGTACTCCCAGCATCCTACTTCTTTGTACTTGCATATGCCCTATATATCATTGCATATGATGTTGAATAACGACTTACGAACATTTCAAGTTACGAACGGCCATTCGGAACGTATCTCATTCGTTTGCAGAGGAGCGTCCGTACTTATTATTATATACGTCCTATTTGACATTAAAAGGGAAAAGTTATATACAATAGGAATAAGAGGAAATTGCATACTAATCATACTATTATATTACACTTATATTTGATCGACATATACACAGTTTACGGGAATTAGTATTGTGTGAATGCTTAACAAATATATACAATCATCTAAAACAGAATGGCAGGTAGTCATCATGAGTAGTTATGGAGAACAATGAACGCTGTATGTCAACCATATGTGAACATTTTCTGATTGCAATGTGTTACTTCTGACAAATCACACAAACTCTGTAGTACAGATCATTAATTCTGCAATTCATTATTTTTGAGCTTTTATATATACTGTATACAAACCTGTGCCATTGTGAGTGTGATTACAAGCCAGTGTGAGTTTGTAATCACAAAGGGACACAAGACACTAAGGGAAGGACCTGGCGGCTGAAATTCTGTGCGGGAGAGCACTGCTTACCAAAGGAACTCGTTTGAGGAATTTTTTGATGAATGCCTTTTTTCCAGTTTCCATTTCCTGCTGTTGTTTCTCTCAGGGTAGAGGGTCAGTTCCTCCCATTTCTCCAAGGGACAGGAATTATTGACTGAAATATACCATGAGGAAATCAAGTTGCTGGTTTATTGCTGAAACTTCAAGTCCAAGTGGCATCATGCAAGATTCATGATAGGACATTAACTTCTGCAAAAACCCTTGAAAAAGGACAATCATTCAAGTTATAAGACCCACAATATCAGTACAAAGTTGCTGTATCAGTATCCTGTAAGAGATATTTTGTCTGGCATAGACAGTTTTAAATGAACCCATATTACCTGCTAATTGAAGTTCAGACCTGTCAGTCCCTAACACACACAGACATGCAGTCACACACGCATACAATTAAAAAAAGTAAATCTAGACAACTTCTATTTCATATTAAATTTATTTGTACAACCAATAGCACGACAGCTCTTTCATAGCTCTAAAAGTATTTTTGCGACATTCAAGCTGAACCCTAATGGTGAAATATTACGCTATATAGTCGATAGAAAGTAAATCCAAAACGTCTGTGGACTGTAACTGTCACTGAGTCATTCCTTTGTTACTTATAAAGACTGAGTAATGTTTGATTGCACCATTCGTCATCAGTGCAGAGACTTAGCACCTGAGTCCAGTGCCATCCTCTCAGGTGTCCGGCAGCAAGGGGCACTTTGTTCAACGTCCACCTGGATCAGCTCCGTCTCATCGGGTCTCTTCCTGTGGGGGGCGCTCTTGAGGCCTTCTCCGCTCATAGCCATTAGATTGTTCCTCTCGTTGCAGTTTTTCCTCTCGTTGGGATCACTGAGGTCAAGCAAGTCCAAGGTTGAGGACAGAACTAGACACAAGAAATTAAATGACTGTAGGAATATTCGCGGATTTTGAATAAAGCCTTTTAGTATTACAAGGAAATACATAAAAAAAAAAATTCCAAATGCTGCCAAATTTGGCCTTGAATTCTGAAGCACACCACAACCATGTGGATTATGGGTGTCAGAAGCATTCTGAATGTGGGGGGGGGGAGACACTGGCATACTGTAAAACTAATATTTTAAGTTAAATGGGAGGGGGTCCAAACGAATAATTATGAAATGTGAGGGGGACACGTCCCCCTCAGATTTAATGGCGGCAACGCCCATGATGTTGATGCATAACGGTTTGAACAACCATATTTAAATGTCATCAGTGTAACCATGTAATAACTGACCACATGACCTGCACTGAAGGTCAGCGGTGCTTTGCAGTCCCTTTCAATGGGCACAAGAAACACAGACATAGAGATTTAATGTTAAAAGGGTAACTTGGTCCAACGAGGAATTTAACCCCCAAGCTGGCTATGATGGTGTCTCTTTAACCATCATGTGTTCTTTTTTTATTGCATTTCTATCATATTTTAAGCAAAATATTTTCCCTTACTGCTCTACAAGCAAACATTAGTTTTAGACAAGTTTCATCATCATACGCCTCTGAATTAAAGCATCACGTCCAAATTAGCAAATAAATTCCAGAGCCTTGGCACTTGTGGCAATATTATATTTCCTTAGAGATAACTGATGTAATTTAAACTGCAGGACTGTATGCTTTGGAAACACGGCTGCACTTTCCAAACCACGCACTGCAAATTAGCATGTTTCATATTTCTCTTTGAATAGGGGAGACAGAATCAACAAAAGCCAAATAAATCACAAAGGTGTAGGACATTAAAATTGCTGCTTTGAAAGTGCCATGTATGTTTTTTTCTCTATTATTTAAAAGAGGTGCCAGTCAGGAGGTTTGTCTTCCAAGGCTAACAGCTAATCCCTAACTGATGTCTGCCTTGATAGCTGCATTTTAAGTGATATATATCTTAAGAGATATTTTCCTTAATTTTTCACTCTATTACAAGTCAATAAATATAAGTAAATGAAAACTGAATTTGGCTACAACAAAATGAAACGATAACCCAGGCATGAACAAACAAACATGTGACACACTATTGCCAAATTTAACCTGAGATATAATGAATGATTTGCAGATTTTGCTCTGGAAATTTATGTCAAAATCAGAAACAGCGGTTTTTGAAGAAACTACACTTTTTTTTTTTTCATAATGCCAGCATATACAATTTGTGACACACCAAAAGTGTAGAACATATTTTAAATCTGCAGTTGCCTTATGTATAGGTATTTTGTGTGACATATATTCCTGCAGATGACATCCATTTCCTGAAAATGCTTGTTCTATTCAGGGTCGTGGGGGGTCTGGACCCTATGGGTGCAGGGCAAGAAACAATGCAGGATGGTCAGCCCATCACAGAGCACACTCACACACCATTCACTCACACACCATTCACTCACACACACACACCATTCACTCACACACCATTCACTCACACTCACACACCATTCACTCACACACACACACCATTCACTCACACTCACACACCATTCACTCACACTCACACACCATTCACTCACACACCATTCACTCACACTCACACACCATTCACTCACACATGCACACCTATGGGCAATTTGCCAGCTCCAGTTAACCTCAGGAAACCCCAGAACAACATGCAACAAGCAAACGTTACCCATGACCATGGCAGAGACTCAAACCTTGTACCACGTGTTACCCGCCAATAACAGCAAAACCAAAATTATGGTTTTAGTTACCTAAAAACAACACAAAAGTTAGGAACAACTCCGATATTAACATATTGCTTGTGAATATGTATTCCCGGGGTATCTGAATGGCTTTTTATTTTTATTTTGTCTATTTTCATTGTTTACTGAAGCAGAGGTTTTTTTTTCCCAGAGCAGAGCTGACCTTCGAAGCCTGTAACTGAATATCTAAATATCTGTCATATCAAATCATTCCAGTCTATCTCTGGTACAGCAGGGCATCAAACATGAAAGCTGAGAGCTGAGAGGGAGAAAAAAAACAGCCTTAAGAATTCTAAACCTGACACTTCCACTTCATACCGTCTATATTACTGCAGAACTCCTCCGTGCTGCAGCTGGGCCTTTTGACTGAAAAACACAGCATACTTTAATTCTCAGCAAAACAAAATAGTGGTCCAAAATGGCTGTTGTTAGGCTTTATTTTTTTATAAACCTGCATTTATTTTTTTACAAGGAACATATGTTGTATTTATACCTGAAGCAGAACAGCCAGAAATCAATGTCTTTTCTTGGTTTTTCACGTATCAGTAGCTGAACTTTTCATGGTGCCTTAGAAACAGATGGTCACTAACAGTGCTAAGATTCTTTCTTTCCAGCAGTTGCATTACTTTCTAGACTGAGGATGTTCCACAACACAGGTTCGCATAATCCAGACTGCGGTCCGGATGCGGTTCAAAATACAAGTTAATCTGGACCCAGCCAGTGATGCAGATCGCAGGAGTTCTACTTGTGCAAAAATGTTCTGAGGGCAGAACGAAAAGTGACTATTTCAGAGAGATAATCAGACTTTAGAGGAGGCGGGTCCAAGCAACTTCATGAGGCAGAACCAAGACATCTGATTGGTTGGTCCTTCCTCGTCGAGCTTCTTGGGCCCACCTCCCCTATAATCTGACGGGTTATCTCTCTGAGCCAATCATCTTTCTACCCTCAGAATACTTTAGTGTAAAACTCCCATAAGCAGTAATGCACCTGATGAATCAATGCGAGTAACGTATAAAAGCTCATAAGGTCATAATCGGGGGGGGGGGGGGCGGCCCCCCCGCCACAGGCGGGGGAGCACGAAGAAAAAAAAAAAGAGAA